>CM074488.1:32906848-33349735 GCA_037389245.1 Oryzias sinensis | reverse complement strand
AAACCAGTGTTTACCTTTGTTTAGATTAGGCCAAAAGGGGACATTTAAGTATATTTTAGGGTAAGTGGAGTAATTTAATTTTATACATTTTTTAGACTTACTGGAGTCTAGCCGAATCTTCATGCTGGCTATCGTCATCGGCATCACTAGACCTACTACTTTCTGCTATACTATATCCTCCTCACTTTCGCAAAAGGGTTCGAATCGATACGGTTGCAAAAGTGACTCATCATCATGATAATCTCCGCAATTTTCCTCTTCATCTTTCTGTTCATCTGATGATAAATCGCTAATAGAGACGGTAGCATCACTCTGTGCTTCGCTATCGGTGCTAGCCATGTTGTCTGCCTTGTCTTCCTTTCGTTACGTCACAAACAGGGGGGCGAGAATTCGGCGGAATGCGTGAAGCCGGCGGCCGTCCTCGTTGTTTATATTGCGTTTTTCGCTATTTATTCTTTTTCGAAAAATATTAAAAACAATCGCAACATGAAATAGAGACTATTTACTATATTTTGGCTTATTAAAATAGACCATGTCACCCACACTTTAACAACAAGTGGCTTTTCAACAAGAAGCCTTGAAGATTCAAAGTTTCAAGATTTTGCTCTGCGTCCTTCAACACAAGCAGCAGGGAGAAGCGGGGCTGGTGAGCCACACAGAAGGGAAGAAACAGCAACAGCTGGCGAACGCTGCTGAAGCCAGTCGGACAGAGAACTTTTTAAAACAGGCGCTGATGTCGTTACTATGGAAGCGTATTGGATTTAATTAAAATAACAAACCAAACTTTTTTTTAATTTAAAGTTTTAAATGTTAACATTTTTATTCTAAAAGTAATTTATTGTTTCCCCCTAACCAGGACTCCCTTGAAAAAGAGATAACACATGATCTTCGTTCAAATCTTTTTTTTATTTTCGTTCTAACAATGTTTAAGATCCACAAAAGCAAAGAAAGCCGAAAACAGGCTGGACACCAACCTTATCTGCTCGTGAAAACTATAAGATGAGATACAATTACAAGTAGAAAAATGTCCCTGTCGTAGACATGGTCTGCTTTGTTTATGTGTTTGTCTTAATATCTCCAGTTTGTTTTGATCTTTCCACTGACTTTATCCACTGACATTGCAGAGCAAAGCATTGGGGAAGTATTAAATATTGACCGGTATGAACTGTTTATTCCGTTTGTGAATCAATCCTGATTAAAATATCGGGCACAAAGCAGCAAAGCCTGTGGGTGACCTGCTGGACTCTCACATTGTGGGTGTGGTCAACAAAAACCATGAAAAAAGTTTGAACAAAGATTAGAAATATGTCTCTGGCTTCCTCCCACCGTCCTAAAACATGCGTCATAGGTCAATTTGCATCTCTAAATTAGGTGTGAATGTGTATGGGTGTGTGATTGTGACCCTGTCACTGACTGGCGACCTGTCCAGGTTTTCCCCTGCCTTCGCCCACAAGTGGCTGGGATAGGCTCCAGCAGCCCCGTGACACCGAAAGGGACAAAACGGCAGAAGATGAATGAATGAAGGAAGGAATTACCTGTGTTTTTTAAAGAACAAAAAATGAAAATGAAGAACACCCTTTTTTACTTTAATTGTATGCAATACACTGCTATACGTTACTGAGGTTTCATCCATACCAACAGAAATGCTGTCAATACTGCGGCTGAAATTTTTATTTTCTAACTTGTCCTGTTCAACATCAGAGCTGAAGGCCTCTTGTGTTGGACAGATTTTACTGTTACAATGGCGGGTTATGACTCTTCAGACAAACAGAGTGTATATTTGTATAAACCCCTTTTGTATTTGAGGCAAAGCTTTATTTGTGGTCATTATATTTGTATGAATTCCTTGTTGGACCAGATGGAAGAAAAGAAGAGAAAGAGAGAAAGGAATGTTGGAGATGGGGCAGAAGGGGTTAGAATGGGGGAGATGGGGGGGCAGTCGAAAATACAAAGTAAAAACATAAGAGTGTCATAAATAAATTGCATGACTTAGTTCTCACACTCACATACACACACCAACAAATAGTCTACACAGCTATGTACAGATTTGAAGTATGTTCATACTTTAATGATTGAAGATTTATCTCCCAAGACTACTACAAAAAGAGCTAAACAGGCCTTCACTATGCGTTCTACAGGCCCTCTAATGCAAAATCAGATTTTGAGTTGGTGTCAGCAGTGCCCTTTAGCAGGCTTAGGCAACGTCACAGAAGTTTTTTGCCTAGTTTGACACAGATCCACGGAGCATTTTTAGATCTGTCTTAGTTAAAACAGAGCGACTGTAATGTATCCATGGAGGATTTAGCAGGAAAATATCCCACTGATCTCTTTGACTTCCTTCATCAGAAAAATCTGAGGGACTCATTAAGCAGCCGTACAGATTTGTGTGTTTGGCGCTGACCGTCTCTGTGTCCACTGTGTCTGTCCAGCTGACATTTTGGTCTCTAAAGTTAATTAAAACCTACAGGAACACAACTGGACAGACTGGGCTCTCAGCACTGATGGAATAGAAAAGGACTTCTGGATGGAACTGGAGACCATGATCTACATCACAGGCTGATGCACTATTTGAGGAAAGAGAGGAGGAGGGATTTTGTCTTCAAATAATCCCATTTTTGATGAGTCAAATGATAAATATAATAAATAATATTCCAAATGTAATTGGTTGTTTTCAATGTTTTTGCTGACTGTAGTTGCATAGCAAGATTTGTTTACTGTTTTGTTTATGCTGTTTGTTTAGAGTCATTTATTGTGGCTACAGGAATTTTCAATCTGCAATGCAAAGCTGGTTTCTGAATCGTAAAATGGTTCATGAAGGGTTGAATGATTCAGATGTAGCTCTACTGAAGGCCCGGGTGTGTAATGCATGGTCCAGCACCGGCTAAGTCCACAGAGTGGAGGATTTCATTAAGCTTTCAGGCAAATAGATGTAAAAGACAATATTTATGAGTGTAGTAAATTGGTCAAATTTGACCTCAAGATGATCGGAGGGTTTTAAACTGAAATTGAATCTTTCTTTCACCCGCCTGGGGATTCTGCATGCCCCCAATGTTCATGGCTACTAAGAGCCCTGAACTTGAGAAAAATAGCCAACATTTCTATTAGTGGGGTAGAAAAAAATAACTACTAAACATCCCACACAAAACTAAGATTTTTGATATTGGAACATTAGAGAAGCTACTTGGACTCAAACAGACTATTTGTTGCTACTGTGGATGAGCTCCATATCAGGAAAAGCCAAGAAAGACATAATAAAGGACTAAATTGAAAAGTTGTATTTGTATATACTGCATATGTTTTTTATTATGTGTCTACCTGTAAATATACTGAATATTCACATTGAGTTTTTGTTTTTGTGATTTTATTTAAAAAAACATTACACACTTCTTCCATGAGCCAAATCATTCTAACCCAACATAAACTTCATGCAGTAAATCAATGTAGCAGAGATTATTAAAGTATTTCAAACAAACTACAGGAAAACTTCAGTAATTTAGTTCATATTGTATCATTAACGGAGCATAACATTTTTAAAATGCTTAGAATGTATTCATAATGTAGTGTCTAAAACTCTGGGTTATCTCTTAAACTCTGCACCAACCTGCACTCAATAACTTTTGAATCAAATCAGCATTCTGCGTTTATACCCTACGTTGTTTGTGTTAAGTGATGTTAGAAAGAACTTCATGACAGTTTTGCTGTTTGGATCTCAATTGGATGGGATCTCTAACGTATGTCTTAAAGGTCATGTCTAAAATGGCCTGCAGTGTTTGTGAAACCTGGGGCCTCATTTATAGACGTTGCGTATGCACAAAAGAAGGCGTACGCCACTCTCTACGCAATAGTTGAGATTTATAAAAAGCAAACTTGACGGGAAAATTTGCGGTCCTTCACGCAGGCTCTGACCCAGGCATACACACAAAAACGGGTGAAATGAGAAATGGCGACACCGTCGGCAGATGGAAGAAACACGTGAACATGACAGTGTGTGCCAAATCGTGCTGGTATGTGCTGTGCTACACAACGTGGCACAGCTTAAAAACGTGCCTCTACCCCCTGGCGCCGATTGCTGTGTTGGCCCCGACCCTGAACCCCATCCCCACGACGTATTTGAGCCAAATGCTGCTGCTGTGCGCCAGCGTTTGGAAGTGATGCGTCGCTTGTAAAGAACAACAAGAGGTGTGGAAAATATTATTTATTCAAGAATTCCCTCATCGTGCAGTTTATTTCAGTCAGTCTTGATTTCGCCCAACTCCTTGGCCACCTCTCTGATTGAATTTAATGTCTTCCCGCTGCATTTCAAGGACTGCATCGGTGAGGACACGTCCACTGCTGGAGGTTGAGAGCCGCGTGCCGTGGAGACGCTGGGTCCAGACGGCTGCTCAGCTGCAGCATCGGAACCACTGGCCCCGCTGGAACACCCAGCAACTAAAATAAAACTGTTCTATATTAATAAACTGTATTTGTGTTGCCTGCATACACGTGACTTGACTGTATTCATTTTAATTATTTCTCTTACCTGTGTGACCCGGTGCATCTGCCGCGTCGGTGTCCCCTCCGCCTTAGTCACCACTCCACTTAGGGATTCCCCAATAATTGCCACCAGTCTCGCAGGAGGGGTCAGCTCCGGTGTCACCTTTCCCCCACCCGTGGCAGACACACTCTGGCGATGGAGCGCTAGACGTCTTTTTGCCTCGACTTTGATGTCCAACCATTTCTTTTTTATTTCATTTACGGCGTCTGCCACTGTTTGCCGCTCACGTGCCTTTTTGGCATTAGTAATGCCCACACTGTGCCCTCCAAACAACATTTTTCTCCTCTTTTCCACGTCGCCAACGATAACTTCTACGTCACATTGAGTGAAGTTTTCCTCTCTGTGTTTGCCATGGTTTCGCAATCAATGAATATTAACTTGTGGGCGTTTCACAGACTATTTATGGGCAACTATGGGCGTGTCATGAAGCCGCAAAAGCTGCGCTGCATTTAGAATTGGTTATGATTTATTAAGGGAAAGATGGGTAGGATGTGCGTGCGCACGGTTTTAAAAATCCGAATATTTCTGAGCGTACGCACATCCTATGTTTCATCCGTACGCCACTTCTGACGTAAATCCAACGCAAAGTTTTATAAATGAGGCCCCTGGTCTTTATATACCACACTACCCTATGTACTGTGGAATACATGGCTTCATGGTGTAGTGTCCATCCTAGGACTGAGAGGTTCTGTGATCAAATGCATTGGAACTCTGGCAATCTCAATGCATTCTGTACAGGACACAACAGGAAGGAGATGAGGAGATTGATTGATAATAGTCTACAGCCAATCAGGATGCAGAACACACTGTGCTGTTAAAAAACAACAACATTCAACTGCACTATAGTGAGGGAACACTGTCTGTTTAAATAGAAAACATTTTACTTGGAAGCAAAACAGTTCTAATCCTGTCCTGATCCATCTCTCAGCTGATTTGCTGTGTTTAATTGCTTGTGTTTACTTTAAAATAACAATTAGACATCAGGTTTTCCTTGTAATGTTCATGTAATTGTGGAAAAAAAAATAGAATCCTCACAAGCTCACACCATAACCAGGTTTTTCAGGCACATGCTAATTGACTCATTCAGGAGACACATAGCGTGCTCTCCAATAACCACAAGCACTGACAGACAAAAGATGGCGTTGCTATGGAAACATTGCTGTCAGTCAGTTGCTGCCAAGTGAGACAACCAGCCAGACGTTTGTTGTTTAAAAGCTGTTTTCTGAACTCTATTGGAAAATGGGTTAATAATCTTCAAAAGAAGAACAAACATGCATACTTGTTGTTTTTTTACACAAATGGTGTAAAAAATATGGTTAGCTTCACAACAAATCCTTCATTTATATTTTATAATGCGTTTTGACTTAAGTCAGCCAGACTGTTTCAAAGCAATATTTCTTTTGCCACAACTCCAAAGCAGAAAAGTCCAGACCTAATGTACTGGCTCAAGCTCAAAGTTGTGAAGTTTGAGGTTTTTCACATAGATCCCTCCCTTCATGACATCCCTGGAAAACCCACAAAACCCTTGATCCTTCACCAAAGCAGCACGGTGACAAATGACAACTGACAGGGTCATCCAGGGGTTTGAAGTGAAACTGTGTTAAAAGAATACAGCCTTTGTGCATTTGTGGTGACGTGTGAGTTACAGACAGTGAACACTGCGTGCCCTTCCACACCGGAGGGCTGATGATGGTTGGAGCAGGGAGGCTCTGTGTGACCTGCCAAAACACACAGCAAGTGAGGCAGCGGTGAACCCTGCAAGACTTAGGGATCGCAATTGGAGAGAGGGGGGAGAGCTGGAGCAGAATAAACGAGGAAAGAAGCCAGAAAAGTGGCAGGAGGCAGAGGAAGTCTCACAGAGCAAAAGGGGAGGAAAAGTAAAGGAAATACACTGCGTCCTTTAGCTGTGACATGTATGTTCAGTGATTATTGATGCTTAAACTCATGGCTGCCCAATCCTGGTCCTCAATATCTACCACCCTGTCGGCTTTCTAGCTCTTGCTGCACTTCTTGCTGTTGATTACCTGGGTCAGATGTGTTCAGACAATCAGAATGAGGAAACACCTGAGTCAGCTGATCAACAGAAAGCAGAGAGAATTTTAAACCAGGCAGGGTGTAGATCTCGAGGATCAGGTTAGGGCATCCTGGCTCCAACTAGTTAGATACTGTCAGCTTAAAACACATTCATGTTGGTAACACCACCAACTCTTATGTATTACCTGAAGTTTCAGTCTTTAACTGTGATGCAAAAGGAAATCAGAAACATGACAGGAGGAGAATAAAGTAGGGTATGTAGTAGCATTTCAGTCTTGCAAAGGAGAGCAATAACTGAAAAAAACCTGACAGATTAACGCCTCACTTACAGAATGACTTGACAAGAAAAAAGAAATTAAAGCGATGAAGGGGAATAAAAGAGTTGAATGGGGGACGAAGTAACGCTTTCTCACAAGATATCACTGATAGTGTCATGATCTTCATCTTCAGGATGGATCTTCCTCTGACCCAATTCTGTGAAAGGAGAACAATCTCTATATGAGTCAAGGGCTTCAGATGTTGGGTATCTATTCCTTTTTTACCCTCACTTTAACATTACATGTTAAAAAATAATCTGTAGAGCCTTAGATACAAATAGTGTAATGCTGTATGATTTACCAACCAATAGATGAAAACCATTGATTGACTTTCTTAACTTGAATGGTTTCAAATTCATACCTGGCAGCCTCGTGATACAAACACAAATCCACCTCTGAGCAGCTGCACCACTCTACCAAATTGTGCTTGCCCAATAGCATAAAAGTAACATGGATAACATTTATGGGCATCTGTCCCAATAGAGTTTATTAAAGTCAAGGCACAAAAACAGCATGGCCCTTAACTGATAGTGATTATCGAGCTGCTTCTGTAAGAGAGCACATTCAAGAAAATTAGGCTGGGTGTAGTATTTGCGTGAGCCCTAAGTCATTTCCCATTCAACCCAATATTTGGTCGAATGGTTAAACTGTCCAGATAAAGGTCTTTTTTCCTTCTGTGGTTACATTTTGTTTTCATGACAACCTAACATGGGTTTTATGTTTACGAGCCTCCCCCTGTAACCATTTCTCCACTTGGATGTCTGTGTTAACATTTAAATCCTCTTTCAGACCAAGAGTGTTGCACTCCAAACCTTTAAGGCCGTCGTCCTTCTTGCTTTTCAGAAACCAAGGCCTATACCTGCTGCTGGTTACCTGGTTCAGCTGTGTCTTACCCATAAGAAGGTACAAAGGCAGGATAGTTGTAAGACACGCGTCCGTGAGACAGTTTGACATAGACTATAACATATTCAAAGTTGATCAGGTACTGTTTAACTGATTTGGTGTTAAATGAAGAACTGAAGATGTCAGAGCCTTCCTGTTGGTGGTTTATATGAATTCTAGAAGGAATAACGGTAGGACTCTTCCAGAAATTATATTGACTCTAACTAAGTGCTGGTGGACTTACATCATTCGCTGTCAACTCCTATGTTTTAGAACATTTATTCACTTCCCTTGTGTGTGCTCAAACGTTTATGTGTGCCACAGTACATCAGTATCAGCATGAGGTGCTAGTTCCACCATGTGCATCATCAAACAGTGAAATCAGGAACCATTCACACTTTCCTTCAGCATGGATGTGATCTTCTCAGACTAGAATGTGTCATGTTACACCTGAAATCCGCATTTACAGTCAGTCCCACTGTCTTTCCTGCTGCCCTTGATGTAAGTGTCCTGTCAATAAAGGGCAAAAACAACAGCTAAAGACCATCAAACTGTTTAAAAAACAGAATCTTCCCTGTATTTTCATTTGTGATGTCCTCACACCTTTGTGAAGGTATACAATGCCACCCAGGAAACCAGCCAAGGCCACAGCAGATTTATGTGTTGTCCTCTTTTGTCTTCTGGCAAATTTTCATGTTCATGTAACAAAAGAAAGTGAGTTTTCTCTATTATAAAAGTCTTTACATGAAATCTTAGCTTTGCTCAAAGATGTCTTCATGAGAGCATGGTCGTGTACTGCCTAGCACCCTCTCCACACAGTGAGAGGTATCTGGTGTTAAAAGCTTAACAGAGGATGGCCAAATGCTTCTTCTTCTCTGGAGGCCACAGCAATGTTTTACACAGAACTGGAATGGCGTCTTTCAGTTGGCTGTTGGGAGTGTCTAGAAAGAAGAGGACATCACATCATCTATGTGCAGAAACAGCTTTAGCTTTCCACCTAACATATCTTGATCTAGAAATAGAAATATCTTTATTGTCATTGTACATGTAAAACGAAATTACAGTGCAATTTCTCCGGTGGAATAAAAAGTCAAAGTAAGAATAAAAAATAAAAAACTAAACTGCGAAATAAGACAATACAAGAAAGATATGTTAAAAATATACAAAAAATATAAAAAGGAGGTTACATCTTGTCAAGGTATTGCACGCTTCCCTAATAAATTAACTTTATTTAGCAGCGTTTAAGGCCACGATGGCTCTCGGATAGAAGCTGTTTTTTAATCTGTTTGTTCTTGTTCTTATTGTCCTGTATCTTCTGCCTGAGGGCAGCAGTTCAAACAGAGAACGTCTGGGGTGTGATTGATCCAGCAGAATGTTTTGAGCCTATTTAGGCAGCAGGAACTGTAAAGTTCTTCCATGGGAGAGGGCAGCCGATGATCTTCTGGGCTCTCGTGGTGACTCTCTCACTGCAACTGACAAACCAGGCACAGACACAGTATGATAAAATGCTCTCTATTGAGCAGCGGTAGAAGGACACTAACAGTTTCTCACTCAGTTTGTTTTTCTTTAAAAGACTGAAAAAATACAGTCTCTGCTGGGCCTTCTTTACCAGAGCAGTGGTGTTGGCGCTCCAGGTCAGGTCCTGCTCAATGGTGACGCCCAGGAGCTTGAAAGCAGCCACCCTCTCCACACAATCTCCACCAATAGACAGTGGCTGAATGTCTGTTTTGTTCCTCCTGTTGTCCATCACCAGTTCCTTGGTCTTTGTTGTGCTGAGGATTAGATTGTTTTTTTCACACCAGACACAGAGCCGCTCCACCTCGTCCTGGTAAGCAGACTCATCATTCCCAGATATGAGCCCCACTATTGTGGTGTCGTCTGCGAACTTAATGATGGTAGTGCTGGGGTGGGTGGAGGTGCAGTCTTATGTGTAGAGGGTGTAGAGCAGGGGGCTCAGCACACAGCCCTGTGGGGAGCCGGTACTGAGGGTGATAGCTGTCGACGTGTGGGACCCTACTCTAACCCTCTGGGGGCGGGCTGTCAAGAAGTCCAAAATCCAGAGGCATGTGGAGGTGGGGAGCCCGAGGGCCTCCAGTTTGGAAACAAGTCTTTGAGGAAGGATGGTGTTAAAGGCGGAACTGAAATCCACAAACAGCAGCCTAACTTAGCTCCCCGGTTGCTCCAGATGGGACAAAGCAGTGTGGAGAGTGGTGGTGATGGCATCTTCTGTGGACCTGTTCACCCTGTAAGCAAACTGGTAGCTGTCAAGTGTTGATGGAAGGCATGAGGTAATGTGGTTACGTACCAGTTTCTCAAAGCATTTTGTGATGATCGGGGTCAGGGTGACGGGTCTATAGTCCTTAAGGCCTGTGATAGTGGATGTTTTGGGTAGAGGGACAATAGTTGAGTATTTGAGGCAGGGTGGGACAGTGGACTGATGTAAGGAACGATTGAAGATCTTAGTGAAGACCCCCGCCAGCTGGTCCGTGCAGTCCTTCAGCACCTGTCCAGTGATGCCATCAGGTCCGACAGCCTTCCTCGGGTTCACAGACCTCAGTGTGCGCCTCACCTCATGTTCCTCTACCCTGAGGGAGGGGCTGTTGTTAGCTGATGCCTGTAATGCAGCTGTCTGGTGGCTCCACCTCGAAGCGGACAAAGAAGAGGTTAAGCTCCTCTGCCAGTGAAGGGTTCCCATCAACAGCAGCGAGGTTTGGTCTGTAGTTGCCAAACCTGCCGTGTGTTGTTTGTTCTGAGGTTGTCTTCCATTTTTTGCTTGTAGTCCATTTTGGCCTGTCGGATGCCTCTCTTCAGGTTAGCTCTGGCAGAACTGTACAGGTTCCTGTCACTGGACCTGAAGGCTGTGTTCCTCTCCCGCAGCAGTCGCTGGACCTCTCTGGTCATCCAGGGTTTTTGGTTTGGATACACTCGGATGTGCTTGTCCACAGTAACAGTGTCTGTGCAATGGTTGATATGCACAGGACTGCTGCTGTGTGCTCCTCCAGGTCTGCGTGGTCGAAAATCTCCCAATTTGTTCTTTTAAAGCAGTCGTGCAGCTGGTGGGAGACACCTTCGGGCCAATTTTTAATAGTCTTTCTTTTGGTGGGAGCCTGTTTCCTGAGGGGGGTATATGCAGGGGCTAGGAGCAGGGACATGTGGTCTGACTGGCCAAGGTGTGGGAGCTGTATAGCTCTGTAGCCATGTTTTATGTTGGAGTAAACTTTGTCTACTTTGTCCTCTGGTGGCACATTTCACATGCTGATGGAACATAGGGAACACAGATTTTAATTCAGCATGGTTGACATCCCCGGCAATAATATGCACAGCCTCAGGATATTTGTCTTGGTTGCTGCTAATCGTGCTATGCAGGAGTCCCAGTGCCGAGTTAGCATTAGCATCTGGTGGTATATACACAGCAGTTGCCATGACCACAGTGAACTCTCTTGGAAGATAAAACGGGCTACATCTGACAGTCACATATTCCACGTCCGGAGAGCAGTGACTGGTTACAGTCTTGGAGTTGGTGCACCAGTTATTGTTCACGTATATGCACAATCCCCCTCCTTTGCTCTTACCGGAGTCGCCGCTCCTGCCGTTGCAATGTGCCGTGTGGCCTGCTAGCTCGATAGCCGCGTCCGGTATTGATGAATGAAGCCAAGTCTCGGTAAAAATCAAAACACAACAGTCCTTGACGATCTTGTTTGTTGCCACTTGAAGCTTTAGTTCGTCCATTTTGTTTCCAAGGGAACGTACTTAAGAAAGAATAATGCTATGGAACGGTGGCTTGTTTGGGTTGTTATGTATCTTTGCCAGTACAGATTTCACCTTTCCATGAACACTGTTTATGTCTGGAGCAAGGTTATAATAGTTTCGGATTTTTTATTAGTTTTAGTTTTTATTTCGTTTTGAATTTTTGTTTTTAAATTTATTTAGTTTTAATTAGTTTTTAGAGGCTGCTTTACTAGTTTTTATTAGTTTTTATTTTTTGAAATTGCTTCGTTTTAGTTTAGTTTTTATTAGTTTTAGTGTTAGTTTTAGTTTTTTTTTGTAAATTAGGATATTTCTCAGGTGCATGATTCAAAATCACCAGAATAAGTATTGTATGATAAAAAATTAATCAAAGATACATTTTGAAACACTTATTATTCAGAGGACACAAGGACAACCATCCTTAAATTAAAATACAACAGCCGATAACAGCATTACGTTATCTGCTCTCGCTTCTTTTTCGGGGGAGGGCGGGCGACAGGCTAGCCAGGTACTGCTGATTTGCGTTGTTGTGTGCGCTTTTTAAATGTACTTTTAGATTCGTAGGGTTTTTCCCTTTGAGGAGCGTTCCACAAATGTTGTCTCCTGCTTCGACTATAAGGCACTTACTTTACTTTCTCCCAACTTTTAATGCAGCCATCAGGCTCATGTAAATGTCTATGACAACGCTAGCCGCCAGTGTCTGACAGACATCATGTGACGTCACAGACAACGTAATGCCGTAAGGTTCAGATACACAGTAAAACTAGCAGCGTGAAGTAAATAGATTTTATTTCAACCCAAAAGACTTATGTATTAACAAAGAAGAAAACGAAGTATTTTTTTGGGATAATATTAGTTAGTTTCAGTTCGTTTTATACACACAACAAACCGTTTTAGTTAGTTTTCGTTTTTTTTAAAACTCTCGTTTTTATTTTTATTTCAGTTAACGAAAATGTTTTTTCAGTTCTAGTTTTAGTTTTTTCGTTCGTTTTCGTTAACTATAATAACCTTGGTCTGGAGTTGCTGATGTCATTTTTCAAATCCTCTTTCTCTGTCTTGACCATTGATATTACAATCAGTCAATAGTCTTGATGCAAAACGTTGCCAGATTCAAGGCAGCCATACTGAAAGGAACTCCCTACGAGCAAAATGAGGAGACAGATGCCAGTTCCCCACATCAGTTGGGGAGATCATGGAAAATTCTCCACATCACGGAGCTTGACCGGGTGCTAATGCAATTATAAGGTATCACGAATCACTAGCAAATGCAGCGTAAAGAACAACGGTTTGGCCATAAGTGTCATTTTTTGACGCATGTATTACAGCACATAAGTTACGTCATCTTGTGTTGTCCTAAGAAGGATGTCAAAATAGGCGTTTATTGCATACATAAACCGCACAACATAAACGCTGCTCCAGTGCGTTCAAAGCAGCACTGGAGCACATGATTGTTATCTTTTTTGTTGTTGTTGTTGCTATGAACAGATTTATTTGTGTTAGCTATGTACTAAACTAATGCCTTTGAAAAAAAAACATTGTGATGACGTTCAAAATCCAGAGAATTTTTCTGATGTTTTTGATTAATGTTTAAAGTAATGTGTGTTGAGTAATTTAGCAAAAACTAAACAGAATCAATGAAATGTGACACTTGTGGGGTGTGAACCCAGGTACTTTTGATGAAAAAGTACAAGTCAAGTGTAATCAGTCCTCACCAGAAAGCTGGTAAGCTTTGGAGCAGTGAAGAAAGACATCCACCCAGAGTGCTGGTTGAAGGAATCCAGTTATCCCCAAAGATTTGTTCATCATCAAGTGTTTCTGTTGATTTGGTTATTTGAAGACTACAGAAAATGATTTTTTTTTATTGTCAGAGACAAAGACAGCTTGTTTTGATATTTGTAATAGTTTATCAATGAAACACATATTTGCTAAACTAAATAAATAAAATTGAAGAGAAAGAAAAGAAGCACTAACTATAATCAAGACGTAACACAATTCATAAATTACGTGCTTTTAATACGCGCGTAAAAAAACACTGTTTTTTACGCCACTTTTCCTGGCGATTTATGGCACCTTTTGTTGGCAAGAGGCTGCAGTCGCTCGCACATCCGCTTGTCCTGGATCTCCATAACACAGCGCTAAGCAGCTGAGCCCCCTAAGCCCCCAAGGTACCAGAGTGGCAAAGCTCTCCCAAAGGGGGGGCGCAGATGAAAAGGCGCTCCAACCAGGCCCGTATATCGCTTGCGCAAACTGCTGAAAAATTTGGTTGCAGTAAAATTTGTTGAAAATGTACGATGCATTTATTTCACATTTGCTACATCAAATAATATTTAGTTTACAAAAGACCTTTTATCATATTTATGATTTTTCTTTTTCATTACAGAACTTACAATTTATGGTTTTGCATATGTTGTAATTGCTGCTTGTCACGGTTTCGTTTCTTTACTTTGATTTTCTGGTTGTCTTTTGTTTCTGTCATGTTTTGAGTTCAGTTTCCTGTTTTATTTTGAAAGGTTTCCTGTTATGTTGTTGCTTTTGGTCCCCATTGTTTGGTCCCCTCATTGTTTCCACCTGTGTCTCGTCTGTTCTGAATGTATTTAAGTCCTGTCTTTCCCATCCTCCTGTGCTGCTCCATAGTCTTAGGTCTCCCCTGTTCCTGTGCATTTGAAATGTATTTCCAGTTTCGAGTTTTCCTGCCTGCTACAGTGGTATTTTGTTCAGTTTAGTTTTCTTTATTAAAGATCCTGTTTCCCCTGGAACCCTCTGCCTCCTCCTCCTCTCTGCGCCTAGGTGGTTCCCTCAATCCACCGTCGTAACACTGTTGACAAAAATTGGGTACTAGAGTTCAACTTTACCTATAAACAATATACATAGTAATATCTATGGCTACATTTTACATTATTTAGGTATTTTATAATTGCACCACTATAAAGTGTGTTTATAGGGTTTATGTATGGACAGGTTTCAAAACATCAAACATGATTACATCTTTTTAAATTAAGTTTGTTGTTTGTCATTTTACCTAGTAAGAAACAACATTTTACCACTACTAATAGCGAAAGGGTAGTGAGATGAAAATGTACCTAATGTAACAATTTTTTCCTGCTGCCTAAAATAATTTAGCCATTTCTAAACAGTTTAATTGTATAATAACTATAACCCCGTTGAGTTGGTTGTTTTCAGTCTCGTTCTTTCCTCACACATCTGTAGCATCCAGGCCTTCAAGAGGCTGGTTTAATCTTTTCTCAACCTTGATGCAATATTTGCATCAAGGTTAATTTTCTTGCATAGTCCAGTTTCTGCCAAATCCGTTTAAGCAATACGATAGTCAACGCTTTCTGTTTTTGTAATAAAATGCCTCGTCTGACCTCATCTAATCTACCTATATATGTATATATATATATATATATATATATATAATATATATATATAGTATATATATATATATATATATATATATATATATATATATATATATATATATATATATATATATATATAAAGAGAGAGAGAGAGACATTGTCGTCTTGAAAGTGGCTCACATGCCAAAGTGTGGGCACCCCTGGTTTAAAGTAAGTTTCCCTCTAGGGGTGGGTCAGAGCTTTCTGATGCCCCCCCCTCCAACCATGCTATTGTAATGTTAGTTCTTCTACAGTTCTTTTGTTTTTGACTTGCATGTAAACCTGAACTATATGGCTTCTCTCTCCGATAATTGTGGATGTGGCCTAATGACTAGAGAAGAAAGTTCTGTTGCAAAAATACAGTCCGACTATAGCTTGGTCCAGCTGTGAATGATATAGCTTGGTCCAGCTGTGAATGATGGAGTACATTGACACCTTTTTGCATTTCCCTTTTGATCTTTCCCTTAGTTGCGTCTGAATATAGAAATGTGTGATCATTACAATGTGGGACATGTGTTTCATAGTGTGTTGTGGTGCACACAAAGACCCCAACAATAGATTTATTTCCCATTCATCACTGAAAGCTGCATGTGCCAGTTTTGCACTAAGCAGCTTTGCCGTAGCTGTCTACCACACGTCAAGCAGACTTGACACAACTTTACTTTGTTCTGTTTTTTTTTGCTGCACTTCTTGTCTCGCCTTCCACCCCAAGGCAGAGCAAGGCAGTGCGGGATCCCTGTAAACACAATGATCAAAAGTAGCTCTCGAATGCCTACAGGTTCCCCTGACATGAGAGGGGATGGTGTGGTGGGAGGATAGATGCTGGAGCAAGGTTTGGAGGAGTCAAGGAGGAGGTGACAAAAAGAGGAGAGACACACCCAGTTGTCAAACCCAAGTAAAGCTGGAGAAGTCAAGACTAGGGGAGGTGTAGAAGGGGAGGGCTGGTGGCAAACAAGGGGGTTGGTAAGCCTGATGTGGGGATGAAAGATTCCAGGCATGAAAGCGAGGCTGATGTAGGGTAGAAAGAAAGGAAACAAGGGGAGAAACACAGCAGAAAAAAGGATGAGAGAAAGTTGGACTGAGCACAGAACAACATGAGGCGGGTGGGGGGCTGAACGTAAGAGCTGTCATGGGTGAATAATTAAAGACAAGCTCTGCTACTTATGCTTACATACAGTAACGTCAAAGACAGAGGTGGGGATGTGAGGATGAGCCGAGATCAGGGCAGGAATCTTTCTGTAAGGAGGACATTATTGACTCTGTATGATTGTGTTTTTCCATTTTGGAGACAACCCCATTGCTCACCTGTTGGTGCTGGCTACACCTTTGTAGAAAATAAGAAAAAGCCAATAACTCCAACCATCAATGCTTTCTGCTAGAGCGTGATAATGGTGAGTGCATGAGTGCCGTTTGTGTTTTCATGATTGTGGGAAAAGTTTAGTTTAGACCTGAAAAATCTCACTTTAGTTTTCTCTCAGGGGGAAACGATTTACTTCCTTGATCCTCTTTTTGTCTGAAGTTTTGTTTTCTGTGCGCCCTAAGGTGACATTTTGTTTTTTCCCTTTTTATTTGCTCACATTGCATTCATAAACCTTGTGCTTTCTTAGATGACCCCACCCTTACAGTGACGTGTTCTCCCTACCATGACAAACATGGATAAAGGTGGAAAGATTTCATGTAATCCATGGACACCAGTGAAGATCACAAATCATTGAAGAACAAAGGTTCCGAGCACTGTCTAGTGGGTCTAGATGACCCAACTCCCAATGTTAAAGTGCCTAGGATAGCACAAGGGTTAATGCATATTCCAAGCTCTGATTTGTTTTTTTCAGCTTCTTTTTCTTTCTTCAACATAGGCTTGAAAAGACTCTCTAACACAGACTTCAGCCCTGGAAAGCTTTATTCAGCCGCGTGGAGGCTATGAACAATTTCAGCCAGATTTATGACATTGGGTCAGGTTATTTTCACTAAATCCAAAGCAGGGGCACAATTCATGTCTGCTGTGTATTATGGCTGTTTTCAAATCAGAGAAGTACAATGATGCACACGCGCCAGGGGAGTTATAAGGAGAAACCCCTGTATTTTCTGTGGCTCCCTTCTTATTAATTCCTGTCTGTGTTCAGGAACTGAAAAGAAAACAACGCCCTGGGCAACTTTTACTACACCATCCTTTGATTACACCATCCTCATAAAACAACACACATTTAATCACAGCCTGAGTGAATATGATGAATCGTTGCATTGAGAGAAATGCTTGGTTTAAGCAACAGACAAATGCATTTTAGAATAGACAGATTTGTGTCAGTAAAAATGATTTAGGCATTCCCTTTTTTTCAATGCAGCCACTGAATTAATGCTGAGCAAGAGCCTGACATTCCCTTAGCTTATCCAATTGCAGACGACACTGTGTTCACCATGAGAGTGGTAACCCCAAGGAGATTGGCTGAGGAAATATTTCTCCATGGGGGAACACAAGTGCTTTGGGGAATCCGTCTACAAAGACATCTCTGTGGAGAGGCAGCTCTCCAGATAAATAGAAAAGGCTGCTGAGGTTGCAGGGGGATTCAAAGGCCACTGGCTTCTCCCACTGGGAGAATGGATGTGCCACCACCATGACTGAGACACCGCTGTAAGCTGACAGGCTAAAGATAGCAGCCCAACTTGCAATAACTTTCTGTAGGTTCTTCCCAAATAAAGGGGGCCACTTGAAGGAACAGTCTTCAAGTGACATTTAAGTCTTCCCTCCCCTCATGACCCAAATGGGTAAAACTCTGTAGTTTCATGAGTAAAACAATAACATGTCATAGTAGCTTTATAACACTACTTTAGTAGGGTTTTCTGTGATACACTTTCAACTTTACATGGATTGTAATTATTACCAACAAAGACCTTAAGGAAAAAAAGGCTAGCTTTCTAAGCAACAACATGAATTGCAGCGGTTCAAAGGTGGATGGGATGCAGCATGTTTGCAACAGCAGAAACGAGTTTGTGTCTAAAAACGGCATCATTTTAGCCTTGATCTTCCAGAGTAGCTGTGCAGATGTGGTCTAAGTGGAACAAATGTGAGGTGACCACATCTGAATACGACCTAAAAAGTTCTACTTGTAACAAATATAAGCAGAGTTTTTAGCTCCTGCTTCCTCCCAAAGCGTTTGCATAATGGTAAAATAAGTGGTGCTGATAGAGGAACCTTTAGACGCCAAATAAAATGCAGAAAATACTTCTGTAAGAAAACATTTACAAAATGCAAATAGAGGGGCCTAAAGAATATCATAAAAAATGTCATAATTTCTATAAGCAAAAAACACATATACTGTTTTTAACCTCTTTTAAAGAGTCTTCGGTAATTATTGATAGTGTAGTTTTACCCCATAAAACCTAACAGATACCACATGGTAGATTCAAACAAAAATCCTAAGTAGTTTTTTTTTTTACAAAGGCACACCAGTGATTTGAAAAACTCCTTTAGGCATAAGGCATATGCATATAGGCATAGAAAACATTCGCTTTTCTGAGGGATTTCTATGCTGTGACACTCAAAGAAATGTGTTGCCTCACATCTTTCAGGTCATTTATGATCATTCATCTGCAATTGTTGATGAATACCCTTGTAGGAACTATTGTCCAATTTCACAGTTAAACACTAATTCAGATAAATGTAGATCTATGAGATTGCCTTCTTTATTATCCACATCTGTTTTAACAGTATTTATACTTTAAAATATTGTTACATATGCGATTCACCACACAGGGTGTCAGAGTGATTCATTATGCAGTTAACTGATGAAAAATAAAGAAAAAAAAACATTTCATTTATAAATAAGCAACAATGAATGCTGGTATGTGATGCTGTCTGCATTTGTCTCTAACTACTCAACACTTGAAACAAAAAGGATCTGTGGACTGGTGTGCCTTGTGCGTCCCAAACAGAGTTTTGGACACGAGGTTTTGAACGGACTATGATAATGTTTTGTACATGTTAAAACGCTGCTTATTATGTCCGTCTTGGGACAACACAAGACGGCACAAATTATGTGCTATTTTTAAGAACTGCATAAAAAAGTCCACCACAGTGTGGGATCAGGGTCGCTGTGGGGTAGGGCCAGTGGATGCAGGAGGCCGGCCGGAGGTTGTCGAGGTGACTTGGCCATTTGGCAGGGTGCACATTAGGCTTGAATGTGGATGAGGGTGTAGGCACTACTCAAATGCAGCTTCGTAAGGAAGCAAGCTATGCCTTTGTTTCCACTAGGCAGTTATCAAAGCATAGGGAAATTGGCAGTGTAAAGGTAAGAACGAGTTCACTCTCTGATTTTGCAGAGCGTCGTAGGTGGCGATTGGGAACCTGGCCAGGCTGGCCATAGTAGAGGCAGAGGTTCTCCCGGAAATGCCTCACTCTCTCCCCTGTAGAGAAATGGGTGGAACCAAGTTGCATGGGCTCGTAATCAGAGCCAGAGGCCCCGGGAGAAACAGTGAGACGGGCATGACTTTCACTTACTCTGGGTTGCGTGGCCACTGGGTTCTCAGCAGGTTATCAGGTTTAATGATGAGAAGTATGACCGTAAGCCATCACCAGGGGGCTGATTGTCCAGTCTGTGTGTGCCACCAGAGTGCAAAATCGCAGTGAATAGGTGGCTGGGGTCTGCCGCCCCTGCTTTATGCCGTATAGCTGTTCCCCGGGGGGGGAACACCACACGTCCGGAAGCGCCATTCTCCCGTGAGCGGGAGTTTCACCATCGGCAGTTGTTGAATATAAATGAATGACCGGGGAAGTTGCGGCAGATGTGTTGCTGGAAGGTGGGTTGCTTTGCAGTTGCGACGTGATGGCAACAAAGTAGCTAACCCTGCTGAGTTCATCAGGCTGGAAACTTCTGCTGCTGGATCCGTGTTTGGTGAAGTATTCTGTCACAAGAACAGGATCCAAATGCCGCAGGTTTATTAGCTCAGCTAAAAGACCACAAAGCTAATTCAGGGTCAGTCAGGCAGGGGTCGATAACAGGCATAAGATCAGAGGAGAGACAGGGAAGTCAAGATCCAGGTGAGAGTCACGGCAGGCGGCAGACAAACAGACTATGAGTCAGGGTCAGGAAACAGAAGATCAGGTCCAGATACAACACTCAATAATGAAGGCAGAGGGTACAAACAATACTTTGCACTGAGACTCAGTGCAAAGGTTAAGTATGCTGTGGTTCATTAAGTAAATGAGAGTCAGGTGAGCGGTATCCAGAAAGTGTGTGCTTGGGTTGCTGGGAGATGTAGTGTGGTTAGAACTCTGGAGATGGTTCCCGCTGTTGACTACAGGGGGAGACAGAGCTCTGACTTCTGACAATAGACGTATCAAAAATAAATATTTGTTTTCATTTTTAACATTGAAAAATTATATTCATTTTATTTAATTTATTTACTTTTTAAGCTATGTTTCGCATGTGCGGCACGGCCTTACCAGCCTTTCCTTACCGCTCGTCACTGGTGAAAATCAGCAGCGCTGGAAGCAAGTTTAAATCCAAGTTTGTAGCAGATAAAAAGAGAATTGGTGCTATAAGTCTGGGGCCATGGTTTTTATCCAGAAATAAATGATTAGCTTCCTCATTGTCAGTTGTTTGATTATGTATGCCTGTTGTTGAGGTTGGGGCTTTAATATTGATCAATCATCTGCATAGGGATAAAAACTAAGAATACAAGGGAAACAGTTGGTTTTCTCCACAGTGAAACTTCGCCTGGGAAGAGGATGAGAAAATCTGTTATTTTATTTTAGAAAGGCTTGGAGTGGCTGTGGGTGCATCGTGGTCTCTGGGCTACTCGGGCCTGGCCCTGGACATCCTCTGGCCTGTTGTGGTGGCGCCCAGCATGGGTGGATTCTGCTGGCCTTCTGGGCAGGATTGTGGCTAGGTGATAGGTGGCTCCTGGGTTGCGGGGGGCCCTGGTTCCCCTTTGGCCCGCGCCTCAGCATCCGGCCCCCTCTAGTCCCATTGGCTGCCCCCCGGCTGAGTGTGCCTACCCCTGGTATGGGGGCCCTCATGCCTGGGATATCCATGCTCCACTGTGCCATAGGGGCCCCCCGGCTCATTTGAAAATGTTTTTTTATTCTATAGGAGAATGAGACTGTTGTGCAGAAAAGAGCAGACAATTGCCCAAAGGATACATTTTCAAATGAATGTTAAAAAATGACTCCATGTTGACCTTAAAACTTAATTCCCAAGTTTTAATTAACTAACCATATGGAAATAGTGGTGAAGTGGTGCCGTAGTCCCCCCCCGCCGCCCCACAGCTAGAAGAAACTAGCTTAGATCTCAGCTGGCAGATTATTTTGTGGAGTTTGCATATGTGGGTGTATTCCAGGCACTTTAGCTTCCTCTCACATTCCAAGAAAACATAATTCATTGGTTAATTGATGAATTGACATTGTCCCTAGTTGTGATAGTGAGTAAGTTTGTGTGATTGTGTGGCCCTGTGACAGGTGACCTGTGGTCTTTTCCTTTGCCCAACAGTATCTGGGATGGCCTCCAGTATCCCAGTGACCCTGAAAGGGGTCCAGCAGATTTGGAATATGGATGGATAGATAGATGGATGGATGGATGGGGGGGGATACCAGTACTCGCCTGCTCTTTTATTTTACTAATAGCAGAAATATATATTTAGTCTCAATGTAATTGCAGCAGAGATGACAAAATAAGTAAGAGGTTGTGAACATAAGACAAAAGAAAAAAGATCAAAAAGGGATTTTTTTTATTTTTAGGAAATGTACAACAGAAGAAAAACACTTTCAAAGGAGATGAAAATTGAGCCACGGGAGTAAAAAAAAAAGAAGCAGAAAAACAGGCGCAGTTTCCTCTGTGCCTAGAGACAGTGATTTAGATTGAGAGAAGAAGAGAGGTGAGGATTTTCATTGGAGAACTGGCAGAATGAGGGGAGAGAGAGAGTCCAAGAGAGGAGGCACTGCAATTGAATAACAGGTAAGTGGCCGAGCGAGCTATAGGATGGCTATGAGAGCCAGTTTCTATTGCATTCCTGTTGCATCAGTTTGGAGTAACAAGATTTGAAGATTCAAGCTCAGACACATAATGGGTTTTGCTCCGGAACCCCACCCCCAACACACACAGACCCATAATAGACAGATCTGCTCAGCAACATGGCCCACTTGCCACTCTCATTTAACGCCATTTGATACATTTGTGGTTTAAGAGTGATGTTAGAAAAAAAAGAGAGAAGGGCTCAAATACTCACAGATGACAAGATGAAATATGTTGTAATCCTGCCAAAGAGGTTGATGATAATAAGGGTTGTAAGCCACAGGGAATTAAATCACCACTGAAGGAAGCAAACACCAGCATGACCATGAAAAAAGTAAACTGCATTTCTAATCTAATTTGGCTAATAGGGACAATGTGGCCCTTGGAAGCTTTTTAACAGCTTCTCAAGAACATTGGCCTTGCTTAGATCACCTGTCATCTGAAGGTTATGTGTATTTACCATAAATGATGAACCCTTTATACCTTGATAACACAAATCGTAACATTTTCCGGCCGGATTTAGCTGTTTTCAAGTGGGTGTTGAGTTGAATGGTTGTTCTTAAATTCTCTGATCTCCAACCACTTTCACAACAGAACATAAAAGGATGAACACGTGGCTTTCTGATCAAGTTGGTGAGAAGTTTCTGCTCATTCAGAGGTTTAAATGCTTCTTTTTCCTTTAGAAAGGCATAAACAGGTCATCAAAACCGGAGCCTTTCTTCTATTCTATTGCAACACCCGGGGTGCTTTTAGTCAAGACTGTAAAAAGGGAAATGAGTAAAAATCTGAAATTCATCTGGCTCTGTTTATTATCTAATTGCACAACAACCTTATAGAAGTGGAGGCTATTAAAGTCTCTTCAAAGTCACTTTACACTCACTGTCGACTGTATTAGACACACCTGTCCAACAGCTAATTAACATCAATTTTTTTTTAGCCAATCACAAGGCAGCAACTCAATGACATGGTCCAGATGATCTGCAGCAGTTCAAACATGCATGAGAATGGGGCAGAAAGGTGATTGAAGTGACTTAGAACATGGCATGGTTGTTTGTGCCAGACATGCTGGTCTCAGTATTTTAGAAACTGGGATTTTCACCCACAACCATCTCTAGGGTTTACAGAGATTTGTCCGAAAAAGAGAAACTATCCAGTGAGCAGCAGATCTGTGGGCAGAAATGCCTTGTTGATGCTAGAGGTCAGAGGAGAACGGCCAGACTGGTTCCAGCTGATAGAAAGACAACAGGATCTCAAAGAACCACTGGTTCCAACCAAGGTCTGCAGAAGAGCATCTCTGAACACACAACACGTCCAACCTGGAGGCAGATGTTACAGCAGCAGAGGACCACACCGGGTACCACTGCTGTCAGTTAAGAACAGGAACTGAGGCTACAATTCACATAGGATCATCAAAACTGGACAAGATGGAAAAACGTTGTCTGCTCTGAGTCTTCACAGATCTCAACCCAATAGAGAAACTTTGGGATGCAGTGGATGAGCGAGGTGGACCTGATAAAGTGTCTGGTGAGTGTCGATTAGACATATGCTTCTTCTAGCAACAACAGCCTGGTATATTTGGCTAAAAATAATCTATTTTTTTTTTCATCCAATACTCTTCCAAACATTTGAATTTCCATTCAGTACTGGGTTTGAATCCCCCTATGACTGTTTACCTCAAAGACTCACCCTTTCCTTTTTTACATTTTCTTCTTTTCTAAGCAAGTGAGTTATTTCAGGTCAAAGTGGTATCTTATGGGTAAAGAAGAGAGAGACAGTGAATCAATAATCAAAGCTCACCGTCTTCATGCCCAAAGGCAAATCATTTTTAGAATCTTACGCAGCCATGGATTGTTCATATATAAAAGATATTACTAATGTCTAACACTCTGAGCAGGAAGAAACAGATTTTTTCTTCTCCAACCTTTTTTGTAGATTCTTGTTGTCTTTTGATCTCATGTTGCAAGACAGGGAACCCCTTGGATGGATGATGGAGTGCTGAGGGTTTGTTAATTTGCTCAATGAACAAGGTTGAGGGATTGCTTCAGGTGAAACTGGTAGTTCTTCTGATCTCTTTAAAGCATAATCTCATATACGCTATACGTCCTAGCAATGACAAGGCCGCTTTCCCTTCGGAAATGTTTGTTGTTTGCAAAAGTCACACGAACATTGACTGAACACATACTTAACTGAGTGCACTCAAGGCAGAGATGAGACCTTACAAATATCTTTATTTAAAGAGTGATTAGCACTAATGGTGCATATTGATTGCTGGAAACTGATGTAATTTCAGTAGCTAAGCAGTTTGGCACTTTAGGCTTGTAAATTGAACTCTGCTGAGCCAAATATGTTTAATGGCTACAGCATGTCTCAGTTGCCACACCAGGCTCTCAAAGTATTTAAGGAGCAATTCATTACTGTAAACTTAATACTTGTTCTAAAAGCACCCATTTGCATAATGAAAGAATAACTTTGTTGCATCAAATATCATGCAAATTCTTAAGATGGACACTTGCATGCTGAAGCTGGATTGGTGGCTGCTGCTACATCTATCAGTTCATTTTTTGTTTTGTGTCCTCATTCCCTCCCTCCTCACATCAACCTCCATTTGCCCCTTGGTTTGTTGGTGTATCTAGCCACATAAGTTCTGTTCATACTGGATATGTCCACTACTCTGTTCCTTCAAGCATATAAAAAGATTAAATTCAAAGACCAGCTTATCAGATCTATTGACAGAGTGAGAAATGTAAGGCATGCCCAGAGGGGAAAATGAAGGCTCAGAAGGGAAGGCGGGACAAAAGCATTAAGGAGTGAAACAGGAGGAGAGAAAAAACACACCCGGTACATCAAGAGTAGGTAGAGGCTTTTTCTGATCTGACCTGTACCTGGAGCATCTGAGACAGCTATTGCCTTTTCACAAGGCAAGACTAAGCAGAAATTCTGCCTGACAATGTGTTTTTTGTGCAAATCACCATTTAAATGTGTCCTGATTTTCTTGTTTGGATTGCTTACTTTCCATTTGGTAATCTGTAAGCATGTTGGCCCACAGACAGACGGCTCATTGGTGACCTTTCAGAACTTCCAGGTCAGAGGTCAGTCATAATCTGCTTTTCAGCGTTACTGTCATAACACGCTTGATATTTTATTGACCCTGACTCTAAATGTCAAGCCAGATTTTGTATGAAGTGCTGCCAGGCCACCACCCTCTTGCCTTCTCTGTTTGATTCTACATGTCCCTCCATTTCAATGTCTTCTGGATGACTGCATTTTATAAAACAGGTCCCTGCACAGTGGTCACACAAAAGTTTTCTTTTATTCTTCTCACAGTTGGCCTATTTTAAAATTTTTATGTGAAGTATATGTATGTGTGTATTTTTGCTTACATAAAATACAAAGAAGGTAAGTGCAGCTGCAAATGTCTCTTTCCATTCTTAGCCAGTGGAGTCTCAGCAGATCTACTGAAGTTTGTGTTCCTCTGTGTAAAGGCAGACAGGATTGGATCTGAATGAAGTGTCCAGTCAGAAGTTTCACTCCTGGCCTGCGATCTACCTTCCTGTCCTTGAAGGGCGACCAATCGATCGCGATCAACGTAATGAGCACCAGTGATTTAGATCATAAGAGTTGGGGCAGCACTTTGAAGCTTGGTAAAATCATTCAAGTAAACCCAGATATTATAATAATAATGGATTGGATTTTTCTGCGCTTTTCCAGACGCTCAAAGCGCTTACAGTGTGTCCATTATTCATTTACTCCTCATTCATACTTGGTGATGGTAAGCTACCATCAACCACCTGAGCCACTGTCGCCTACTATTCTGCCTTTATCCACCTCTACATCCCCAGACCCTATTCCTGCATTCACCAGCCAACCCCCACTTTTGTCATTTACATGTTGTGACTCTTAGAGCACATTCTGAAGACTTCAGATACCTGATCCGCCCAGAAATATGTCAGATCTCTTTTCACTGCCACATACAGTAACACTGTGAAATTTAGGAACTTTGCCATTAGAACTGTGCACTTCCAACTCCCCGGGGACAAAGACAATGTCTCCAGTTTCCCAATGTGTGTCTCAAGTAAACTGGATGAGCTTACTTCATACCAGCCAGTTCATGGCATTGCAACTTTTATCTGCACTGCCTGTAGATGTCATAGATCAAACCAAAGGATAAAGAGTGCTCTGCTTCTTTCCCCTTTCCATACATCGAAATATGTGGGTGAATGAGGGAACACTTATTCAAAGTGTTGTGAAAACACAGTGATTCCTGTATTTCTCATGGTGAATAACTGTATGTGCTTGCTTGGGCGAATAGTAGATAAAGCTGTGGGGTTTTTTAAAGCTTTTGTCACTTTCAGAGACACAGTAAAGCTCAAACTGTTACAAATGATGTTGCAAAACTGAAAACTGAAAAGATGAAGCTGAGGAGCAAAACATCTAGGTCAACTTAAGATTCAGAACTCTTTGAAACATCTCTTCTGCCGTTTTTCCCAGATTCTTTTCTGACGTAAATCACATTCTGTCACTTATATAACAGCTTTTGTTTTGTAATGATTTGAGTTGTTCTGTCTGTCTTTGTTTACAGGACTTTAAATGTATGGTTTCCGAGACATTTCTATCATTTGTTGTCTGTTTTTTATTCTTTGGTTAAAGGGGATTCCTTCCTGGGCGTGGCCAGCCAATTAACTGGAGCCCATAAAAGAGAAAGAGCTCAGTGTAAAAAGAGGCTGGAAGAAGGACATAGCTTGTGTGAGCTGTGTAGCAGTGTAGTGGTGTAGCTGGTTGGCGATGTAGCTGGGAAGCAGTGTAGCATTGTAACTGTTTAGCTGGGTTAGCTGTGGATAAAAACATCTGTTCCTGAACTCTAAGGACATCTGCCTTCTATGTAAACCTGACCGCTCTAGTCACAGCACAATGTGACAGGTCAGCACAGGAAAATCACAATCCTTGACAGTATCACCTTCAGGCATTACAGTGATCCCTTGCTATAACACGGTTTACTTTTCACGGTTTCGCTACTTCACGGATTTGCATCGTGCATTGTGTTCTGCATTCTGATTGGCTAAAAAAGTCACTCCGCTTCTTCTCTACCTGTGTGTCAATAATGTTGCAGTTTAATATGTACACGTAGGTAAATCAGCTTTCCAAATTACGTACATGCAAATTATCTTGCAATTTCAAGTTTCTCTAAAACCCATAGAAAAAGAGCAACACCAACTGTCAATCACTATGTTCTTCTCCCGAACAAACACACACAGCTGCACCACGGGCTTGAGAAGGAGAAAACACTGCAGCTTCTCAGACTGAAGAGCATTGAAATACACCTGAGCCCCTATTTGTCCGTTTGTACTTTGTATTTTTTTCATGATCATTTTAAATTTTCTACCGTTTAATTCAATTACTCTCGGGTCGCGGTGGGCGGGGCTAATCTCCGCGATTTGAAGCCTTCTGTTTACATCGATGATTCAAGTTATTATTTGACAATAAAGTACAGAAGATATTTGTTGAAAAAAAAAACGTTTTTAAAGTACTTTGATATGTGAAACAAATGCTTGAGCCTGTAAAATGGTTTGTTCTTTCTTTTCAATGTATAATAGAGTATTTAATTTTATAATAATTGTTAAAAAAAATAGAGGTTTCTACTTCACAGATTTTGCCTATCACGGGTTCTTTCTGGAACGTAACCCCCGCGAATAACAAGGGTTTACTGTACTATATTCTGTAAAATAACATTATGCCATCATCAGTCCTGAAGCAATCAGAATGAAGTGACAGACGGCATCCATGTGTGTGTGCAGGCTCTCTTCTATAAGCACTGCAAAGGTTGTTTGATTGCCAATCGTTGCGCTTTTCCATGTCCATATGTTTAAAACCTGCAGCTACATCCACCATCTGTCTCAGTATGATGCTAATTTCACTCTCCTGTCATAACTGATGGTCTGTGTATTCCCTACCGTCGACAGGAGCTTGTTACGTTGCTGCAGACTAACATAGCAGTGTCAAACCTTAGTTACCACACAGGCCACTGCCTGATTCCTGTAATATTGCAGATGATGGAAGTGGGGACCCTTGGGATTTTGTCAAATTCTAAAGCCAGTGTGAAGTCCGAAACACAGCCATCTGCAGCATGTCGGGACGGTATACTAATAATCAGTTAAGCTGTTGTGCTTAAACCAAATAGGCATTCAGAGAGGTTTGCTCAAAAGTGCCGCAAGAACAAGTGCATTTCCACCCACCTGTACAGGTGCCACTCTGTTTATGATGAGGGGGTGTGTCATAACCTGTGCAGAGGCAACAAGATGATTTGACAGTGCAGGCCTGCAGGAAATATACGAGTAAAGACAGGTGACAACATAATGATCAACCAAAACAGTCTCTGTAAGATGTTCAAGCACTAGAAACCACCTTGTTCACTGTAATTCTGCAAGAGTCTGAGCACTGCTCCCTGGGATCATTGTCTAAGATGGCTGAATACTTTTAAAAGTGTCTTTTTTAACTAAAATCTCTTCAATTGTAGGTCATTAACTTTTTACAGAACTTTCCTTGGTCTGAAATCTTGGGTCAACAAATAATGGAAGACTCCCCTTCAGGGATTAGCGATAAGGGGAGGGATTTGAGGCACTGCCTCAGCTTCATCATCCTCATTCCATCACGAGATGTATACTAAACACTTTTCCACCAATCTGTACTATAGATGCTATTTCTGTATGATTTAAACATTTTATTCATATATTTATAATCTCAGTATTTTGCATATTTTCAGTTTAATGACAGTGTAGAGTAGGGCTCAGCAACCTGAACCTCTCAAAGAGCCTTTTGGATCAGTTTCCCACTGAGATGATAGCACAGGGAGCCGCAACACTAGGTGTGTTAGAAAAAATGTTTTTGCCGATATGTCGTGATAGTTCATTTGGCAATAATTGTATTGATTCAAAATGCTGTCAGGATATTTGTGTAACCCTTGTGCTATCCTAGGCACTCTAACATTGGGAGTTGGGTCATCTAGACCCACTAGACAGTGCTCTGAACCTTTTTTTCTTCAATGATTTGTAATCTTCTTTGGTGTCCATGAAATCTTTCCACCTTTATCCACCTTTGTCATGGTAGGGAGAACACCTCAATGTAAGGGGGGGGGGGGTATCTATGATAGCACAAGGGTTAATTATTTAATAAAAATTTTTGTATTCAATATGAGCGTGATGTTTCCTTTGATCTTTTGTCCATTTCCCACAACCTTGAACAGATGATGGAAACAAATTCACTTTGATGCAGACTCCATCTATTTATTTATTTTTCTTTAAATCCAGTAAACCCAATGAAGTATATTAATTTAATGGATGACAACTATTTTTTGTTAGGAAGCAGCAGTTAATTTGTCTGGAATCATAAGTGGTGAGTCTAAGCCCCGCCCCCGCCTCTCTACCTGTTCGTTGTTTTCCCTGCGTGCAAACCCCCCCCCCCCCTCTAGCGTGTTCTACACAGACAGTCATCGTAGCAGCAAGGTGACAGGATAGTGGGGGCACCCTGATGCAAATTTTATTAATTTTACGTGGAAATGGATGGTTTTAGTCTAGCGGGGAAAAAGGCTTTGTGGGGGTGTTCATGTGTCCCCTATGAGATCACCACTGACTGTCTTTTTAGAAGAACTTTCCATCCCATAACAGACTCTGGTCGGCGTTCACAGCTGCAGACACGCCCCTTCCCCGCGTTCACGCTGCTCTCTTCCTCCTGACAGTGTTAAAGACACCACGACAATCTGAGAACATGATAGTTGTTTTACAAAAACACTGAGAGCTGCTGCACACCCCTGGTGTGCTGTGAGGTGAGGCAGCACTGAGCTTTGCCTCAAGTCAAACAGGTTTGAGCGCATACCTTTAGCTAAGTCAGTGTATTCTACCAATGTCAAGGTTTATTACAATGTATTTATAAGAGCTGGATGATATGGACAAAAAATAAAATCTGTTTCTTTTTTCACACCAAATTTAATTTTCTCTCTCCTTTTATTTTCTTTAACAAAAAATACAAATGACAGAACATGTTAAATAAAAACTATTTCATTTTAACTTCACCTTTGTAAATATGCTCAAACCCAAAGTTCAATTGTAAAAATGTTTGTAGATCAACGCAGCAGATGTTTGAGCATCTCATGAAGACAAATTTCCCTCATAGGACAAAAAAGAATATATTGACTGATCAAATAGAAACGCTTCTCGCACTGGACAGAATCTCTGTTTCAGGTGTTGAAACCAATTTGTCGTCTTCCCACTTTTAGCAGCTACAACAGACTTTGCTATGTGTGATTTGATGCTCCAAGTTTAAAGTCATAAGCCTCAACATTTCATTTTTCCCTCACTCACCAAGTTAGCCGATATATTATAAAAAATCTACCGGCAAGGCATATTTTTACCAGACAAATGAAGACGTAATTTTACAAAAAAATATTATTGCTTTTATGATGTTAAATGCAAAGAGAAAGAGAATATCACAACATCAAACATCAGATAAAAACAGCAGTTTTAAATGACTTTGATTTTTAATCTGTCTTTGCTCTCTGCTTTTGGCATTTCTATTGAAGTGTTTTATTTTCTAGAACAAATGAGTCGTTCTTTCTCTTTAGAACAGCTAAAGATGGAGATAAATTTCGAGTAAAAGGCGGCATTTTTGGTTTTGAATTTGTCCCATGCAGCTCTGACCCGGCTGTCAGAGGCAGACGGGGAGAATGAGAGGCCTAAAGCAGTGATGGCAGGTAAAAGGGCATTTAGCCCCTCACAGCTTTAAGGCAGATCATTTTTATATGAAATACAAATGAAATCTTTCAAAGTTATTTCATGCATGTATTTGACTTTTAACTAGATTTTAACTCCTGTGTCTCCTGCAGTTTGATACACATCCTGTTTTTTCATTGGTCTCTTCTTTCTTGTGCATGGACATGCCTTACTTTTGGGGGGAGTTTCTTGTCAGGCACCTCGGGATTCAACCTCATATGAGAAGTGATTTGAGTTGATTCCACAACACAGGAAAATTATGGTAATATTACATATGATTTGTTGATGAAACTGGAGTTTTTTTTTTAGCTCCTCTGACCAGATCATATTTAACTCAAGGAAAGTATGGAAAAAAGGTTGAAGATTTTCCATTTAAATTTTTTTTCCTATTTTTTGAAGGCATGTTTTGGCTTAGCCTTCTTAACAAAAAATGATTTATCTTAATTGAAGCAAATAATTAAGGTAGATCAAAGTAAAAAGTTTATCTTTCCAACATCCATATGTGGTCTTATCACCCTCTCACGGTGGAAAAAGTATTATCCGAGCTTCTTCATCCACTAAATCATCTTCAAATGGACACGCCATGCTGCTTCACCTCTCTGAAAACAAACTAACCTTCAACTAAACCGGCTCCAGACCAGGTTATGTTCAGAGCATGAGTTGATACGGTAACTAAGCATACCCTGAAACATACCTCCATTTCTGGAACCGAAAGCTGAGGTTATCAACTTCCTTAGCCTCAAACTTACCGTGGGAGCTAGCAGAACCTGCTTTCTGGAATAACCCCCTGGATTTTACTTATGAGAAATATTGTCTTTTTCAAAATAGTCATCAAGCTCTTCCTCATGGATCACAGGAACATTATTCCACATCCAGCACAAAGTCATTGCAGCTGTCTTAAGACAAGTCAACCATCTGTTCAACACAAACATTCACAACATCACACACCTTCGGGGACGGATATGAGCATGAAGCATCAAGAGCAGGTGATAATTAACAGGCTGTACCATGTTGTAAGTGCAGGCCTGGCTTTCCCCAGAGTACTACAAAGCTCTGATACAGCTGAAGCTGTGCATGCAAGTTCCCCCTGCTCGCATGATGATTGGATGTAAAGATGGACAGGGGGCAGTGTTTTCCTGAGGGATGCATTGGAAGAGTTAGGGTTTGTCTGGAAAACATTGTGAGACAAGGACAGAAAGACGAGGAAGGACTGACCGAGGCAAAACTAGATGTGATTTTGGTTGAGGAGGAGTGTGGTGGGGGTTGAGTATGTCCTTCCTCATAAACAGGAATATGGCTCATCATTACGAAGAGCAACTGGGGAGCCCTATGTCCCATCTGCCAGCTAATACATGCTAATGTCCCCACCGCTCCCTGCAACCACAGGACATGGAGGGGGCATGTGTGTTTCATGGTAATCTTACTGAAAAACAAAAGTCATGTGGACCACAGCGGTAAGTCTAGGGCTTTGTAGACAGATCCATGTAAACTCAAGGCAAAAATGAAAGCACCATCCTGCAGTTACCCATGCTGAAGCATCCATTTCTCAGATCAGGAGCTAAACGTCCTGCTGATATCGACTTAAAGCAGTTTTCAAATCTAGTTCACTTGTTTGAACATCAGCATTGCCGGCACCAGCGGGCATACCATGCCACCTCCCTGCTACAATGCGCCGTCATCCATAAAACACTTAGCAACGATTTTTGGGTGTACTTTGTTGGCATCCCCAACACATGCCTTTGCCCTATTTCTCTCTGTTTTTCCTCATTTTCCTCATAAACAGAAATTTGGAGAACAGTCAAACAGAGCAGTTTACTGTCAGGACCGTTCCAGACACACCGAAGTCCCCAAGCTGTCCGGGTTGACGCCCACTCATGCATGCTATCGCCTTTCATTCCTTTTTATGCGTGTGTCTTAGTGCTACAGAGGGGTGTCACTGGTGTAAACATGGAATGTCCCTGGTGTCTGGAAGCATTACACTGAGCAGCCATGCTCACAGGCCTAGGAGGGCCTTTCTGACTCAGTGGACAGGACCGGGGTGACCTTTTCATCTCACATTAAAACAGGGTCACCTCCCTGGGATGCAAGTTTGTGAGAAAGCGACATAGAGAAGAGAAGAAAGACGAATGAGATGCACAGACGGGGTGTGGGGGTGCTGCTACATGCCCTCCCTGCCCTCTTTTCCATACCTTGTGAAAATGTGCCCTTTCATCACCATCATGCCCATGTGCGTCTGTCTAAGTGTATTTGTGTCCCCCAACTGTGAGGAGGTTGTGGGTACTGTACACAGTCACGGCATTCTGTCAGCTCTGCTGGGCAGATGTGTCTGTTAAGCTTTCAAAGTTACACTTTATGAACGATTGTTTCCAAGAGAAAAATAGTTTCACTCTAGTGGAATAAAGAGAAACATGTCAAATGTAATTGCAAACACGTTTGTCATATTAAAAAGGAATTCTGTCTTGTCAAAATCAATGGACCTTTCAAAAGGGTCAGATTAGTCAGAAATCTGTTTGTTTCTATTGGAAAGATCGTCCTTTAAATGTATGTGTGGACTAAATGTTTTGTGGATCACAGGAGTATGCCAGAGAGCAGCGATGGAAAAACATCAGTAGAACTTTCTCATACCACAGAGAAGCAAATCCTACGTCTTAAAACGAACATCCCCTGATTGCTCCTTTGGAAGAGTTGCAATGGTTAGTCTTTCTTTAGAACAAGGCCATGACCTCTTGCCTTATCTTTGGTGGATAAATCATGGAGTACCATCAATATAAGTTGAGAAAACTCAAAGAGAAAAGTTGTTAGCTCTGTATTTGTTGTGCAACACACTCAACTGAAGTTTTCTTCAATCTTAAATATAAATGAAGAGAAACCAGTAATAGAAGGGTCACTTTAGGGAGGCAGTATGAAGAACAGACCTGCTCTCAATCCATGACATTTGATCAAATCTCAGAAACTGTTCACAAATGTGAAATGCATTTTCCTCAAATGTGTTTTGTTGATGATGTTACAATGTCTCATTTATCTCTTGTTTTTGACTGCAATCAAATACAAGCCCCTATAGTCCCCTATATGCCAGAAGAAGACACACGCATGGCTGCACACCTCCTGCCTCAGCAACAATTTTCTCAAAAACATCTCTGGGTATCAAACTTGTGTGTGTTGTGTACGTAAGTGTGTGTGTGTGTGTCTCAGCACATCAGAGCGGTGTAAAGACGAATAACCCAATTACAGAGACAGTCTGCCTCACAGACACACAGTATGAAAACGGGTAGAAAGACTGTGTGTGTGTGTGGGGGGGGGGGTGCGTGTGTGGTGTGCGTGTGTGTGTGTGTGGTGTGCGTGTGTGTGTGGGGGGTGGGGGTGTGCATGTGTGTGGGGGGTGTGCATGTGTGTGGGGTGGAGGGGTGTGTGTGTGTGTGGTGTGTGTCGGGGGGGTGGGGGTGTGCATGTGTGTGGGGGGTGTGCATGTGTGTGGGGGTGCATGCATTTGTGGGGGTGTGCGTGTGTGCGTGCGTTTGTGGGGGTGTGCATGTGTGTGTGTATGTGTGTGGGGTGTGTGTGTGTGTTTGGGGGTTGTTTGTGTGTGTTTGTTTGTGTGCGTGCGTGTGTAAGTGTGTGTGTGTGTGGGGGTGTTTGCTTGTGTGTGTGTGTGTGTTAGTGTGTGTGTGTGTCAGAAAGTCAGTATTCTTGGAGGGGGAGAACAAAGACAAGGAAAGAGTAAAAGAAAAGGATTTTGGATGAAAACAATGTTAAGTGGATGTTTGTTCAAAAATGGTGAGCTGGGAAAAAAAAACAGGCATCTTTGGATAACTCCAATATTTGAGAAAAGGTCCAAAAATCTGATTTATTCAAATGAGGGATCGTGAGTGTGGTGCTGCTCTGTGCCGGTCCAGGAGCCAACTACCTAAAAAGTAGTAAACAACAAAAACGCAAAAGCTTCTAAAAGGAGGTTTTCTCCTGTAGGACAACGTTTTAGACAACATCTTCATTTGTCACATTTCAGGAGAGCACATAATGTTTGAGTGAAAACATCCAAACTTTTTTCATCTTCATTAAAGTATAATTAAGCTGAGCTGGAAAGCCCTCTGCCTCCAACAAGACAGAAAGACGAGTTTATCCTTATCAAGTCTCACATTTCACCTTCCATCAGAAGCCACAACTTGTATTTACATTGTCTAATAAGCTTCACACCATCGAATTTACATTTAAAATGCCATCCCTGTGTTTGCAGGCTTACAACAGGATCCATCGGAGATGTTTTGTCCTCGGCAATCCCATGGGCATTTATTAACATTTCTGATTGGATCTTTTTACTCTGCAAATGACAGTAAAGGAACAGGAGTGGCGTCTGCACGTCCTGTTCCTTTACTGTCATTACACTGTCTGGATGTTCTGTGGACATATGATGGCTTGAGCTTGTAATGCTGACTTTAAAAGACAACAAAGTCAATAACTCATCAAAAAGGACAAACACATTTTTTCTGCCTTGAATAAATATGTATTAGCAGACATTCACATTAAATCAAACACATCTATTTTTACTGGTTAATTTAGTTTTCTTATGTTAATAAACTATCAATAAACATCAAGGCCTCCAGAATGACCTCATGCCGACTTTGCAGCCCTTCCACCACTTCCTGCAGCTGCACTTAAGATTTCTTTTGCACATGAATAGGACACAGTTTCTCCAGGATATATTGTAAGTGATTGTTGTTGACTACGCCACCAGTGCTTCTCACAGAGCTGTGAATAATAGATAGATAAGCTGACCGGAGATAATACGTCTCTCATTGAGAGCGTAGCTCCTAGCAAATGCAGCGTCTAAGAGAATGCTAACAAGGAGCAGTTATTATTCTCTCCCACTTTCTTTATTTTCTGCAAAGCTTCAGAATGTTCTTTCTTCTGTTGGCTCTCATGCATTTATTAATAACAGGGTTCCTTTCAAAACATCTCCTCTGGATAAGATGGATAACACAGTCCTTTTATCAGAGTCTCTCTCACACACAGGCGCACATGCATAAGCAGTACGGCGTGCTGACAGTGATGAGCTGTGAAATCGGATGGGAGGGCTGGTGTGCAGTTTTGTAGCCTTGCAACGCATAAATTTGGGTCAGAGAATAGATTATCACCCCACACATGCTCTTCTGACACTGATAGGTGCACACAGTCCCACACCAGTCATAAATTACACATGGTTCATGAAATAGAAGCAAAGTTTAATTTGGTAAATGATCATTCTGTATTATGCCATGCGCTACAGTGTACACACAGATTCTTTTTTTTATATTGATACCAGACTTTTGATAATATTTTTGAAAAACAAGAATTTTGAGCTTTCATGGCTATTTACTATCAAAAATGCTGGCTAACTTTTGAGCACATTTTTCTTTTCTGAAACAAATTCAATAGGCAGTGGCCTTTGCATCTATTAAAATGCAGCTCTGAACTGCAGAGGCCAAATCAAAAGAAATCTATGGAAAGATAAAGACAGAAGAGGCTGTCACACAGCAGGAGCACTTTGCTGTGAAGTATTTTCAGTGTTTCAAGTCAGTGACAGCTTTTAGGGATTTGGTGCCAACTTCAGCCATCTCTTTTGCATAAAGATCATTGTATGAGAGAATGTGAAGGTGACAAAGACATACTGTACTTTTTTAGCTACCCTTGACTTCCAGGAGATTTGAAAATACTTTTCCTGTTTACATCATTTCTGCCCGCTCATAACTGCTTAGCGTGTCAAACAGACTTGTTTGTAATTGTCTTTTTTCTTACCCAAATGAATGGTTTAGCTGTAGAATGTCTGTCCTTAATTTATAGAATTTAGATTATGGATAGACAACTCAGAACTTGAAATGAATCAGCTCAAGCCTGAGATTTTATGAACAAAGTAAAAGCAGACTTAAAATATGTAAAAATGATTAAAATATCCAAACTCTGAAGCCAGCTGGCTTTTCCTTCAGCTCCTGTGAAGGCATTTTAAGAGAATCCCAATTTTTTTCTTTTCTATTTTAAGACACTTAAATCCAAGGTTTAGTACTGTGAGTGAAAGTAACATTTATGATTATTAAGCATAAGTAACTGATCAGAATTTAAGGATAATGATCCACTATGGTGAATATGGTGGTGTTACCTCGAGACGAGGGCAAACCGGTGAGAAAATCCAAAGCGATATGAGACCAAGGGGGGGCAGGAACGGGTAGAAGACAGAGGAGACAGCAGGAGGTTGATGTGAGGCATTATTTGGGGCACATGTTGGGCAGGAAGCAACATTCTTCCATACGTCCCTCTCCAAGGTTGGCCACCAGAATCTGCAGCTCAGCAGGGAGCAGGTGCGGGCCCCACAAGGACGACAGGTACGAGGAGTGCCCCCACTGTATGACCTGTGAGTGGACTGAGTCTGGCACAAAAAGGCGATTAGCACGGCTTGTACCTGGATCTGGTTGTTGTTGATGGGCCTCCAAAATTGCTCTCTATCTCCCAAGAGACAACAGCAAGAGTGCAGGATGAAGAAGGGATGGAAGGAAATATGAAGGAAGGTGTTACTGACGGGACAAGGCGTCAGGTTTCTGGTTTTTGGATACTGGTCTGAAGGACAAAAGGCAATTAAAACGAGTGAAAAACAAGACCAGCGCGCCTGACGGGGGTTGAGTTGTTTTGCTGACTGCAGGTATGACAGATTTTTATGGTCAGTCGAAATGATAAAAGGATCCTTAGCTCCTTCCAACCAGTGTCTCCAATTCTCCAGAGCTAGCTTAACAGCCAACAACTCTCGATCTCCCACATGGTAATTTCTCTCAGCAGGGGTCAGGCCCCGGGAGAAAAACACACAGGGATGCAATTTTTGTGTGTCCATGGATCGTTGTGACAAAACCACTCCTACCCCAGTGTCAGATGCGTCTACCTCCACAATGAATTGCAGGTTTGGATCAGGATGACGAAGAACAGGGGCTGATGTGAACCTCTCTTTCAGCATGAAGAAGGCCTTAGCTGCCTCCTCTGACCAGTGGAAAGAGACAGATGGAGAAGTTAATCTTGTCAGGGGAGCAGATATCTGACTGTAGTTTCGGATGAACCGGCGGTAGAAATTGACGAACCCCAGAAAACATTATAGTTGTTTTACAGTGGTGGGGGTAGGCCAGTCTGCTACAGCTCTTGTCTTTTCAGGGTCAGCTTTCACCTGCTTGTTCTCAAAGATGTAGCTGAGGAAGGATATGGAGGTGGTGTGGAACTGGCATTTTTCAGCTTTCACTAATAACCAGTTTTCCAATAGTCTCTGTAACACTTGCCGTACGTTTTGGATGTGCTCTGTGACTGAGGGGGAGAAGATGAGGATGTTATCTACATAGACAAATACAAACCGGTTCAAGAAATCTCTTAAGACATCATTCAGAAGTGCTTGGAAGACTGCAGGGGCATTACAGAGACCAAAAGGCATAACCAGGTATTCGAAGTGGCCTAGTGGAGTGTTGAAGGCAGTTTTCCATTCATCTCCCTCTTTCATCCTCATGAGATGGTAAGCATTTTCTAAGGTCCAGTTTGGAGAAGATAGTGACATCCTAGAGAGAGTTAACCCTTGTGCTATCTCATGACCCGCCCTTAGATTGACGTGTTATTCCTACCATGACGAAGGCTACGTTCACACTGCAGGCTGAAACTACAGGCCCCTATGCGACCCAATTCTGATCTTTTCATGACAGTCTGAATGACACAGATCCGATCTTTTCAATTGCGACCCAGGCCACTTGGGTTTGCCGTCCTGAATCTGAAACGTAGCCGATCTTTTCAATTGCGACCGCCGTATGACGGGCCAGGCCACCTAAATCCGAATTGTACGTCATTGATACGCAACAAACGTCATCATTCTGCGTTGAAATAGTTGGGAACGAGACCACGGCGGTTACAGCACTATTCAGGCCAAACTCCAGGGCTCTTATCGCAACCGGGCGGTTTTTGAAAAAAATTAACAGCTAAATGGCCGAGCGTGGTGTTGAACATTTCTCGCGAGTACTTTTTTTTCTTTTTCCCCTTCCCGACCGTGGTCAGAAGCGCGGGGGACCCAAGGCGGATCCCCCTTCTCCTCCCTGTACTGACCCTTAGATTCTCCAGGATTCTCCGGAATGGGTTAATAAAGAGTCCATAGCATTTATTCTGGGGGAAACCTTCTTTTATTACCGTTGTCCTTCCTCCCTTACACAAAACATGAATGCGCGCGCACACTGCCGCCCCCCCATTCTTTCCCGCTGCACGCGCTCTTTTCCTGTCCCTTACACAAACGTGTGCGCGCGTGGGCCCAATACATTCCACAACAGTGGTTACAGACGATCCCGGCTCCAATGCCTTCTTAAAAATGGGAAGATTGTTATTGTGCTGGCTCCTTTGTGAAAATAAATTTTTTAATGAAAAAAGAGCTCCGCTGTTGACAACACTGTTGTTGACATCCATGTTAACGTAAGCTACTTCCGCAAACAACGAGTGACGTCATTCGACGTTGAGTACTCTTCTGCGCATGCGGGTCAACTCTTGGTCGTTTCACGGTCACACTGTAGATCACAAAAGTTCGGATTTACTTGGAAATGTGAATGGTCTAGCAAACAATTCGGATTTTTTCAAAAAATCGGAATTGAGCATTAAGCCCTGCAGTGTGAACGTAGCCAAAGGTGGGTAAAGGTGGAAAGATTTCATGTAATGCATGGACACCAGTGAAGATCACAAATCAAGAAAAAAGGTTCAGGTCTTGTGGGGTCTAGATGACCCAACTCCTAAAATTAAAGTGCCTAGGATAGCACAAGGGTTACAGGCTGAATTGATGAGTGGCAGGGGATATTTGTTCTTCACAGTGATGTTGTTCAACCCCTGGAAATTGATGCAGGGACAAAGAGTACCCTCTTTCTCTGTGACAAAGAAAAACTGGAGAAGAAGAGGGTCTGATGAATCTAGCAGCTAGAGAAGTTGGTATGTAGTTTTCCATAGTTTAAATTTGTGGCCTAGACAGGTTATATGGACGGCTGGTTGGTAGAGGGGCCCCTGGAAGCAGGTCAATAGCATAATCATAATGACGGTGTGGGGGAAGGGCAGGGGCACGATCCTTGTAGAAAACTTCTTTAAGGTCATTATAGACTTCTAGGATGGTGGAGAGGTCAGGTGGGTCAGTTGTGGAGGTAACAGAAGGTCCTGAAGGCAATGCAGAGAGAAGGTTGGAAGTGTAACATGTGTCGCTCCAGTTCAGGATGGTCCCCGTCCTCCAATCCACATGAGGGTTGTGTGAGAACAACCAAGGATGTCCAAGAACCACTGGGTTTTCCGGAGAGGCAACTATGAGAAATTGGAGATGTTCGTGGTGATTACCACTGTGGCAGTGGGTGCCACAGTGGGGGAAGGGAGGTTCTCTAGAGAAAGTCTGATCTGGGATGCCAAGGTCTGGTCAAGGAAGTTGGCCTCTGCTCCCAAGTCCACTAATGCTAGAACTGGATGAGATTACTGATTGATGCACAACATAGCTGAGAGCAGAGTCTTTGTGTGGGTGATGCTAGTTGGGGTGGTCGTGGTTGTCAATACCCCCACCGCTACTGACGACTGCTGTCTTTTTGCTGGATCGGACAGGAAGCGGCATGTCCACGAGTTCCACAGTAAAGACAGGCTCCAGTAGATAATCGTCTCTGGCGTTCCTCAGTGGGCTCCACCCAGTTGCATAGGTTCCTCCGGTGGAGAGCTTGCACCATGGAGCAGGTAAGAAGGGGGACATGACGAGGTTAATGAATGTGGACTGAGTCCCCATTCCCTTGTTGATCCCGCTGCCTGTTGTCCAGCCTGATGGTCATGGAGAAGAGGTCACCCAAGGTTGAAGGTGGATCCCTTGAGGCCAACTCATCTTTCTGCTGCCCATTGAGACCATTTGTGAGCAAAGTCTGCAGTCCCTCATCATTAAAGCCCACATTTGTGGCCACAGTCTGGAAATCCACAGAATACTCTGCAGCGCTCCTGGACAAAAACCATGACGGCTCAAAAGAGGCCTCTGCCCACTGCAACGCCTTGCCTTCCAGGAGCCCAACGACACATGGCACCTTTGATTGGTCACTGGGGTCAGAGGTTTCTGCTCAAAAATTAAAGAACACTGAAGCAGGAAACCCCTGCATTTACCCAGGTCTCCAGAGTATGGTTTGGGTTCCGGGATATGAGTCTATTTCACAGCTACTGGCGGATTCGCCGGAAAAGCAGATGGAGGCGGAGCTGGTGTGGGTTGTGCTGCTGGGGCAGTGTGAGTGGAGAAACACTGAGTGAGTCGATCCAACTGAGCCAGAACTGCATTAAACTTGTGATCCAGGTTAAAGATCATCTGTTTGTGGCATAGAAGGTCACATCAGAGTGAGGAAGGGGATGCTGAACAGGGTCCTGGGAGGCAGACATGTCAGCTGGATCCATGTTAAATGGCCAGATTATTCTGTTGGGAGAGGGGAGTGGATGACTGAATCCAAGTGCGGACACAAACTGGTAGAAGTGAAGTGATTTATTATGACTTGGCAGTAGAGAGGAGACACGGCTGGCAGAGGGACTTGCAGGTCGAACAGGCAGGCAGGCAAGTCTTCCTGAAAATGCCCAAGGTTGCCTTATCTTGTCTAAGGCATTTAACTATTACAGGCGTTTCGGCAGAGAACCTTTTTTTTTTCCACATTGCTGGAAAACATTGGTCTGCTTACTAATGTGGAACGTCCTTCTTTGTAGTTTTTCCTTTAATTGAACTCTGCGGGCAAACTAATTATCACAGGTATCTGAGATTGATGTTAGTGATTCAAAGAGTCCCGAGACACAATATGATCCATGAGTGAAAGTGAAAAATAAAGAATTTAATCTTTTTGACACTTAAGTACAATTTTCATAATAATTTGAAATGCACTGTAATAACTTTGCAGCTTTAATTTGTATTAGAATAAAGACAAGAATCAGAAATTGCGATGTTTTCTACAAACAATTTTGACTTTTCTTTGCTTTTCTGAAATTCAACAGACTGTCTTGAAATTTCAAAGCAGTGTAGCCTTCACCCATTGCCTTTTTCCCATTTTCCATGCGTCTCAGCTGTAAAGCATCCTGACACACTGGTTGGTAGATACTGCAAATCATCAAGGATGTTTGTGGTACTTCAACAAAGTGGTGCTATGAATTCTGTATCATCATTTGTATGTAATTGAGGATGCTTCTGCAACTCTTTCACCCTTTTTGCTTCTACTAAAACTTCCACAGGTCTGCTGGCAGTCCTTTTCCTGGCCCAAGTGACTTGTCTATGAGGCAAAGCAGAGGCAGCTCCATTTGTCTTTTGTTTTGGTGATTGACAGGTGGTCCACCCATCTCGCCTCCACACATCTCACCTCCTCTCACTTTGGTGCACAGCAAGGAGATTAACGTCTCTTTTCTCAGGTAAAACAAGCAACATCATTGGAGTTCTGTGAAAGATTTTCTCAGTGCTCTGCATAAACCATGGACTGTCGAGCATTTATGCTGCCCTTTGTGAGGCAAACACCTCTGCATCATTCAATCTGTAGAGAAAACAGGAAAATCCTTTACAGATTCACCTTCCTCTCTCACTTCAGAAGTCACATTCTACAGAGAAACGAGGAAGATGGAGTAAAGGTGAAAGAGAGGAGGGAAAATGAGGATGACATACTCCCTTTGGGCCTGAACCCAGCAGGAGATAAAGAAACTTCACAATTTGGATCCTGTTCCAGCAGGAAGGCTTTCTTTTTCTACAAAAGCATGACAGGGTTCATTGCTCCAATTTATCTTTAAATTGACAATTCCTAACAGATCTTAGAGCAAAGTTATGCCTAAAAATGACAGAACACAAAAACAAACACATTTATATTTTATATGTTATTATAAAGTAATTCAGACAAAATCCTTTTAAAAGACCAACAGAACAGAGCCAAGAGTGGGTAAGAAGTGGACTTCTTTGGAAGATCAGGAAGAAACTTCAAACAGAAGCAGACTCTGGACATCTACTGTGAACAGCTGGGGCTCAGAGAGAACAGCAAAGTGACAGACAAACACAAAAACACTGGAAAATTTGTTTATTGACATCTAACTATCATGACTATTACAACTGCAAATCTTGGAAAAGCTTATCTCTGTGTTCCTCTGCTCCTGCTGATATCATCTGCACTGCCACTCCCTAGTGCACACCATGATGCCCCCCCCACACACACTCACACTCACACACACAGTCACAAAACACACACACACAAACGCTGTTATCTGTGCTATCTGGTGTTTAGCCAACTCAGAGCTAATCCAGTGTGAACCAATTCCCTGGCTTCTGCTCAGGAGTTTGCAAACAGATTTGAAGCGCGCACACACACACACACACACAATCGCACAGGGAGTCAGAGAGTTTGGCCCTGGAGCAGGGAACATCACGCTCCAGTAATGTGATGCCAAGGCAACACTGCTGCACAGTAGTGTCGCATTAACATAAATGTGGTCCTGGCGCGAGGAGGGAGGAGGAGGGAACATGTGCATATTTGGAGCTGCCTGCATGTGATAGCTGTCTGATTACTTCGGTTGGGACTGTACTGTCTGATGTGCACACACACAAACACACACATCCTAGATTGTCCATCTCACCAAGTCCAGGGGTGCAGATATCTTCAAGGCTTGATGGAAATACAAAGAATCCCACTTTAAACAAAAAGCTTTCATGTTATCCAATTTATTGTTTCTGACTTTTTAAAATACTAATTTAAATATTGTCTTTTTTGCTAACTTAAGTATTTTGCCATATACATGTACATTATAGTTTCATCTCAGAGTTTTCTTTTTTTTTTAGTAATAGACTGTAGAAAGTAACTAGCTGCCTTCACACTGATACCACTGTCCTCAAGGAGACGGTAGGGGTGTACTTGGTGTCTCATTAGGACAGAGACTTGGTGGTGGAATGAGGAAGTGCAGGAGTGAATACAGAGTAAGAGGCTAGCTAAGACGAAGTGGGACACTGAGAGGACTGAGGAGAGTTGACAGGAGTACAGGGAGATGCAGTGTAAGGTAAAGGAGACGGGTCAAAGGACTAACAAGAGGGTTATGATGAGATATAGGAATAAGGGAGATATGCAGAGTTGTGTCAACTACAGAGGAACAATCTGTTTAACAATCTGGATACATAGGTTTAGCAGACTTTAGGATAACTGATAGTTTTCCTTTCCTTTTCTTTTTATGAGTCGTCACTTTAATTATTTAACTCTTTTAAACAAAACCACCTGATTGGTCAAGAATTACAAGGGTGGGGCAAAGCAAAGAGAGGTAAAAAGTATGGAAGTCCCATGCTTTGCAGTCCTTGTCAGGATAGTTTCTGATTAAAACTTTATATTTCACTGACCAATTCTGAACGTCTGTATCAACTCCAGATACAACATGTTTATGTGTTACTTTGGCACAGTAAAGGCACGCTGCAGGGCGGTTACTGGCAAAAATATGTTTCAGAAGTGAACGCTGATAAATGTTTATGACATGTACAGCAGATTGTCGGGAAACGACAAGCAATGTGTGTCACGCTAAAAGTTGTTTTAATGAGCCTGCATTCATCCGACCACATTTCAATGAGTTGCTGTGTCTCATCGTTGTGGTGTTATAACATTGTTTTAAGAGGATTGTGTTAAGGAAACTACAAGGTAGCTTGTAGGATGACGTTACAGCAACGCCTGTCGGGCATTTCAGCTGTGTTAAAATAAACACTCTAACAAGAAAATAGTCTGACTCTTTTTTTTTCTGTTAGGTTGCTTTACATTTGTCCGCGGTTCATCAGTTGCTTCTTTTCTACTCTGTTTACATCACATGACTGCCAGCTACGGTGGCCGTTTTGGTCCAGTCATTCCACTCTGAGCATGGGCCCTATTTAGACTGAGGTCTAAGTAGTTTAAGAGTCTAAGAGCGAACCGAAGCTCAGATGATGCCCCAGCAGATGATGCCACTTTAAAAGATGGAGCTGAGAACGTTTCTGGTCCTGGACCAGAGTCCGCTTGGATGTATTCAGACTGAAAATTAGATTTTTGGGGGAAACGATCTCTGGTTCATTTTAAGTGAACCAAAAGTCTCCAGTCTGGATACACCCTAAAACTTTCTACCTTGAAATTACAGGGATCTGATGAGAGTATGGGAGAATTGTAGCAAACAGGTGTAATAAATTGTTTGACCACTTCAGGAGTCAAGTAGCTAATTGACTAGATTACGGCATTGTTCTTGAACTTTTGACCTTCTTTTTGGCTGCGCCCATGTCTTCTCAGTCGGTGTCCCTGAGTCCAAGCCTTTAGAAAACCAAAACTGCTTCAACTTAAATTTTTGTTTTAATTGTGTTTTTTTTCAACGTTGCTTTCCTATATTACATTAAATATCAATATGTTAAAACACTGAGGGTCCAGACTTTGTTTACCTGTTAGATAAACTCTCTCCACTAAATAAAGTATATTTTTTTCCATTTGGGTTAATGATACAGTTTTGCTTAACTGCACAGCCTAAAATGTAGCTCTCTTCAGCTTTGTAGCCTCACACATCTTCTCTTTCTCAGGAGACCTGCTTGGATAAGACCGCCTCCCCCTGAAGGGAACAGAAGAGCCCACAGAGTCTGACACTCAGAAGCGCTTAGTAAGTGTAAAGATTGCAGGCAGCAGAACTGAACAAGCACGCATTGTGAGAAACACACTTCTCTGAACTCTCCTCACTTGTCTCATCCTCCTCATAATGCCCACTGGAAAGCTTCTATTTGTGGATTTCCCACAAGCCTTTGCATTATTAGGGTATTATTCTTGTGCAGTATTGATGTCTTGTTTTATATGTTCCATTTAAATGCATGCATTTATATGACCTGATAGTTTCATGTCCCCACACCACATTTTGTTTTAACACAAGCTTTTTCATTGTTCTTTGCAGGTAGTTGTAGTTGCAGAGGTCATTCTGGGTTACAAAAATCTTACCAAGAAAACTTAACATAATTTTACATTTTTTTAATCTTTAATAATTGACTTATCTTTACCAATAATTCTTAGAAATTTCTCTTATCTTTGTGTTTTTATTTTGAGTGTTTTCCAGTTCAACATACGGGTTGGCTATTTTTGTTCACTTGAATTCTTAACACTCTTCACTTTTTGGCCCTGCAAAGATGCCCTCTGAGCAAAGAGACGCTCAGAAAGGATGGATGATTATAATGGAAAACAGTGAGTGAGGCTGAAAATAAGTCTGCTTCTCCTGACATTATTCCAGTTGGCCAAGTTCCCTAAATAGTTGTGCAGCTCATGACTTTTCAGTAAAGGTATAACTACCTTCTTTGAAGCTGTAGCACCAGTACATCAGTTCAAAGAAGCCAATCTGGTAATCTTTAACTCCAGGATTTTCTTTTACTTTTCTTTATTGCAGTGTTCCCTGAACAGCAAGCTTGGATTTTTTCCCCCTGAGGACTAAGATTATGACCCGAATACAAAATGTTACAGATTAGACATTAGGGGTGTCACGATTCTCCAAATCCTCGATTCGATTTCATTTTCGATTCTAAGGTCACTGTTCGATTCGATTCTCCATTTTTACATTCATTCTTTTTAAAGCACAGATTATCAGTTTTTAAACTAGACTTTAATGCAATAGAATATCTGACCTTTGTTAGCAGTGTACCAAAATACATTATCAAATTTAAAACTTGTATTAACAACATGTTACAATGACATATCTTTAGTCAATTAAAATATAATATATTAAATAAACTGACAAAAAAATAAAAAAATAGACTGATATCCAATTTCTCTTTTGTAAGTGCAGTCTTCTTCACAAAGATGACATTCAAGTTCACAACAAAACAAACAAAAACAATAAAACAGACATGTCCATAGTCTATGAACAATTAAGTGTCTTAAACTATTTCTGAACAGATGAACATAAACCACACTGAGGTATTTTGTAATGTATTTTTTAAATATTTTTTCAAGGTCTGCTCAGACCTTCAATAACTTTCTCTTTTACATTATTGTACATGGAGGGAAACACTGTAGCTGTGAGATGTGTTCTACTTGGGATTTCGTAGCGAGGCTCTAGAATGCAAATTAAATTCCTTAAACCGGAGTTTTCCACCACTAAGGTCACATGTCCGCGGCTATGAATACTCCTACCGCACGCGGAATCGCATTTGCAAGAGTTGAGTTGCTGGGAAGTTTAATTCCAAACGAAGACGGAAGAGTAGTTTGTGTAGTTGTTGGCTGCATGTTAGTCCTGCTACACGCACATACATAGCGCAGCTTGCAAACCGTTGTTCTTTTTGTCAACAACGCGAACGTTGTCAACATAACTCACTGGAAATCCAAAATACTTCCACACCAGCGACTTCAGTGAAAGAGGAGGGGATTTCTGGGGAGTGGGTCTCCTGCATCTGCAGTTACCATGCTATCTTTTGAGTGGATGTTAGAGGAGGTTGACTCGCAGCACTTCTTTTTTTTAAAGCTTTATTAACAATTAGACTTGCAGCACTTCAACACGTGTTTTTTCCGCTTGGCAGACCAGATGCAACATGGGGGCGTGGCAGCATCGACGATTCCATTTTTTCATTCGAAGTTCGAGACTATGACTTAATTTCGATCAATTTCGATTTAAAGTCGAAATCGTGACACCCCTATTAGACATAGTTTATTAGAACTAACCACATGGAAACCAGTGGTACACCAGTTGTTTGTGAGGATATAATAAATAATGTCCTCAGAAAGACTCCCCGGACCCCATACTCCCAGAGCACCCTCCAGAGGACACCACAGGGGATGTGATTGACCACCTTCTCCAAATCCACAAAACATTTATGGACTGGAGAAACAAACTCCCACAAACCCTACAGCACCCTAAAGAGGGTGTAGAGCTGGTCCACTGTTCCATGTCCAGAATGGAAACCGCACTGTTGTTCCTGGATCTGAGGTTTGATTATTGAAGAAGAAAAAAACAATGATTCCCTCATGTCGGCTGGCTTGGCGTCACCGTGGCCCCACTCTGGAGCCAGGCCCTGGGTTGGGTCTTGCAGGCGAGTGCCTGGTGACTGGGGCTCCTCCAGCAGGCCCTGGATGGCCACAGGCCAAAGGAATGACGTGGTTTCACCCTCCCATGTCCCCACCACCTGTAGGACAGTTTATAAGGGGCTGGTGCAATGTGGTTAGGGTGGCAGTCAAAGGCGGGTGCATCGGAATTTTGCTTTAATCTGCTTCACTCTTTGGTTATCTCCAGACTGACCTGAGAGAAAAGCAAACCAGCACCCTCCACCCAATTTACCCAGATCACAGTACTCCCAGAAGTGGAAAGGCGTTCTTAGTTGTACATTTGTGAGCAAAACTAGCACGTTTTTGTTTTAACATTTAACTTGTCTTTATTCTACACTATGACATAGGTTTTAAACTTTCAAACGAGGAGCTCCTGGATGAGAAATGTGAGGATGTCCCTATAGGGTGGTGCATGTGGCCACAATACGTACAAAGGACTGACTGGGGTATTGATTTCTGCCTCTTCAAGGCAATTAAAGGTTACTGTTCTGCATTTCAATCGATAAAACAAATGCAAACATGTTCAATTGAAGAAGTCTTTTGCCTCTGTTGACCCTTTCTGGCTTTGTCACATGAATTCTTGTTTACATCTGCTTCCTGAAAACTAAGGCCCATTCAGTGTAAATCTGTGAAAATGTTGTCTAACATTGAACCAATCTGTGGCTCAAAAGGGATTTGGGGATCACTGCTTTACATTGCATCCAATACACCCTGAGCATTGCACCGGATCGTCCCATATGTGCAGCAGCATCGCATGAGCACAAACCCACATACACAGCACCTCAGAGAGCTGACTGATTTTGCACCACAACACATCTGATTTGCCCCATGGCGTGACCTCTCCTAACCAAGATGAGTATGTGTCCCTCCTGCATGTTTGTGTGTCCTGGGATCATTTAGAATAATTCTGTTTTTCAGCTGTAGAGGAGTTCACATTAGGTAGTGCTTGGAAAACTCTGGGACTTTGGAGAGCTCAGTCTTGGCCTAAAATATTCTAAGTCATAAATAGGAGATTTTCTCTATCTTAAAGTGTTTCTAATGGTAGGCGTGTCCACAGCACAAGGGCGGTTTAAAAAAGCTGTTTCAGGTTTCCCAACATTTTTGGGGCTGAAGATGCAAAGAGCCTTTGGTTTGTTTCAGCACACACAGGGTCAGAGAGTTTGAAGCAGCCGTGACTTTGGATGTCATGTGAGAGGCAGATTTAGACAAAAGGACGTGAAAATGTGACAGGCAATGGGAACAACACACCCTATAGTTCTGAGAAAACAGTCAGATTTACTGTAGGAGAGCTGTACATGCAGCCAATGATTTATGGACATAGTGTTAGATACACACCAGATGGAAGCAGTCACACAAGCTCTCATTGAGTTGTCTATTTTTAAATCGGGGCAGAAACTGGTCTGACTTGGCAAAAGTGCCCTAGCACCAGCGGTGGGTGTTTGTAGAAATGCACAGATTTAAAGCTGCTCCTGGTTTATCTTATTTAAGAGGATGGATTTCATTTCATTCGGCTCATCAAAACCCTTGATCTGGGAATACGTGGCACCACAGCCCTTTCCCCTCTTGGGAGGTCAGACCACAACCGTGTTCTGCTCTCTCCTCAGTATCTGCCTCTGTTCAGGAGAATGACTGTCCAAAAAGAAGGTGAATAAGTGGAGTCATGAGGACAGGTGTCTTTTACTTAGATAACCAGTTCAAACAGGAGCCATTACTACAGGTAACCAGTGGAGGACAGATGATCCTCTACAGAAGAAGTCACAGGTCTGTGAGAGGCAGAAATCCTGCTTGTTTGTAGGTGACCAAATATTTATTTTCCACCATAATTTACAAATAAATTATATAAACCAGACAATGTGATTTTCTGGATTGTTTTTTCTCATTTTGTCTCTCATAGTTGAGGTTTACCTATTATGAAATTACAGACCTTTTTCATCTTTTTAAGTGGGAGAACTTATCCAATTGGTGGCTGACTAAATTCTTTTTTGCTCATCTCCTGATGAGACTTAGGTCCTTCAATGGGTGCAGCAAGATGCTTGAAATTTTCAACCACTCTGTTGTGGCCAGAACTCTCTTGTACTCAAGACTCTTGTAATCAAGTCCTCAGAGGAGGACTTTGAATAAGCCCGTATCCATCGTGAATATATCCTGAGCATCCTCCCCATCCTGTACTTGACGGACAGCGGAGCACCTTTTTCACCAGGCTAAGATAGCTTCGCTGTCACACCAACCGCTACAGGAGATCATTCCTACAGTGCCCTGCGTAAGTATTCGGCCCCCTTGAACTTTTCAACCTTTTGCCACATTTCAGGCTGCAAACATAAAGATATAAAACTGTAAGTTTTTGTGAAGAATAAACAAGTGGGACACAATCATGAAGTGGAACGAAATGTATTTGATATTTTAAACATGTTTAACAAATAAAAAATGGAAAAATTTGGCGTGCAAAATTATTCAGTTCCCTTAAGTTAATACTTTGTAACTCTGCCTTTTAATGTGATTCCATCTGTAAGTCACTTGGAGTTTCTCTCTACCAGTTTGCACATCACGTCCGACTTATAATATTGGCTAAAAAAAGCACAATACAATGACACAACCACTGTAAAACTGGTATTTTCTAAATATAATAATAAACATGAATCCACCTTGTCTACAACTCCCTTTTTTGCATTCAAAAGTCAGTTGCCACATACAGTATAACGAAAAAGCAGCTTCTGGTACGTGAGAACAGCTGTCTCAATAAATCTCTATTTGGAGGAAAACTCCGTTTTGTCTTTAAATAGCAGCTTTAGTTTTCTTGAAAGTCGAAGACTTATCCGGTCTGCTCACTGACTCTTTTCTACCCAAAGAAACTTTTCAAATAAGTCTTTTTGTTTGTTTTCAGTAGGCTTAATACTGTAGCTTTCCAAAATAAAACTTTTGTACTATGTAGTAAGTTAGCGCAGTGGTTCCCAAATTTTTTCTGCAGGGCCCCCCTTTCTGAAGATTAGAATATTTTCGAGCCCCCCCACACTGACACAAACATAAAAATCCTTTGTTTCTAAACTCCACTGGACTTTACTTAACATTGTAAGTTGTACACAATGGCAACTTCTTCCTGAACAAAACAAAAAAACAAAAACAAATCACCTTGACAATTATTAAAGTGACGCTGCATCATGTATCATAACATTTTACCATGCATTGGTGTTCATGGCTTTCAACACATCTTCTTATAAACTCCATTCCTGCATGAAAGTGGCCTTTTACACTTTACCAGCTCTCTGAAGAAAATAACAAAATCCTGAACATTTAACTCTGCAAAAACTGCACCTTTAATGTCCACATCTTTTCAGTGACTGGTGTGGGCTTGCTTCAAGGGGGGGCGCGCCCCCCAGTTTGGGAACCACTGAGTCAGCGTATGCATTTCTTTTTTTGTCTGTGGCCTGGTACCAAATGGCCCGCAGATTGGTTTGGTACCACTGTTCTCAACTGCTTGGAAGAGCCCATGATGCTGATTGCAGGGTAAAGGTCACATGACTCAGACTGTTTGAAATCTTTGATATTGAAATCACCTGGTTTTTGCAAACGAATGTTGTGAAAAATTCATGACACTAGCCGCTGTTACATGGGCAGAATATCTTGATCGGATCAATGGTCGGGTTAAAATTCACCCGTGCACATGCGCACAGAAAAACCTTTTTCCGATTAGTACAAACGTTCCCATGGCTCACACTTTCGTTTGGAATGAATCATCTGGGCATGCGCAGTAGTGTAAAATCACCCGGATGCGGAAATAGGTCCTGTTGTAAACAAACTGCTGCCACAGACAGACAGCATGTGCAGCAGCTCCGTAATACGAGACGACCTTCCAAACGTGCTTTTATTAATGTTATGTTTTGTGAATGAAACAGAGCTGGAAGAAGGCTTAGGACAGGCTACACGGGCTAACAACATTAGCCTTGATGGACACAGAATCCAGGACCGTGCGAGAAACGCAGCAATCTGCATCTTAGCTTCACATAAATGTATGGAAATAACATCAGCCTTTATTTTGTCGGGACACAACTGGAAACACAAATCCACGTGACACCACGCGACATTTATTTCTGCTCTGAAAAGTTCACACAGACCGCCCCAAAGCCACTCTGAGCTAGCGGCCCGATGTTCGAGAGCGGCGGGACGGCTCGCAGTCTGAATTCTCCCACACATAACAAAACGCACACGTAACAAAGCACCCTCCCCCCTCGGAGACAAAGTTATTAATCCAGCTCCTCTGTTCACTCGGGTGCCAGTGGACCGAGTGAGCGTCGGGGGGCACGAAGCGCTCCTCCTCCGACTCTCCCCCGTGAGGGGTGAAAGAGAGGGGAGAGCCAGAGGGGCGAGAGGGGAGCAGCGCTTTTCACGGGGCGTCCGCAGAGCTGGTCGGTCCCGTATGCGCTCCAAAGCTTTCTCTCAGTGAAACACCATCTATGCATGACGTAACCCAGAGCAGCAGTGACACACGATCGGAATGACCGTTTACATGCTCCACGATCGGATAAACGATCGGTATAACCCACCTATCTCGATCGGAAAGAAATTCTGATCCGAATGAGTCTGATCGGGGCAGAGTATTCCGAACGGCGCGTTTACATGACGCATTTTCTTTCCGATCAGGCGTTCATTCCGATTACTTTTGCCCATGTAAACGCGGCTACTGTCAGGTCTCAGCTCATTGAATTTTTTTCTGTTTCATGGTTTCTATTGTATAAGATTTAAATTAGTGAATATTTTATATTTTTATTGTAATCTTAATTAGGAGATTTTAATCTTTAAATGTTTTTATTGTTGTAATGATGCTGGGAGCTGGCCACTTTCGAATTTCCTTCAGGATTAATAAATATGCTATTCTATTCTATTCTATTCTATTCTATTCTATTCTATTCTATTCTAGTTACCTCGGCTCGTCCAAAGGGGCGGGTGCATGCTCTGAATTCTGCAGGGTTTGCAGGCAAGTTGCAAGTTTTTGCACACGCCATTATTTTATTTTTTCTTATTTTGAACGGGGAACTAATTGAAATAAAGCCTTTTTTTGGACGTTTTACAAGAATGTCTCATCTGTAATCTGATGCTTTTTGAAGGTTTTTCCATCTTTAGCAGAATTTTTCTCCTGGGGACCCAAACTTTTGCTCCCCACTGTAACTATGTTGTCTTTTTCTGGAATCATTCAAATTTGAGGGCACAGGTATTCTAGCAGTATCAGAGTGGATATTCTCCTTTCTTAAGCGTTGTTTAATTGGTAACTTTCTTAGGGTTTACTCTTTTTTTTTATGTCAACCGCTGTATCATACCAACTCTCTCAGGTTGATTTGGCCTTTTTTATTTTTTTTCCTTGTGACCTGTTTCTCTCATTTCTCTGGAGCCAACAGTTCCCTCTGAATGCTTCAGCAGGATTGTTGTTATTAGACCTCCTGCTTTTGAGATTTCCAACACTAAAGATGAAGACATTTGGGAGAGAAACGTTTGTCATTCTTGGAACCTCTCTGTATTTAGTGTTAGCAAAGTTACTGGAAAGTAACTAGTAACTAGTAATTTCCCAGTGGGAGACCTTTATGATGGCATTTGATGAAAATGCAGCTGAACTGAGAAAGAGAAGAGAAAGGCTCCATGAAGAGGAATTATGGGTAATATGGTAGAAGAAGATGGTAGAAGGGTACCATTGAAAGAGGCTTAACCTTGAATCTTACTGTGTAGGTTCTTTTCTTTTTTTAATATATCTTTTTTGGAAGATTGTTACAGATTTCTAAGCCATCCTCTCCTCCCATTTGCATGCTCAAGCATCTCTCCATCATTCACGCCCATCCTCTCACCCCCACCCCCACCCAATCATCTCTCTCCTCTGCTCTCAGTCTCTCTCCTCGTCTGGCTGAGGCTGATGTAGGTCAGTGCGTCTGGAGTCTGTCTGGAGCTGCAAGCCTCAGAGCTGCTCGACCCCCTCGATGGCTGCCTGCGTGCCCGAGCTGAGGACAGCGCTCCCTGGGCTATGTGAGGACGGCACCAGCCCCGCCTGACCCCACTTACCCAGGAGGAGGATGTGCCTTCCACACATGAAGGTGGGGTTGCAGGGTGGTTGTGTACTTTGGGGGGGGGGGGGGGGGGTTGAGCTAGTATTTACTATTTGCATGTGCTGCAGATGCGCACCAACGACATGGAAGTCGTTACTCTTTTTGCGACAGCGAAGCTCACGGAGAAAAATGTTGTGATGCAAAGATCGCTGCGCACACCAAAGCCACACACTCTGCTGTCATCCGTCCCTGTTCAGATACCTAACATAATTGCAAGTCTTTCCATCATCGTCGCCGAGCAATCTCCAAACACTCTTGCATTCTTTTCTTTGCTTTACAGATACGAGAAAGAAAAACGAAAGCCTCCAGATCCAGACTCCAGTTCAGAAGTTGCTTGACGACCAAAAGATCTCCTGACTCCACTCGATCATGCTCCTCGTTCCTCTGGCTTTCAGGCACTCACCCTTAAAAACGATGAGCATCCTGTAAAAGTACAGCCTCTCCCAAAGAGACTGGCTGTGTTTTTGTGCACAGTGTGTGTGCGCCCTCCCCGGTTTGACTGTGCAGCATGGCTGGCTTATCCAGGGGTTTCCAATACATACTTGACTCGGTTGGGCAGTGCAGCTGTGAGTTTTTGTGCATCATCGTGACACAACAACCATCTGACCTGATGCGTCACTGTTCTGACATATCCAGAAATGTGGGGGGTGTGGCCTGGTTGTTTTTTTGCATTTAATGACCAAAATTAAACTCCTTCTTTCCAGTTTGCCTAAACTTTGTCAGTTGTGTGATTCATTGTCTCATTTCTGACATCCGTGGGTAAATTTGTAAATCGAATTACAGAGTCCTGCAAAAGACAAGTGTCGTCTTAGTTTTTGCTTCCATGTATCCAGACTCTATCCTCTAAAGATTTCCACATACTTTAGATGTGTTTTCTTATTTACCTGCTGACATCTTGGACTTCACTAAAATGGACTATTTCTAAAGTTCACTCAGCATGCGGTCACTCCTAGATCTCTTGATTCTTGATTCATTCTGAGGTCAGTTTGAAATTGCTGAGCAAGCTTTCAGCACAGATCACTGATGTGCCAAACCTTTGAAAAGACAAGAAAGAAAAAGCAGGAGTGTCCAGGCCTCAGAGAACAGTGGCCGGCTTTGACCTCTGTGGACTCTTGTTGTAGGAACACAAATGAGACAGCAGTCAGTAGCATGTAGAGTGAGGATGACAGGAGAACAGGAACCTCTGTCTTTGAAGGCTGTTGTTGGAAACCCTTATAAACTGCTGTATGTTAGATGGTGATCTTTTTCAGCTGGAAAATTCAAAGATGCACAACAGTTTGTTTCAGTTTACATAAACATTTTAGTCATAAAAGTTGCTAAAGGAAATGTACAAAATGTCATTAAGACGGCCGGATAACCTAAAAATATCCATCCTGGTTGTTGTGTAAGGGCTGACAGCCGTCGCTGGGTGAGCTGGTGAGACGGCCACCTGCACTGTCTGCCACATCCACACAAAACACAGGGCACAGACTGCCTGTGGATGAGTCACAGGCAACGAGCGGGAGAGTGTGCGCATGCAAATCAGTGCTTACTCCTCACTTTTCTGTTTAACTGCTGGGTGGAGGGGACTTCCCACTGCTTCTCAAACTTTCAATCCCTGGAAGAGCTCCAGTTCAGTTAAAGCCAAACACAAACACACAAAGGCCTCATTGTGTCTAGCCTCTGGGGATGACGAGCAGGCAGGTCAAAGCAGCGCGTCATTCCTCAGCGGTTGAAAAAGGGCAAGTACGCGGTAATGAGTAGCTGTGCCTGTGATACACCCGCTTGCACGTGCCTCCTCCTCCTCTTTTCAGCTGCTTGCCTCTCTTTGCTTTCTGACATTCCCCTCTTTACTCTCACAAGTCACTTTTTACACCACACTGGCAGCTTTTGTTTGCAGCTCCCAGCCTGGTCCTGAAGGCTCCAGTTACAAATAAACTCTGCTGCTTTGAGATGAAGGCCCTGGCACAGAGTCTCACTGCAGCATGGCAGTCAGCACTCTCAATGTTATATCACCACATTCTGAAACTCACAACTTTATTTACAATCATTAAGACAGCCACCCAGCTTGTGACCCAGCCCCCGCATGCACCCCCTCATCATGTGGTGGTGTGAGCGTCCTGCAGGATTCTGGCTCTGACGAACGGGGCATCAGTGGAAAGGTACCTGACAGCTGCCTCTCGCACATCAGATAAGGTTACAGGTATACCTGTGACACCTGTTTAAACAAACACTGTGCATGCGCACCACTCTGTGTGTACGTGCACGTTAAGCCTGGGGCAGTACAGAGATAGGAAGCTAATCCAACAGCAGGTGTATACTTGTTATGGGAGCAGCTCAAAGACAGAACCAGCGGAAGTAGCTCCGCTTTATTTATGTCAACAGAAAAATGGATGGAGATGTTCTTCCTCAAAGTCCCGAAGTGATTACAGTGAACAGAGATGCAGGCCCACAAAAAGCTTAACCATTCCCTTAATGTCCTCACTTGAAACTGTGAGGAGCAGTCCCCCTTCATGATGACATCACCTGCTTGATTTAATGATGGCAGCAGCAAACAGAATAGAGACAGATCTGCTGCACATGTGAACGCACAAGCATGTGTGAGTGTTTAGCAGTCTGCTTTTGGCCCCAGCCTGACACCCAGCGGTGTGGCCTGACATGACACGTTCCAGCAGGAGGACTGTTTGCAGGAGAGAATACTGCTTCTGCTGCCGCTGCCGCTGTGAGACTCCCCCACCTTCCTGCTGTTGTGGGTCTGACACACAGTCTTCCTTGTGGCTTTTCTGGTGTGGGATTTGCTGTAAATAACAACATCATCTGGTCTCAGTTCTTTTTTTCTGCTGTTGGATGATGTCAGCTTGGGATCTGATGTTGCAATGATTTGTAAAAATAACAGGTTGAGCAAATTCCTGCCTCTTCCTTGCACACAAACTGCTGTCAGACTGGCAAAACATGTTGTGGCTCATGGTTATGTGTTTGCCCCTCAGCTTTTTCTCACCACCAAACATTAACAGATTTGAATCACCTATTTATAGCTGGGTGAACCTCTCCCAATGCAGGACTGGCAGTCTTCTAGAGAAGACATGAAGTGACAAACATGCTCCAAGTTCCTCTTCCTTGAAGTGGAATCTGAGAGGAATGAGGTCAGACACAAGGATCCTGATTGCAAATTATTATTATTATTTCCCCTTTTTTATTTGTCCAATGGGAGGCCAGGGGAGGGGCTTTGTCTAAAAGTGACTATGGAGACAGAAGCTGATTGGGTGGCCCGTCTCGCGAGGAGACTATAAATGGGTGAGCTTCTTGCTGATGTGTTTACAGTAACGCTTTAGAGCCGCACGAGAAACCGGGAGACTATGAGAAAGCGCAGCCGCTCCATTCAGCCACATGGTCCCCCCACCGCACAGACAAGCTGCGCTGCAGACGGCCAGACGCACCTGAGGGACGCTTGCGCACAGCGCCGCGTTTTCTGCCTCGCAGAGCGGGTTTTCAGCCGCACAGGCAGTTGAGAGCTGATGTCAAAAGTTTTTTCTTTTTTTTTTTAGGGGGGGATTCTCATGATTTTTAAAGCTGACGAAAGTTTAGAGCGATCGCTGAACTGAGAAGAAGCAGAAAGGAGACGTGGTTGAACTTTTTATGATCCATCAGTGACCTGATTTTGTGACATTTGAAGTTTCTCACAGCAGCTCTCTGAACAGAGATGGTGCAGCACGTGAGCGCGCACGCTCACTCTCCCGGCGGGGACTCTACGGACACGGGAGACATGGACCTGGAGATGGACTCCTGTCCGATCTCTGGGTCGCCGTCCTCCCGGGAGCGCAGCGACTTGGCTTGGTGTAAGACTCCCACCGGCCACATCAAGCGGCCCATGAACGCGTTCATGGTCTGGTCCCAGATCGAGAGGCGGAAGATCATGGAGCAGTCACCGGACATGCACAACGCGGAGATCTCCAAGCGGCTGGGGAAGCGCTGGAAGCTGCTCAAAGACACCGACAAAATCCCCTTCATCCGCGAGGCTGAGCGCCTCCGACTCAAACATATGGCCGACTACCCAGACTACAAGTACCGGCCCCGAAAGAAGGTCAAGACCGGAAGTGGAACAAACAAGCAACCAGAGAAGAACGGGGAGCGCAGCGCCAAGATCAGCGTCAAGAAGAGCCCCGCGCCCAAGAGCGCCAGCAGGACGCACAAACAGGGGGGCATTAGGGGCGCCTCTGGACCGGAGTCTGGTGACCACCACTCACTCTTCAAATCCAGGTCAGTGTCCGGGGCCCGGCAGATCCCCGAGAAGCTCACGGGTGAGCCGAGGCGCGCCCACGTGTTCGGTGGCACGGGTAGTCTGGAGAGTGACCCGCCCTCCGTGGGTGTCCCGGCCAGTCCCACCCCCAGCAGCTCGGCGGAGTCCAGCGACCCGCTGAGCTTGTACGAGGAGCAGAGCCCGCGCTCCAGCGAGTCCTCACACACCGCGCGGCTCCGGTACGCACGCGCCTCCTCCCCAACGCCATCAGCCGCGCACTCTTCCTCATCCGTGTCGTCCTCGTCTGATGAAGAGTTTGAAGACGAGCGATTTGACTTAAGCCGCAGCCCCGGGTTTGAGAGCATGTCTCTGGGCGGCACGGGCCTCTCCGACACGGAGGTGGACCGGGACTTGGACTGGAGCTTCAGGGAGTGCGGGGCGGGATCTCACTTTGACTTCTCCGACTACTGCACCCCCGAAGTCAGCGAGATGATCTCGGGAGAGTGGTTGGAGTCCACGATCTCCAACCTGGTGTTCACCTACTGAAATGATGACCCCGTTTGAACTCTGTCACCCCTCTCACGCCAGACGTGTGCGTCACATTCTTCCCTCTAGTTCTTCACTGAATGGGGGAGAGTGAAAACTGAAAAACAAACCATCAGTGGCCCGTCCTGGGGTTAATGTCCAGACACGCGCCGCTCAGACACTTGGCCCGCATCCTGTGCGTCTGACAGGCACGTCTGGCGCAGACACGGAGGAGAATGCTGAGTTTGCATTTGGACACAGAGGAGGAGGAGGAGTGAATGTAAGCAAGGAGCGGCGACGAGCACCAACGTTCAACCCAGTCCCGCAGGGAACGAGGAGGGAGACCGAACCTTTAAGCTTTGCGTCCGGGAGGGACACGGACACTGGAGCTCCACTCGCGGGGTTCTCTCTAAAACCCAACTGATTCACATCAACCATCATGTTGCTATTCAGGTGTAGTGATCCCCTCCCATGCCCTCCAAGTTGAGGAGGATTTTGTTTTTATTCAATGCGTATTCACGCAAAATGCGTGGCCACAGGACACAATTCACGACCACCAGCTTCTCTCTCAACGGCAGGACACAAAAACAGACAGGCTGAAAACTTCAGAAACCTTTTTGTATCATTTAGTGCACAATTCAGGACTAATATTTCCTGATTCTTTTTTGCTTAGAGCTTCAACTTTGTAGTTCCTGTGTAAGATGATTTTTTTCTTTTGTATCAATGTATTTATACAGCCAAAAGTTTTTATACATAGAAGTATTGTTCTTGTACAGGTCTCGTTTGTGTTTGTGCACATAACACCTGTCTGTATCCAGCGAGCGGAAGGGCTAGAAGTGTATCTTATTTAAAGTGTTGACTCATTTTTCAGGAGACTTTGAGTGTGTCATGATTTTCTACTTGTATTTTTGTACAAATCTATAGAAACACGTGGGTGGGCGGGGGCGAGCGGGCAGCCATCAGCATTGTTGTTTGCATGGCTTTAGACGTGCAGACAGAGGACGGGGGTTTGTTTGGCACAATCTGACCTCACACAGTGTTTACAGTATTTACCCACATGCTTCTTAATGGGACAGTGACTCCAGCTTCACCACACAAAGCACCACTGAGGCTCCCAGTCTGAGTGGTGACTGTGTTTCAATTCCGCATAGATCTACAGTGAAAGAGTCACAGTTTGGAAAGAGCTAATACCTCTGTGTGCTTTCTTATTTGGTCTGGTTTGCTTCTTATTAAGATAGATTTTATTTCAACCACTGGATGGAATTTTACACTCATTCCACTTTTTGCCTAACTTTGGAGGGAGGAGATGTATGAAGTGCTTCATCTGTTATTGCGCAAAGTGCATCAAAAAGAAAAAAAAAAGTATTTAACCTTTCTGTACCTGTTGGCTAAGTATAGCAGGCTAATTGTTTTCCTATATTATGGCATGGCAAATAGCATTTGTATTTCAGATTCAGGTATATGTAGCTATAGCTGTTGTGTTTAAGATTTTTAAAAGAATAACAACATGAAGATATTTATGTAAATTGACTGTACTATAAGCAAAGATTGCGTGTTTTTATGTATGATGATCATGATGATGAACAATGACAGGCACTAGGACAGCCATCTTTGGACATTCTTAATCTGAAGAAGATTGTGGTCCAGAGGTTGAAAAACGTCAGAACCTGTTTTTCTATCGTCTTTTTTTCTTTTCCATTTGTGCAATACGTTGTGTATATTCTTGTTTTGTCTGATCATGCCAATATCATTTGAAGTCTTTTGCTCAAAACCAGCCAATGTTTGGGTCAATCACTGCCTCTCGAACCTCTGTACAGTTTTTTTTATTTGTTTTTTCTTTCTTTCAAGAAGGAAATAAAATCAGCTGGAACTGAAAAATGTGACTCGTGTCTTGGTGCTTCTTTTATAGCTTGACCTTCAGTTTCATTATAATTGCAGGAAATTACTGCCACACATAAAAAGCCCAGATTGTCAAAAAACAAAGTGATTCCTCTAAAAAAAAAGTCTCCAGTCAGTCTGATGTCTGACACTGAGCACAAGCATGCCTGCATGGGGGTGCTGCTGTAGGTGAGTGTGCTGCACCACACAGCAAATCAATAGCCAGCCAGTGAATCGATAGGAGTGGCCTCTTTCCCACCCCCCATACTCCGTCTGATTCTGCACGTGCAGAAAACGTGGTTGCCATGGAAACGCTGTATCCAAGAGAGATGCCGAATCCGCTGGGGAGCATCACCACGTGTGTGTGTGTTGGAAGGATAAGGGACGCAGACCGATCCATCAGGGCGGGGTGGGCAGAGGGAGGGGGTGGCAGACATTTCTGCAAGGCATGACTGGAATAAAGGAGACATGTGTGCAGCCTGTGTGTGTGTGTGTGTGTGTCTGCTGGGGAGTGTTTGTGCTGGAGACTGCTCCCAAATCCAATTAATTCCTTCTGGATGCGTTCATTTGTCGAATACATCTGACAACTCTGATGCAGACAGGCAGCCCAAAGGTACAGTATTAAGCATGTATCAATTTACTGCATATTCCACAAGAGACACTCATAATTATTTGCATCTCTGTTTGTCAGGAGGGCAGGGTCTCCTTCAGCTCTCCTGACAGCTCAGACTCATAATGAGAAAGCTGATGGTCATCACCAAAGAGCAGACAGGAACCCCCACGTCTGCACTCTTCCACAGGCTCCCCCCTTCTGAGGGTGAAGCTCCTGGTCCAAACAGGCAATAAAGATGGTGCTGTCCTGTTCACACACTGACCCACATAAAGGCGCATGCATGAGCGCGCTGCACACTTAACCTTCATGGCTGATTACTGCCGTTTGTTTGTGTTTTGTCTGAAGCTGAGTAAGTGTGACAAGATCGAGTCAAAGCGGCCGGCCAAAAGTCATATGTCTGTGATGTGAATGCCATTCAAAACGTACATGTGGAAAAAAACAATTGAAAAAAGATGTTAGACCACCCATTACAAAAGAAAACCAAATGATGTGGTTCCTCGGTTTTAGTTCAACTCATTAAAACTTTAAAAATGAGTTTAAAAAAATACACAGACATTTCACCGAGACTGATCAGACCGACATAAGCTGAAGACATCTGAAGCTGTGACATCGAAGGAAGATTTGCAACTGTCCTGGTTTGTTTTCCCAGTTTAAGATACTTTTCTGACCGACTCATAAAAGCAGCTTTAAAACATGAGGCCCTTAGATCCTTCTTTGTTTTGTAGAAGTCTATTTGATCCAACCGTTTGGAAATGTCCCAAGACGTGGGGAGTGATTTACATGTTGGCAGCTGAGCCACAGTCAGTGTGTGGATGTGTGTGTGTGGATGTGTAAAGCCTCTTGGGTCTTAACGAAGACAATAAAGGGCTACGAAAAGTTGAAACTTGTATTTTCAAACCACTACTTCCACACATCTGTAAGAAAAAGATGTATCCTTTAAATTGGGACTGTAAAACAAAAAACGAATTAACTGCTAAACTGCCATTAAAGCAGCTTTATTTTTAAATCTTTAGAAGACAACTTTACATCTATTTTGATAGTTTGGTTGTTTTTTCTGTCTTTAGTCAACTTTTTGTTCAAATGACGCACTTAAGTTTTGTTTGCCTGGTCAAATAGATTTTCTTTAAGTGAATTTTATGTTCAGGTATATTTTGTTATTTAATTAAAAAATAGTTTTTAAATAGAAAAGGGAGGAGTGTGAAACGAAGGACATGACAACGAGCTACAGAGGGCCACAGGTGGAATTGGCTGAGTGATACTTGCCTCATAAAACCCTAATCACTAGCGTTTTAGGTATTGTAATGAGTCATTAAACATGTTGTTAAATGTCCCATTCAAAGTTTGAGTTTTGATATCAAATTTTAAAACCATTTGCTGCTCAGCTGAACAGAAGCATCATGGAGTCACGAACAAGAGGATTTGACAGGGAAAGAGAAAGACAGAGCCCAGAAGGATCTGCAGTACAGACAGCAGGAATGTTTCTCTGACAAGCAAAGGAAAAACGTCACTGTCTATACTTCTACATCTATATTCACTTGGAATTACAGGGTAAATGATTTTATGCCAAGTTTAGCGCTTACAGCTGAGAGAAAGTAACTGAAGTTATTGGGGCCATTTTCAAGAACAACACATTAAAAACAATCCTGAAAACGTATACGACTAAATCTTATAAAATAATATTCATTTTTAAAAAGAGCATTTCAAGAGAAGAGAATGAGCTGATTCATGTTCACTGTACAATTACTGGTATGAAGCCCATTGAGATGACTATTGTTGTAAATTGGGCTATGAAAATGAAATTGAATTTTAAAATTAGATATAAAATTTTACATTTCCTTTTAAATTTTTGCAGCTCATCAAAATACCTGTTTCCTTGTAATCTACATGATTGTGATCAGTATCTGAACTCTCACAATCGGCAGCCTCTGGCAGGTGGAGGAATGTTGAAATTATCTCTACACCTTTTCACGTTTGTCTTTTAAAACCACCACACAAATTTCTCTGTGATTTTATGAAGATTGCTTTTAGATCTTAAAAATAAGATTGGCTTTGGCTGTCAAGTCAATAAAGAGAATCGTCTGAACAAAGATATTTCCTCCTTTTATTGTAGAGTTACAAAATGCCATGAAGGAAGATTGAGTAGCCATGTGTTTCCAGTCTCATTTATCTTCTCACAGGCACAAGTCAGCAATTCAGGAACCTTTGAAGGAGAAGCTTGTTACAGAACTAATGAAGAAACCTGTGTTGGTGACTACAAGGAAAGCTGTGAAGGAAGTGTTTGTTTCTTGGCTATTCCTTTTCTTTGCTTTGATGGGTGGGGTCTTGAGCACACAGATAAACATTAGTGTGAGTAAAGTGGACAGTCAGTGCGGGCTAAGTGGTGTCTGGCAGTGCAGAGGGACAGTTTTGCCCTCAGGGCTCCCGGCTGGATGAAAAGGGCAGTGCCCCCGTTAAACTCCCGTCTGCATAGAAACTGTTGACTGACATAAACTGACTGATCACAACATGCAACGCTGCTGTAAACACATCAGCGCATCTTTCTAATGAGAATCTGCCTCTTACAGCAAACACTGGCCGCTGCAGCACCCTCACACGGCATCACACACGTCAGGTTTGCCAGCTAAGTGGCGAGTTCAAGTAAACACAAGAGTTGACTCTGCTCGAGGGATTCAAGATTGATGGAAGTGTTGATTCAGCGATTACACAAATCTGAAAAATTGATGAAGGAAGTTGAAGACTGTTTAAGTTTTATGGAACGGCATGGAAACTAGAACCAAAATATAAAAATCTTCAATAATTCAGTGGGCCGAGACTCTAACAGGCTGAATAACAGAGTTGCTGGTTCCATTTCAGATTTGCAGGAAGGAAAATACCACCAAATGACAGTTATGTTTTTGTTTTGGACAGATACCAGTCACCTTTTCAAGTCCAAGTCAAATGTGACAGCTCAGACACACCAGACGTGTGATCTGCTGTGTCTCTGCATTGTTTGCTGTTTTAGTTAGAACTCATTCTCCAGAGTGAAAGTGGTCACACCAGTGCAACCATGACTGTAAAGCAATCAAAATGGAGAGTTGCTTGCTTTAAGCCCTGGAGAAGGACATGGCTCAGACACAAAAAAGTCTAAGCTGTATAAATGTTGCCCAGTTAGGCTGTTATAACTATGTGCAATTTTGTTATGGGGTGGGGGCTGCATGGAGGTGTAGTGGTTAGCACTCTCACCCCACCCAGGCCTGGTTCAAATCCCAGCTGGTACCTTTCTGGTGGAGTTAGCATGTTCTCCTGCATGTGTTGGTTTTCTCCGGGCTTCCTCCATCAGTCTAAAAGCATTGATGTCTCTAAATCCTCCCCAGGTGTGAGTCTGTGCGTGTGGTCCTGCCAAAGACTGGCGACCTGTTCAGGATGTACTCTGCCTTTGCTCAATGGCAGCTGGGTTGGCTCCAGCAACCTCGTGACCCTGAAAGGGGTTCAACAGTTCTGAATATGCAGTAAAGGGTTAGCGAGGGGGGGGGGTGTCATATTAAAAAAAAAAGTGTGTTAGGTGTTTCCTGGTAAACCATGTTAGGTTTCAATGAATAAAAAAGTAACTAGTTACATGTTACGTACAGCAGAGATCACCAACATTTTTAAAGATGTGGGCTATTTTACGAGTAGTACGAAGGGCTACACAGGACCTGTTTGCTGCACATTCCCCAAAAATACAAAACCACAGAATAGTATAGTAATAGTAATGATAATAATAATTAGCAGTAGTTATTTTAATACTAAGTATGGATTGCTCACACATCAATAGTAATTATTTTCTGCAATTCTAATTAATGATTTACACAATTCTAACGGCAAGTAAAAAGATGTAGAAACATGAAACATTGATTTATTTCTGTTTATCGGCTCAAACATTTGAAAGTCAGGAGGGACCCTGTTGTATTGGTGGTACAAAGGATTACTTGTCACATTTTTAAGGCAAGGAAATCATAAATATTCTGTCATAACAAGTTTCTGAGTTCTTTTGAAAACCTAATAAATGAAACTAACATTCTGTGCAGCATTTTCAGCTTAATACTGCTAGTTTTGTCAATAGTCTCTGTGATTTGTCTGATCCTTTACTATGTAGGTAGGAGGTCTACATTGAGGCCTATGTCATGGTGAGGGGAAGGCTAGAGAGCCGGTAGGACCCAGATGCAGAGGCGGAGGCACGTGGTTCAAGGGCAAGGGGTTTAATTGTTACAAAAAGCGCTGCAGAGCAGGATTACAAAACAAACAAAACTTACTTTGGCGTGGCGTGGCTTGGAACATGGAACATGGAACATGGAACATGGAACATGGAACATGGAACATGGAACATGGAACCCATGAAGACAGGATGACAGAAAACACCATGACAAAGCTAATGGACCAGCACAGGAGGAAGGCAGAGACAAGACTTGAATACAGACAGGGCAGACAAGACACAGGTGAACATGATCAGGGCAGATGGGGACCAAAAGAAGTAAAACTCAAGAAACAAGACAAGACAGGAACCCTTTCAAAATAAAACAGGAAACAGAACCAAACAAGACAAAACAAGAACTAAAACGAAAAACAAGACACAACAAACTCAAACCATGACAGCCTAACCTGATCTAGTGTGCAGCTCTAAACGAATCTTAGGTTGCTTTCTGGGATTTTTTCAAAAAAAAGTCTGCAAAGCAATGAGACATTGCATCTTGAAAAAAAAGGAAGAGAATCAGAGGATGACAGCTGACGGCTAAATCAACCTAAACTCTTATCTTTTGTGTGTTCAAGACGGAAGCTCCTCCCACACGCGGCGGGAGCTTCGGGTTAACACGTTTGGACAAATGTCAAGCAGCATCTTAAAACAAAAAAAGTGGACGTGAATTTGACGTGCAAATTGTGTTCGTGTGAACAGACAGTTCATTTAAACAAAGTGCGCACAAGGAAGGTGGGGGGGGGGTAATCCATGGTACATGTGTGCTTAACCATGGCTAGAGATCTGTTTCACTCCTAATTTGTTCCAAACACGAATGAAACTTTTTACATTTCCATTGAATTCCATTGTGATCTGTGACATGTTTAGAGGACGCGTGGCGTTCGCTTTAAGTGGTCGTTCAGCCGATCATGCGCCCAAGTGCGCTGCATTGGTGACCCCGGCTCTAGAGGTTACTTGGTGAACCACACAAACGTTTGCCCCTTGTTGTTGTCCTTGCAGCACACAGATGAGATGATGGGAGCTTTATTACATGTGCAGCTTTTTGACCTGAAAGGCATTTCTATTATAGCTACAAAGTCTCATCCACGTTATTAAAGCCACTTTTTCTCTATGAACCCTGGAAAGATGAGAATGTAACCCATCTTGATGCCTTAAATGGCATTAGGTTTAGGACCAAAAATATGGATTTTTCTGACCCCATCCCTCCTGACAGTCATATCTCCTAGTTTGGAATTAAAACCTTATCTCAATTTTTCTCTTGCACACATTCTTGTTCACTTAAGTGTGCCCTGGTTTCTGCTTGTATTGACTTCTATTCAATTCAATATTATTTATACAGCCCAATGCTACAACAATAGTCGTCTCAATGGGCTAACTGTATAATAAACATGAAATCATAATGAACATGAAGTCAATTTCATTGTACAACGGACAATGACAAATCTATCTATCTATCTAGAATTCAATAGGTAATGGATAAACTAAACAGACTAAATTAAACTGAGGATCCCTGCCCTTAGACCAGCCATGGGTCGGCAACCCATGGCTCCGGAGCCACATGTGGCTCTTTCATCCTTCTGTTGTGGCTCCCTGTGACTTTGGAAAATAATGAGTATTTTATAATAATTACATTTTAATTTTAGTTTGTTCATTTTTCATGGCATGTCAAAGGCGCTTATTGGCTCCGTACGAAGCGCGAGCCACGTAAAAAACAGCTTCGTAATGAGCTTGTATTTATCTGGCGAGAACTGCAGAGCTGATAGCAGGGAGAGGCACGCGGGGCGGCTTCAATAAACACTCCGATCTTCTGCGGGGAACTTGACGTTCCGCGGGGCAGAGACTGATGACAGACTGAGAGTTCGCGCCAGTGTTGCCAGATAGAGTCACAGGTTTCCAGCCGAAAAGTCATCTGAAAACCGCCAGACCCAGCCAAAAAACGCACAACACAGCTTTTGTTGATGTTTTTTCCATACTGGACTGATAGAATAAAAGATTTTTCTAAATAAAAGATAGTTCTGACCAATAATAAAATGTGTACACTATTGAATATTTCTTCAGCGGGCCGCCTTCTTCCATTCATTTGCTTAACCTGCTCTATCCCCGCTATAACCTGCATCCGGCTCTTTCAACCTTGTGCGGCGCTGGAGCGCCCCGACTACCGTATTTTGCGCTCTCTGTGTAGGACACACTGAGGAGCGCGGGGGAAACAACTCTCAGCTGCCGAGAATGTGAACAGGTGAACAGGTAGAGAGGAAAAGCAGGTAGAGAGGCGGGGGAGGGGCTTTGGCTTCACACTGTCAGAGAGATGCAAACACGGCGTAAGATTGAGACGCAGCTTTCCCTGTGGGGGTTGAAGCAGAGACTTTCCCTGGGATTATTTTATGAACTCAAACATGGAAACATGATTACCAAGTAGAACTCTGGCCAATATACATGTCAGTCAAGTCCCGTACTTCTGAGTGAGGATTTTGATTGGCTGGTAGATTTTCTTTTTTATTAGGGGCGGTCCCAAATGGCTCTTTGAGTAAAAAAGGTTGCCAACCCCTGCCTTAGACCCTCCTTCTCACAGGGATAGAGTTGGATAAAAGAAGCAGAGACAGCAGAAATAATTACAGGCCTTTCCAATCTGTGCTTCTGAGTGTTAGACGAGACTCGATCTCTCTTCCTCCCCCAGAATCGGCGTGATTAGACACCACACTACAGTGTTGTAGATTTAGGACACATTGTTCAGTGCTCTGCTGAAACCCATGAAAACAACAGAGGACTTCTGAGTCATAGTAGGTGATGTACTGTAGTAGGCCTTAAAAGACAGCAACACGTTCTGAAAGCTCTTGGATGAAGATTCGCAGAGCTTACGTGGCAGACGGAACAGCCTGGTTTACAAAGAACAGAACGCTTTTTCGTGTAAGAGAACACTGATGGCACTTGTCAAAGTGACAGATTCATCTCATTATACATGATGTGCATTGAAGATCATGAGAGAAGTGCACAGAGAAAAGTGTCCTGCATCAAGTGTCCTTGATCTTAGATCCCTGAATTGGAATGTGTCTTTGTTGATGTCACAAAAGCTAAATCATCGGTTTGGACTGTTGTCTTATTTCAGAGTTTGTTCTATCATGGAGGTCAAAGGCGGAATAAAGATAGAAAGCTTTATAAAAGCTCTCAGTAGTGATGTGACATTCCTTATCGAGGTGCAGAGTAGTTGTCCAGGGGCGTTTTCGGCATGCCCCTTGCTTCATTTAGGGAAGGAGCTAAAATAATTAAGTCCAAAACCTTGCTGCCTGACTGTACCATGTCAGGAAATGGGTTTGGGTTGTGCTGCAAGTTTTCATAGCAATATGACAACTTAAGCTCCATTCAAAATGTGGGTGTTTTTGATGGAGAGTTGTGGTAAGTGAGAGTTTAGAGACAGCTGGGGACAGTTTGTACAAAGGTAGGGAAATATTTCTGTTTTTAAATAAAAGGGAATGTGTCTTCATGGTATAAGAGCATGTCATCATTTCAGAATTATTATTTAGTGGAAAATAAAATAAACAAACAAAATAAATATGCTGTGCTCCCAAAAGGTGAATTGGAGGTCAACAGGTACAATGAACTGATTCTTAAAGTATAAAGTACATGCTTTAATAACAAAAAATGAGAACAATATTTTTTTCGTAAAGAAATGTACCCTCCTAAGGCATGCATAAAGGCAGGCATTTCTGATAGGTCAGACTCAAGGTTGATACTTTTTTGGCATTTTTCTATACTTGATCTAAGGTGACCAGGTGACCTAATCAAGGTAGGCGTTTCTTCTGCTGTCTTCATAAGTTTCAATTTTAAATATGGACTTTCAAAGCTTGTTTCTAAATGAGACCTGTGGCTGTGGCCAGGCTTCCAAGTTAACTCTGAAATGGATTCGTTCAGTGGAAAAATGAAAACAAAAATACCAGTAGGAATGCTTCTCATTATAGTGACTGGCTCTAAATTTCTACTGCTTTTTCTGTATGGTGGATTAATTGTTTTCCTCCGGCCCAGTTCATTATCAGCACTGCCACTTGCCCCACAGTCCCAAACGCACATGTGCAGCGTTTGAAAGCATCCAAACACTCTGAACAACATAAAAGTGCTCCGTCAGCATTCATTTAATTCATTTAATCTTTCGAAGATGGGTTTCCTATATGGTCCAGGTTGACAGAGGATTTAGCAAAACTTCAGCAACACACATATACATTGGAGAGGAAATGTATTCTCTGCACGGTCTGAACCCCCAGTCCAAGAGGGGGGCATGGCTTGTCAAATCATGTTTATATGAATGCATTTATTTAAAGCTGGCAAGTGAATTAGCATGTGTGTGCAGGAGAGAGAAATTGTGTTATAATCTTTCCATTTTCTCATTTGTCGTGCCCATGCCTGTCAGCAGCAGTTAGGTGCAGAGTAATGATTTCTAATTGTATGCTTCTCCCTGCCGCCAGTTGTAGACCGTGGTAAACTGATAGTTAACTCTGTCATGAAATGTGCGAGATCTCTGCCTCTGCTCTCTCTCTGTTGGACCTGCGCTGTGTCGGCTTCAGAGGGGAAAAAGTCTCATCTGTTTTCATCTGATTAAACAAAGCATTCACATTTTCTGCAAAAGAACAAGTCCTGAGGGTCCACATGTACAAACGTGTGCTTGTGGGAAAGCGTGTGCATTACAGCACGTCTGGAGAAATGGCGAGATGCGTTGTTGTGACATGCCTTGTCTTCCGTTGTGCAGAAGACACAAAGACAGCCGCTGCTGGATCCAGACAGCAGAACTAATTAGTCAGAAACACACATGCGAACATGCACACGGGCAGAAGCACATATACACAGCATGCAGCCATTCCAGAGCACGAGACTGCAATATGATGTCACCTCCACAGCCATAATTATCCGTCATAAATCATGTGGTGTGACACCCTGTCACAGACTGAATGGGAGTCTTATGTGCCAGCCAGGGATGGCTGCACTTTACCGCGGGCTGCCGCCATCATTCGGACGTCTTAGACTAAGTTTGAGAATCAGTGTTCATGTTTGTTTCTGTGTCACCTGAACAAGACACCTTCCTCAGTGGTTCCATCTCTATCCTTAGGTTGGGCCAGAAAGATGGGATTACTGCCTTCTGCGTGCCCAACAAAGACGTCTGACACAAATCTTATCCTTCTTAAAAGAAAAAAAATTCTAAATATTTAGATTTCTAACAATGCTTTTTAGAATCTGTCTTAGTACCTGACATTCCACTATTTGGACAGCAAAGTGACACAGAGAAACTATCCAATAGATATCTGAGATATCTAGATGCTTCTTCACTAGAATCATTTGGCTGACTCATCTGAATGAGAAATGCAGAGAATTCACTGTAGTTTGGTTTTGTTTGACGAGCAACTGACCAATGCACAGCACTCACTACCACTGCTTTACCTGCATGCTTGTTTTGCTGGAAAGTCTCTTCATTCCCCTTCTCTGTAAACCAGAAGTCACTTGCAAATGAACCTGAACACTGTCAGTTCTCTTGTTTGCATCATAATAAATGTGAGTGTTTACTCCAGTAAAACAAAGGGGACTGTCAGAGAAAACCAATTCTGGTGTGGACCAGCAGTGTGAATGCATCATGAAATGTCTGCATGTTTCACATCCGATAAGATATCACTTCAAACCATCAAGGACTTTTAGTTCTAAATGTGGGTATTGAAGCTTCTGCTGCAGACTTCACACATTTGTGACTGCTTGCCTGGAGAATGCACTTAAACTCTCTATCAAGATCAAAATACTATGAATATTTAGATGTAGCTGGAAAGTTGTCCAACTGAAAACAAGTCCTCCACAAAATCATCAATTATTGCTGAGTGGTTTCATGCAAAATTAGCGTAGTTATGACAGCTCCTCCACTCGCCGCGTGCTGTTGATTCCTGGACGATTTAGCCTTCCTCCCTGTTTCCTGTAAGGCTGGTTGGTGCTAATAAACAATTCCTTTTGGATTCTTCCTTTAAAGCAGATTTCAATATTTTTAGATCTTGTCTAAATCAAAACTGCAAATTATTACCTATGACAGTCATGAGTCTTTTTTTCTTTAACTTGTAGGTAAAAATGCCAGGATCAGTTCTGAAAATGACATGTTTCATTCAGTAGAACGTCTACAGTCAAAAAAAGTATTTAGCAATCATTTAGAGAATTTCTTGTTTTCTTGATGTAGCTTTTGTGATGTGAGCATTTGGGCCTTGTGCCACATAGATTGGCGTTCTTGCAGGAGCGCATTCACTTGGTAAATTTCTGCTCTGGTGACATCTCTGCCTGTTATCTAGCAGCCAGCCACCTGCAGCTTTGCTACACTCTGCTGCTCAGCCTTTGACTTCAGAGGGGCTCTGCTGCACTGCTGTCTTCTGCAGGATAAGGCTAATGCAATAGAGAGTATATGGCCATCGTGTCCAGTTTTCTGACCTACATACGGGTCTGAATAGAATTGCTTGTTGACCTGCTCTTCCTGCTTCACAAGCAAACATGCTGTGGAGGCTGATTCCACTGGTCCATCTGCGGTGCGTCTCTGTTGCGCTGACACAAAAAATTAGAACGTTCATTAATCAGTCAGAATGTTTACATCGCCTCCGTCACATCTGCGTCTGTCATCTGTCTCTCTGCATAGCAACGCAAGCTTTACACAGGAGTTCTATTTCAGTCTGTTAAAGATTCAACTTTGTGGGAAAAAGCTAAAGAAACAGGAAACAGGTCAGGGTTTCAAAATAAAAGTTTGTTGTACATTTAAAAACAAAACTTTATAAAATTATATTTTATATTTAAATTCAATTCAATTTCATTTACATACCCCAAAATCACAACAGTCGTCTCAATGGGCTTTGTAGCGGTAATTGTAAAGTAAACATAAAATCCAAATTTCATGAATACATAGAATTCAAAAGGAAAATACTAAACTGAACTAACTGAACAGACTAAACCAGGGGTCGGCAATCCAAAATGTTGAAAGAGCCAAATTGGACGAAAAAAGCAAAAAAAAACATGTCTGGAGACGCAAAATATTAAAAGCCCTATTTAAGCCTTATAATGAAGGCAACACATGCAATATGTATCTATATTAGCTATATTAGCCTGCTATCAAAATGACTAAGTTGCTACTAATACATAATGAGCATTATTAACGATTAAATGTTTATTTGCCCCGCGGTGCATTATGCGGAGAACAACGCGTCACGTGACTGCTCTGTTGTGCAAGTTTAACTTCATTATAATATCAATGAATTATGTTTGCTTTGATACAATTAAAGAAATGTAATAAAGAAATCCGATTTTTTATGTCATTTTTTATTTTGAGGATTCTAACAAAAAACAATAAAATGGAACGTGCGTGACCCATGACAGTCAGCTTGCGCTCGAATGACAGAACAGCTTCAAGCATTTGCGGCGCCTGCAGACTTTCATTCAGCTCGTTTAGGTGGCTTGTCACAGTCATATCCACCAAAAAGTGCAGCTTTTCAGCCACTCAGGATCTCCCAGTTGCGGGTAGTTCAGGTCTTTGCTTTTCAGGAATGTTTTCACGTGTTTGAAACAGACGTCACCCTGGACAGCCATTGGACTTTGTTGTGTAGCAGGAGATCAAAATAATTCCTTTCAACTTCATCAAGCAATGCATGGAGCTGACGGTGGTTCGATTTCCATCAGCCACTTGCCTAGCAGTCCGATAAAAGTAAAAAAAATAAAAAATCCCTGCTGGTGGAAACGTGTGTCGCAAATGACGCAAATTTTTGTTGACAGATATGTTGAAATTGTAGTGGTGGTCATGTGCATTTTAGGTCTGTTAGCAGCAGGGGATTGTGGGATGTGGGATGATGATCTAATTAGGGCTCAGCATGAGCGTTTCTGTTTGCCCACGTTTCTTCTCATGTGGCAGTTTTGTTGTTCCACCTTAGTTTATTCTTCCACTTATGTTGGTTCTTTATGTTGCACCGTGAGTGTGGAAGGGGGAGAGGTTGATGACTGCTGTGCAATATTCAATGTGGTGTGTGTTCAAATTAAACAGGCTTGATTGGCTGGAAAGAGGCTGTGCTCTCAGTTTCTCTGTCTGCCTCCTCCTGTCAGAGACTATTCGGTGTCGTGTGGTGTGTGGGACACCGACAAGTCTCTCGGGCAGCCACTTGATTGACAGCTCAACATTTTTGACAGCTTGGCTCCCGCTGCAAGTGACAAACTTGCCGGACGTTACAATATTTATTCTACACGTTCTCACATCATTGGAAAACGTTAAGAATGTTTGTGTCTTGGTTTTCCTATTACAGAAACCATATTAAAACAAAAAATATATTTTGCTCACCCATCTTTTTACATTTTCAAACATTTTTGAAAATGCTCCAGGGAGCCACTAAGGAAAGCGGCTCCTGAGCAGCGGGTTGTGGAGCCCCGGACTAAACTAAAGTGGGCATCCCTGCCCTTACACCCTCTTTTAAGGTGACGTGTTCACGTGTCAATGCACTTTAATACCGCAGAGAAGAAGCCGGTGACCATTTTCCCCATAAATGACAAAAGTACAAAAATTCAAAGTGTGCCGGGCCAAATTAGGCAGACTGGGTCCGGATCAAATAATTTTCCAGTCTGAATACCCCCTGAGTAATCTGAACTCCATGTTAAAAAAACATTTGATACTTGTTAGACCATACAGCATCAAACTATTTTCCTGATTGACATCAGTCACTCTAAGCATTTGTTTTTGCTCAGATGAATTTCAATTTTAAACTAAAGTCACTATTAACCCAAACCCTTTAATTTGTTATTAATGTGTTGAGTTTATCCCAAAACTTTCTGTCTTCTTGTTTGAATTACATACCTGCTTTTCTTTGGGAGCTTTTGTTTTCTTTTGTAGACACACAGGTCTCTGGTTCCCTGTTAGCTCTGTTAACTCGTTGTCTTTTTCATAAGCTGAAGTGACCAAACTTTAAGGTATTCTCTCTCTACAGGTGTTATGAAGAAAGGAACTTGTGACACAGTCACTAAACTTAGCATTAATTTATAAACAAACAATAAGTGAACATGATCCCTACTCGGTAACACTTTATAATAAGATTCCTTAACAAGCTTTCAAACCTATAGATCTGACAAAACCTTAAGTGGTGAACACTGGGCAATTTACTTTATTGTTTCTAATAAAGCCAGAAAAACAAAAACAAATAACATGGTCTGACTACACCAATCTCTCTTTAGTAACTTTGTTATCAGTATTACTGTGAACTTTGGCAAGTCTGTGTTGTATTTTTGCAAATCAATCTCAAATTGTTAACCCACCATTGCCATGCAAGTGAAATGATTTTTTTTAAATCTTGTGTTTAAAATACTAAAAATCTTTAATTCTAGTCGTGTCTTCTCTATGTGTGTAGTGATGTGTTCAGAGATACCTCTGAGGCTCTTCGACGTTCCCCTCAGAGAAAAGAAGATTCCGTAACCCTTGTGCTGTCCTAGGCACTTTAACATTGGAGTCGGGTCATCTAGACCCACTAGACCAGGGGTCGGGAACCTTTTTGGCCGAGAGAGCCATAAACGGCACATATTTTTAAATGTAATTTCAAAAAAGCCATACAATATTGAAGTGTCCCTTTCCCACACTGAGGCACGAAGACTTGAGCTGTTTTAAGGTTCTTTATTCTGGTTACTGCAGGCCGTAACAAACGCCATACAATTAATTCAGCAACTACTCAATCTCTCCCGCTGAGAGCGCTTCACCCAACTTCTTATTCGCTCACTGCCGCATCAGCCCTCCTATTACCCTTATTCGGCCCATAGCTGAACCCCTATGGTCCAAACTACCTAACAACAGGCTGAGTGACAGAACTGAGAGCCAATCAGATCTCTGCAAGATGCGTTCAATGAACTCCAGAATTTAGAACGCGACCCAACAACAGCCACCCAGTCCAAGTCAGTCCGCAACAATATTTTTTACCCTTGTGCTATCCTAGGCACTTTAACATTGGAGTTGGGTCAGCTAGACCCACTAGACAGTGTGCTGAACCTTTTTTCTTCAATGATTTGTGATCTTCACTGTAAAAAAAAAAAGAAAAAAAAATAACCCCCCAAAAAACATGCATGTTCGTCTTCTTGTAGTGATTAAAACATTTTAGATCAATCTTGAACCATTACCAGAATCTTGATCCTCGTACTTAGCTTTCTATCTGGAAGCATCCATCTCTTTAAACCAGATTGTAATCTTTGGCAGAGTCAAGTAAGTTCATCTTGTTCCAACCACAGACTTTGGTCTTTGGTTGCAAATGTCTTTTGTTTTACCAGTCTTCATGTTATAGTTATAGGTTGTATTTCCAGTTTCTTCCAACTAATGATACCTCCAGCATTTAGCTCCTCCACAACTAACAGATAAATACATTGAAAATGTTTTGAATCCTTAAGGTAGACTTTTAACTATTACAATCCTTCAAAAGCTAAGAAAATTATCTTTAAGTAGATAAAAATGTAGAGTGGAAGTTACCCTTTATTCATGATTGTGAATTCATTCATTTCAACTACAAGCATAATGTGCTTATTGTGAAGTTCATTAGCTCTTGCATGCTAGTTGTGTGTTGAGGTGTACAGCATTTGTGTGCACTTGTCCTTTGCGCCTCTCTAGCTAAGTGTCCTTGCTCTGTGGAACAACAACACAGGGTTTTCATTCCCTGTGGGTATGCACATATGCAGCACACACTCGAGCTGGAAGAAAACTGCTGACGAAACTAAACAGAGCAGCTTTCCTGTCACTGAAGCCCTTCAAGTTTGGAAGCAGTTCCAGCAGCCTTTCTACTGTGTGAGTCAAACCCTCACTTCTGCCTCCTCTTCATCATGTCTGCTGCTCCCTTCATGTTTTCAGACTAACTCCCTGCAATAACCAGACTTTGATCACAAGCTGTGGTGCAGAGCAGTTGCAAAAAAACATACATTTTGTGCAGCCCAAGTGCCTTTGACTTGGAACACTGCATGATTTGATAAATGAGCCTCTCCCTCTGAAACCACAGCAGATGCATGCAGACCTCTTTTGTCTTTTTTTTCCACGGCCACCTGTCCTTGACTCGTCCACATGTTTTCTTCTAAGCTGCTCTTTTTTCATCTGCTGTAGCTCACACTTGATCAAACATACAGAGAGGTCCACACAGCTATATTGGTCTGCAACTTGGTATTTTCCCACTTACGTAATCCTTCCTTATATAAGAGAAGGGAAGACAGGGTCATCTTTTCTGACAGTGCACTCAGAAGGAGCGTCTTTCCTTGTCTAGACACTGATCAAGGTCAAGTATTTGCAAACTTGTGAGTATTGACATAAATGCTCCTCAAAATTTCATGAACTTCAGATTGTTTCAGAAGGGAGCAGAGAATGTTCAAGAAAAACCTCCATGACATTTCTGCTGAAACATTTTCAAGTCTTTCTCCAATAGATTTTATGTCTTTAAGTTTGTGATGTTTGATCCATCTGCTGAAGACAGCTGACCTGCAAGTTTCTGCTCTGTATTCAACATCTTCCGTCACATCAGAGGAGCAGGTTATTGTTGTGTTGTGTAGTGACGTCTACTGCATGGTCCACTTCACTTTTTTCCAAGTGTGAAAGCTGACCAAACCAGATGAAGGGGGAAGTGGACGGGTGATCTGTATTTGAAACTATAGCATCAGAGTTGATTGGCTGGGAGCAAAATGGGGAATGGGCTATGATTGGATAGAGGATGATTAGTGATGAATTATGGGTAAAGGAAATAATTGTTATGTGATTTTGTTTCCTTGAAAATTTGAATCTTTTTTTCTAATTAAATAAATCTCGATGGAGATCTCCATGAGAGGAGCCAGGCACAGAGTGCAGCACAAAACCTGTTGGGAAAATGCAAGAGGGAGACAAAGGTAGAAGTGTGTGTGAAGAGCATCTGTCAAAGCCATTCCTCTGAAAGGTAAGGGGAGGAAGGAGGAAACAGAGATAAATGTCCTGTGACATTTTGGGCCAGGCCATCGCATGTTTAAACTGTTCCATATGGATTAAAAAAAGAGATGCCATTATCTTAATCTAGTTTGAATAATAGCTGACCAGCATTAACTAGTTACATGTTATTTCTTAAAATGTTGGGTATAGATCATTGTTTGGGAGAAGTACTTCTGATAAAATCAAAGAAAGAACATTTGATAATAGCACAATGGTCAAAATTGTAGTGATAAATCGCTGTTTCAGAAAGAAAATAATAATTGGGTGTTAAAGATTTGCTTGATCAATTCAGTCATAGTTGTATTTAAATTCTTGCATTTGAGATTTATGAACTTCCTGGATTGTGTTTATGCTTAGCAGAATATAAAGATATTTGTTGAAAAGTGAAAAAAAATTGTAAATCTATCTAAACGCCTTTGAATTTTTGATTGAATTTGCATCTTTTGCACTAAAGGGTGAAGTTTCTTCTGTGCAAGAAAATTCTGAAAAAGTTGAGAAAACTGGGATTGTGGGATTTAAGGATGATTGTTGACTTCTAAACAACACATGGCATAAAACATCTCAAACATTTCAGACTAAATAGAGATCTTAGTGTGAAATTACATTCTTCAGTGAAATGATTTTCAAATAGGAATGATCTGACAACACAGACAAGGTTTGTGAACCAACATCTGTGCCTCTGAAGTGAAGTGACCGTTGTATAATTTTAAAGTAAGAAGACAAATAACCTTATTTGTGTTGATTTTGTGCTTGAAAAGTGATCTAAACTAAATAAAGAACAGATATTGTTGGAGAATTGGCTAAAAAATACATATAACGCAAATAAACTTCCTTCTCATTTTTTTATGTTGGGATCTTTTTTAAACTATATATTTTGTACAGAGCATTTAGTTTTTTTAATAATTTGTTTATGTTTTCTGTTAATGTAGGTTTTTTGGCCTTTTGGATTTCTGTTTGAAACTTTTGACAGCCTGGGATATTTACATGGACATCCTTATCCAATCAGGATTGGCCAGTTTGCCCCCTTTCTTTTGCACCCTTATGCAAAATCACTAGCATCCCACTCTCTTCTTCTCTCTTCTCTTTCCTGTCCAGTCCAGCATGCAATATATGCAGATATAATACATGAAGTTTAGCCTCAAACACAAAAGGGGTTTATACAAATATACATATTGTGTGTCAAAAGATGCATAACCCCCTGTTGTAACAGGACAATATGTCCAACACAAGAGGCCCTCAGCTCTCATTTGTTTGCTCAGCTGTTGGACAGGACAAGTTACAAAAACAAAAACGTTAATATAGGAATGTGGTAGGAATTTACTGAGACAAACGTTATGTTCTGAAGGGTATATAGATCACACTTGAAGATCAAATTTTGTGTTTTACTACTAAATAAAGTTGCAAGCCAAACTGATGTTCACTAAGGTTTGACCCCCTTTCTTGCTGTGGACCCAATGTTGCTAAACTGTAAATTTTTTCAAGATCTATTTCACAACTTAAAACCATAACACAACTCATTGTAAATCTAGCAAGACTACATTCTTGAAGAATGTATAGTCCTTACCTGTAATCTTAGGCAGCAGTAAAAACCACCTGACAGGAAGTTAGATTCTATATCCTCAAATGATGTTCTTACTGACCCCAAACGTCTCTGAAGTTGGCAGCTTTTCCCGGAGCAGTTTAGTTTAAACTTTGGACACACATCTGTGCAACATATTCATTCTTTTAAGCTCTATCACCTTGAGCTGGCAGCTATGAAGCTCTCCATGTTGATTTAGGCAAATGACACTGAAAGTTAACTATTCTGTGTAAAGGCAGCTTCCACACAAACAGACCAAAAAACAAGAGAAAGTAAAACATGGTCAAGTACATTTTTTTGTCATTGTAGGTTTCAAAACTAATAGAAACATTGCTTTCCTGTTCACTGTGCTTTGCCACTGTAATCAGCAATCAAACAACAAACTAACTTTAACTGGATAGCTTTTGAAATTGTGGCTTCACATTGTTCTCACTTACCTGGTATTACCAATTCAAGTCCTTTCAAAATACATTTCAGTTCTTGTTCAACCCAGTTAGTCTTATTAAACTTAAAAAGTCTGTTTGAAGCTAAATGTCAACAAAGAAATTCAGATTCAGCTTGTGGCTGCAACAACTTTCATCTGTTTGCTCAGCTGTTGGACAGGACAAGTTCAAGAATAAAATAACCCCTTCTTGACAGGTTATTAAATTATAAAGGTCTTTGCACCTCATTCAGAACAAAATTGGAATGTATTTTTGGTTCTGAGGCTGTCAAAAGTAAAATAAAATAATACTAATTAAACTGACCAAAAATATAAATGCAACACTTTTGCTATTGCTCCCATTTTGTATGGTATGAACTCAAAGATGTGAAACATTTTCCACATTCACAAAATAAGCAGTTCTCTGAAATATTGTTCACAAATCTGTCTAAATCTGTGATAGTGAGAACTTCTCCTTTGCCAAAACAATCCATCCCACCTCGCAGGTGTGCCATATCAAGATGCTGATTAGACAGCATGAGTATTGCACAGGTGTGCCTTAGACTGGCCACAAGAAAAGGCCACTCTGAAATCTTCAGTTTTGTTTTATTGAGGGGGTCAGGGGACTCAGACTACCAGTCAGTATCTGGTGTGACCACCATTTGCCTCATGAAGTGCGACACATCTCCTTCGCATAGAGTTGATCAGGTTGTCTATTGTGGCCTGTGGAATGTTGGTCCACTCTTCTTCAATGGCTGTGCGAAGTTGCTGGATATTGGCAGGAACTGGAACACGCCTGCGAGGTGGGATGGGTTGTCTTGGCAAAGGAGAAGTGCTCACTAAGTGCTAGATTTAGACAGATTTGTGACCAACATTTCAGAGAACTGCTTATTTTGTGAATGTGGAAAATGTTTCACATCTTTGAGTTCATACCATACAAAATGGGAGCAACAAAAGTGTTGCATTTATATTTTTGGTCAGTGTAACAATAGTTTTAAGTTAACTGACAAGAAACCTGGGAGTTTATTTATTTTTTTACTTGTCCTGTCTAACAGCTGAGCAAACAGATGAGAGCTGAAAGCCTTTTGTGTTGGACATATTTTAGTTTTACAACAGGGGTCATGAATTTTATGATACACCAGATGTATATTTAAATAAACCCCTTTTGCAATTTCAGCTACACTTTATTCATGTTCATTATAATTGTAAATATTTTTTGTTTGACCGGACGGTCCGACCGGTCCGAATTTATCCCACCAGCACGCAAGATGTCATCGGCCCAGAGCCTAACGGCTAAACAGTATGCCCTTGTTCCATGCACATTATTTGTATCATATAAACATCTTTCTTTGTTTGCTTCCTAAGACCTCTTTTTATTGAAAAGAGCTTGTCTCTGCAGGGTTTGTGCAGAGACATTCATTCATAGTCATTACACGTAGACCTGATCACTGCAGTGCTCTCTTTTTGGTCCCGGTTAGGAACATATCTGGGACCAAAAGGAGAGCTCATATGACTCTGGTTTCTGTCAGCTCCAGAAATGATTTGAAGACTTTTTAATCAGTTTTTAAAACTCCTAATACTTTCTGCATACTCAATATTTCAGACTTTTTACCTTCCAGACTCCCCAGAACTCTGAGGTCCTCAGAGGCTAGTTTGCCAACAGTTCCCACTGTGAGAACCAAATCCATGGGGAGGCTTCTCTTCTCTGTTATGGTTCTCATGCAGAGAACTGCCTCCCTGAGGATCTGTGAGATCTGTTTCTGTGGGCGTTTTTAAAGCTAATTGAAACCCCTTTTTCTAATGTATCTTACCTACTTTCATAGTGCCATTTTCAAGTTTTAAAATGGTTTTTAATTATATGTATCCCCTATTTTTAACTGGTATTTTTTATTACAATCTGGATATTTTTCAATCCTATGTCTTTGTATTATTTCATTTATTTAGTTTTCTTTTCCAATGTTTTATTGTTTTTAAAAACATTATTTTTGGAGCTTTTATTTAATCAAATTTAGTTTAGCCACAAGCACAACAACCGTTGAGTGTAACCAGAACGCTCTTGCTGGCCAGTTCTACATAAAAAAAAAAATAAATAAATAAAAACATCTGTGACATCTTCCTCACATTGGCACAGTTCTACCAAAACCGGTTTAAAAAGTTCTTGGTCCAGTTTGATTTTTTAGTCAAAACCCAGTGAGGGTTATTGTTTCCACATCATTTGTTAGGGTCTGACTGACGTAAATGTTAAAGTGCCTTGTAGAATGCAGTAATCACAGAGTTCGTGTCTGCCAATAATCTGGTACAAATCTGGTACAAATGGACTGAGCAATGGTTCGCTCTGAGATCCCTCAGTCTGAATAGACTCAGTGTACAGAGCAGAACAACTGAACCTAAACGGTCACTATAGCCAGGCTTTACGGGATCCACATTGCTTCTCACACTTTTTTCCCGTCAATTTATATGTCACAAACACTTATCAGTGTACCTTCTTAACTGTTTTCTCCTCAGTAAACGCCTAGTAGCCCGACTGTACCAAGGCAGCAGTAAAAAGTGTTGTACCTGACGTTGAGACAGACATTCAAATTTGATGAGCAAAATATGAAGTTTGAATCTGTGAACTATCCCGATAAGGACCACAAAACGCAGGATTTCTATTATTCTTCAATGTTTTGCTTTGCTTGTAATTCCTGGCCAATGACTGAAGAGGTCTTTAGTCAAATGGTTTTGTTTCCAAGCTGTGTTTGGTAGATGGCAGTCTGAATGCAGACCAAACGCAAGGTTGATCTGGACCAAATTAAGCAGACTCGATCCGAACCAACTGATTTTTTTAGTCTGAATACAACGTAAAACAATCAGATTTGAAAATAAAATAAAATAAAAAACTAAAAATAACTACATAAAAAACATAAAAAGCAACACAGTGAGGTGCAGCCGTTATTTGACCTCACTCATGATATTTCTGTCTAAACTGAGGCACCAGCAAAAGGCATTTGTTTGGACTGAGTAAGAGTGATTGGCATTGGGAACTTCCCAAAGGACTAAATCTTTTCAAGGCAATCCTTGATGACTCTAAGCAGTAGTTGTTGACTACTATACTGTATTTTTAGTTTCTTCAAGTTTTTCTTGCTTTTCACTCTTTTTATTTTCAGTCTAAGCACTTTTTGTGTTTTCTGTAACCATAAACCTGTTATCACCAGTCTTTCAAACTGGTGTTCTTTTTTATAATGGACTGTTTTCAACCAGTTACTGGGCTGTTACATCATGTCCACCTATCTCAAAGTCACACAGGAAGAATAACCCAAGGTGGTTGGCCTACAACCGGATGTCTTTATTGGACTATGTCTGGGATTACATCAGAAATTGGACTAACTCATTGAATGCTTCTCTTTTGAGTAGTTTTACCCCTGTAGTCAGCAATTCATGTTACTCTGAAATTATTTCTACTGTCATCTCAACCCCAAAGACCACCCTTAATCAGGGAGTAGTGATGCAACAAGACAGTGTGAGATACTGCATTCCACTGACATGAGCTGATGCACATCTCTTGCAATTAGATGTTACATATACACCAGCAGCTGTTTTTTTGGCTTAGGCCTTCACAGTTTCCAAAGTTTCTGATCTCATGGGAGCAATTCTTCAGTTTTCTCCCACTCGTAACGTAACGTTCCCCAGCACTCAGCCACATTAAAAAGTTCAGTTTTAGTGTTGAGATAAAATCCCATTCAGGACTTCAGCTTTATGGGAAAGGCTGGTATAGCAGTTAGAACTTTTCTTGGTGATAAAATGTGAAGTGGGTGGACTCAAGCCTCGCCGAGCATGTGTGAGAGTTAATGTAAACCAGCTATACTCTAGAGGGGAAATGTGAGTTTTGGCAGGATAAGATGTGGTTTGCAGCCTTAGTCATTTTCTCTCTCACGCGCCAGCTGGGGTTAAATAAGGCTTTTTTAAAGACCAACGCAAATATTTCCGGGTACACTCCCTGTCAAATGCACTTTCAGACTGTTCCTGGTATAATTAGATGACTGAAAATGGCCAATGCCTGGATTAGCTGCTAACCAGCCAAATGCCTTCTATATTTTATGAAATTAGAATGCCTTTTTGTTATAAACCACCTTTCTACCAAATTTAACTCAAATCTGACTGCTTTATGAGATTTGGGGCCTTTGGCTCTCTTGACACCTCCTTTAAATCAATCTGAGGCTGCCTTATTTCATTTGGAGCATATCAGACGCACACACCAGTATAGAGTATCTTATTGCATTTGTCATGTGACATTTATGTCCCAATCCAAGTTTGATACCAATTAAAGACAATTTCTATTACATTTTTTAGGTTGACATAGCGCTAGTAAAAGCCTGAACTTCACAGTATTCCCCAGTAAAAGTGAAAAGGTTAAGTCTGAGTGTGACTCGCTAGCAAGGACATAGTTATTAAAAAGTTGAATAATTTAGTTCTTAATCATATTTAAACTGAACTATGACTGGGAATTTGAACAGGTTTTTCTATTCAAACTAAGACAGCATCAAATGAAGATTTGTTGTAAAGGGGTTCTATTGTATGTCCTGATCAGGTTGTTCTGACAGGAGGCCAAACACAATTATGGGAGAAATAAAAGGAAATGTGATGGGAGATGGATGGACAAAAATAGTCTACAGACAAGTACAATAAATAAAAAATGGATTAGGACATTTTACTGGTGAGAAGTAAAGCCTGTAGGAAGGCATTGATTCCCCACGGGATGGGTCAAATCAAAGAACACATGTCACACATCTAGGTCCATGACTGCTAGTGAGACTTAACGTTTTTCAAGAATATATGAGTAGAAAAAAAGGATGGATGGAAAGAAAGCATTCATTATGGTTGAGAGGAGGCTGAACATAAAGAAGAATTCAAAGAAAGGACTTGCTGGACCTCAGTAGACCTGTTGCTTGGAGGTGGTTTGAAGTGATCAAAGATGGTCACTGAGTGGATAAAGCATTGGCTATAACACTTTAACTTATTCATATACCATCTTTCTTGAGCTCTTTTCTCCTTTTTTTGCTCATGCAATGCCTTGTGCAGTCCAACGCATCTTCTTTGCATAGAGTTGATCAGGTTGTATACGTATATGCCAATCCCGAACATCCCGAACACACATAATGGGCGGTATGTCCAGTGACGATGCCGGCTATGGAACAACTAGGATATTTCAGCTTTCAAGAGTTGTTTACAGATCAGATCAGATCAGATGACAAATGAGAGCAATAACAAAAGTGTTGTTTTTATGTTTTTGTGTATTTAAATTTCTAGGTTTAAAATGTTACGAACGGCTTTACTTTAAATGACTTCTCTGATTTCTGGGACACTCACTGTCTCTAACAGTATTAGTGGACGCAGGAGTTGCTTGATGTCAAAATATCTATTTGAAACTTCACTTGTTTAAGATCACATGAGGTCAGCAGGAACTCCTTCAATGTTGTGCGGGGCTCATTTCCTTTCACTGTGTTGAAAGAATGTTGCTACAAATATGACACACACCTCTGAACATGGCCTGAATGATCGGACCAGGAATGAATGACATCTACATATGGCCCCTTCTGTGATTGGATACCTCAGGATGTTAGCACCTAATACATACAGATAGTATGACTGTTGACATTTGAATCCATACGTGGAGACCATCCTATTGAACATCCAGTCACATAAATAAGATCAGGCAAAAGCATAATAACAAATGAACCATATCTACAATAACACAACTGTGCACACTGCGAGAGGCACAGATATGCATGGTGTAACATTACACTTACACCTGAGCCCCCGTGTTGAAATGAACACATTTTCCACAAATACTTTAACCACAAACTTCCTGGATTCAAATGACAAGTTCAGGCATTTTCTTTTTATGTTACCCCCCCCCCCCCACACACACACACACACACGACACTGAATGCCAACAGCTGGCTTTCTGTGAAGACCACACACCCACTTATACTGCACACATGCTTAAAACTGAGTCACAGTCAAGACCACTGGTCCTGATCACACTGACACCTTGAGCAGAGGCTCATGGGAGGTAGCCACTGGGAGTGTGGGATGTCTGGAAGACCAAAGCTGGAGTGACATCTCAATGATGGTCAGCACAGAGAGACGTCCAACATCTCACAAACAACTGTTAGTACAACTGAAAGACAATTCCAAATGGTCTTTCAAATTCTTATCTTTGTTGAAGTAAGTCTGCTTCAGACAGTGTGCAATATTGGTCATTTCTACTGTGGGAAAGGGAAATGACCCCATGCACAGGACAAACCATCCATTTTTCCTCCTGTATTTGTTCCTGTCCTCCATCGCTCTCACTGTCTGCTTCCTCTCCCTCCTTTCTGTGAGATCCTGGGGAAAGTCCCGGTCGCTCTCCCCTCTCCTTGCATTCCTTCAATAAGTGGAGCACAAGGACCTTTCACGGTGCAAACTTTAGCCTCTGACTGTCATGACGGTGAGAAAAAGTCTACTTGTTATCACTCTGAGTTTTGAGAGTGCTCCTGTGGTACCGTGTCACTGAAATTAACAATCCACAATAAAAAGCAGGAAGCTGGAAACATAGTCGGTGTATGTTTGTGTGTGTGTGTGTGTGTGTGTGTGTGTGAGAGAAAGAGAGAGAGAGAAACGTCAATTCCTTCTGCAGCTGCAAGCTACTTACAGGCCCAGTGTAATCAGAACTCTCCAGCTGCACATTTCTCTCACTCAGTGGACTAAAACCCTTCTGCCTTGTTAAACCATTGTTCTCCCGATGCAGAGCTGCAGTGATGTTGACCATGTGAGTTCAATGGAGTAAGATGAGCGTTCACATCAAAATAGTCATTTCAACATGTGTATTAAGGAGAGTAGCTGAAATGTGTGTATTGTAGGAGAGTTGTCCGCTGTATTCCAGGACTACCAGTGGTTTGCTCTGAATGGCATGGTTTCCCGCCTCCATTCTGATAACATGCCGTCTTCATTTTATTCCACCTGCTCGCAGATCCTGAACTCTATTTCTCTGATACAAAAGAGGTTGTCCACACCAAGAACCAATCCCTGGTTGAATAACAACTGTTATTCCATGTGGCAACGTTGCAGACAGGCTGACAGGACTTAGAAAAAAAACAGATTGCACATCTTCCTTGAGATTTTACCAGATTACTTAACTGAATATCAGAACCGGTTCAAAAAAGGCCAAAGCCCAGGTTTTTCAGACTTCATCTCCACGAACAATCGAGCGTCGTTTAATGCAACCTTCAGCCATCACAGACGCCTTCAGGGCATCTTGGGAGAATTGTCTTACTTTCTTCATTGATAAAAGTGGATTCTGTCAGACAGACCATAACTCCAGTTGTTAACAGAGACTTTTCAATAGCATCTGTTGTTTCTAAATGTATTTGATCATTTTCAGTTGATTTCTCCTCCAACTCTTCCTCAAATAGTCAAATCACTCAAACCCACAAACTGCTGTCTTAAAGTGATTCCTGCTAAAATTCTAAAGGAAGCTTTCAATATTGTAGAGCCTGGACCTTTTTATTAACCTTCCTATGGTGTTAGGGTCCCTACGGAACCGTTTTGAGTTTTAGCATGCATAAAAGTACTTCATACATTTGTTTTTTGGGTTGAAACTTTTTGACTTCGTCAGGGACTTCCATTTAAACAAAATAAAGGCTTTTTTTTTTTTTACTAAATTAAAAAGTGCGCTGGTGAAAAAAATGACTTTTGTGGTGTTCGGGTCATATTTGACCCGGTTAAAAATTTCGATTATAAAACAATAAAAAATGACAAAAATGAAATCATAAACACACAATCAACCAACAGCCTCTTCCTCCAACCACTTGAGCTTCATTTAGGGGCTTTTCTCCTTGCCCCTTTTGCGAGAACAAACAATGGGAGACATGTCCAGGGTTGTCAAGCCATTTGAGTGTAGAGGTGGTGACTTGCAGAGTACACATCTCCAATTCACAGGATGCAAAAATGAGAAGATTCAATGTAAATGAAGTTTTGGATCACATCTTTGCTGCAAATGAGGCAGAGGACACACAGGATTTTAGCGATAGAGATGAGCAGGCCTCTGACAACGAAGATGATGTGGAGTACCAATTAGAAGAAACAGACACAACTGATCAGTCTGAAGAGGAGGTCACTGGTGCTGAAGCTGCTCCTGCTGAATCATTCCAATCCAAACGTGGCAACATCTGTTGGAGCACAGTTCATACTGTCCAAAAAAACGACGGAGTGTGATACTGATGTCCACTCTTCACAAACATGCTGCTGTGTCATCAGGAAGTCACAAAAAGCCCATAATCATCCTGGACTACAACAAAAACAAAGGAGAAGTGGACAATCTGGACAAGCTGACTGCCACCTACACTTGCCAGCGAATGACCAGGAGATGGCCAATGGTTGTGTTTTACAACATCCTCAATGTGTCTGCATACAATGCATTTGTATTGTGGACCAATATTCACCAAGGGTGGAATTCAACCCAAAACACCAAGCGGAGAATGTTTCTTGAGGAGCTCGGGAATTCCCTTGTCAAGCTGCACATTGGCCTTCCACATCCACAGCAACAAGAAGAGCATCAGCATCACCTTCCCCCTCAGAAGCCAGCCCTGCCTCAAGCACTCCATCCACAGTCACAACCACAATGCCAGTGAGACCACCTCGCTCAAAAAGAAAGAGGTGTCAGGTGGTCTGCCCTAGCATATGGACAGAAAAACCTACATAGTGTGCTTGACCTGCAACAAATATATCTGCAAAGAACACACTAAAACTGTAACTTTTTGCAACACATGCATCTAAACACACACACAGGCATGTTTTTTGCACAGAGTATTTATAGAACAAGTACTTGATCTCTTTTGGTGTGATTTTCTCGATTGGTTGTTTATTTGACTTTGCAAATCTTTGTTTTATTTTAATTTTTTATTATTTATGACTGTTCTGTTTTTCATATTGTTAAATAGTGTATTAAAGCTCTATTTTGTGGAAGAAAAATACTTTTTTTTGCCCTTTTCCAGAAGTAAATATATACGGGTCAAAAATGGCCCAAAACACCATAGATGTTACTATATTTGATAATATTAAAATTAAAATCTTTTTTTTGTTGAACATTTAAGAAATGTGTTTTAATATCTCTCAGTTACACTCAGGTAACAGAACAACTGATTATTTTGTTGTCTTCTTCTCTAAAGGTTCATTTGACCACTTTTTAGACATTGAAAACGAGGGGTATGCTGTTAAAAACAAAGGCCCAGGGGGCCACAAAAAAATATTAAAACCAATCTTTTCATGGATAAGTGAGCCCGACCAGCTAAACAAGAGTTAAGAAAAACAGTGGATGATGAAAGATTGTTTTTAGGGTATTTTATGGCTGATTTAATACCAGGGTCCAAAATGACCCGCTAACACCACAGATGGCAGCAGAAAGCTAACACCAGAGGAAGGTTAACATGTGCTTCAGCTCTGTAGTTGTTCCATCTGCCTTTAAACATGCTGTGGTTAAACCTGTTCTTAAAAATCTCACCTTTATACCTCTGTTTTATCTAATTTTAGACCTGTTTCCCATTAGTCTTTTTAATCCACATTCTTAGAAAAAGTTGTTTTTAAGCAGTGGCAGTCCTTTTTAGAACATTATTTTTTTTGGAGAAGTTTCGGTGGATTTTTAGATCTCATCTTGAACATCACATTGGCATTGGTGGCACCGCACTTGACTGGTTTAACCCTTGTGCTGTCTTAGGTACTTTAAAATTGGGAGTTAGGTCATCTAGACCCACTAGACATTGCTCTGAACCTTTTTTCTTCAATGATTTGTGATGTTCACTGGTGTCCATGGATTACATGAAATCTTTCCACCTTTATCCACCTTTGTCATGGTAGGGAGAACATGTCAACATAAGGGGGGGGGGGGGGGGTCATCTAAGATAGCACAAGAGTTGAGTCCTATTTAGCAGAGTTTTTCAGTCAGGATTGGTGAGGCCTCTTCATGTGTGGCTCCTCTGACCTGTGGTGTACCACGAGGTTCTATCCTAGATTCTGCTCTTTTTTCTTTATATTTGCTGCCACTTCTTCTGTCGTTGCACAGTATGTCTCTTTTCATTGTTACGAAGATGCTCAAACACGTATCTATCCTTCTGTTTGAGAAAACAGAGCTCACAAAACATTTTAACAGTGTATTGCAGACATAAAGCAGTGATTGAGCCAGAATCTTCTGTATTTGATTGAGTCACAAACGGAGAGAAATGTTTTGGTGACAGCTCTGCAGCTGACTCTACTGCTGTCAGAGTCAGCTAGGGGTTATCTTTAAGAGCTGTTTTAAATTTGACAAACAGATTGACAATGTTGTCAAAATGATCTTTTACCTCTTGCGCCTTTTAGCTAAAGCTGAACCTTCTCTGAGTCGCAGTGATCTTGAAACAGCTGTCCACAGCCTGATTACTTCCCGCATAGATTATTGCAACTCTTTTTACTTTGGTGTCACCCAGCGATCACTGAACCGTCTCCAGTTAGTCCAGAATACAGCAGCACGACTTTTAACTGGAACATCCAGATGAGAACACATCCCTCTGGTACTCAGTTCACTTCACTGACTCCCTGTTCATTTTAGAATTCATCTTTTAATGTAAATTAAAAACATACCTTTTTAGAATGGCTTTCAACACTCAATAGTCTGTCACATTTTTATTTTCTTTTATTTGCTAAATTGCATTTTTATTTATATTTTATCTATTTTATTGCTTCTTCTTCTGTCTTTTATTGTTAAGCACTTTGTACCCTAAGGGTATTGTAAAGTGGTGTATAAATAAAGCTTCATTCATTCAGGAATTTTAAAAGAATAGCTCTATCTGAAATTCCTACTCAACCTCTTAAGACAACTCAGTTGTTGCGTTCATAAGAAGAAATCCAGGAGAGAGTTGTGACTTTTTTCATCCACTTTTAATATTACAAAAATGTACTCTGTCAATATACTGTGCTATTTATATTGACTCTGCGTGTTCTCTGTTCCTCCTGCTCCTTGGCCGGGGGGCTGCTGGTTCCCGACCTCCGTGTCTGTTTCTATGGTGGGGGTCCGGTGTACGGGAGGGTGGTTGCTCCTGGATTTTTGTCTGGCGGTAAGGCTCTTGGATGCCTGGATCGGCTGGGTTGCTGCGCTGTCTGCCCCTAGCTCTGGGGTGTGGGGTGGGGGGGCCTCCTGCCTTTGCTGGAGCATTCAGTGTGATCAAGGTTCACTCTAAGAGGCACACATTCATTCAACCCACCAGCTTATTCACCTTTGCACAAATAAGGGCATGGGTATTGTTTTGTTCTCTTCTACACCCCTCTTCATGAATATCGGTAAAAGGAATACTGTATGTCCATGTTTATGTGCAGAAATCTTGGGAGATAAATCAATAATGATTACTGCATGATTATATTTTTAACCCTTAAATAGTTGTGTGCATCCTATTTTTAAAATGTAATTATTTTTTCATGTATTTATTTGATGCTGTGTGAACTAAGTTATGTAATCTGATTTACTTACGACACTTCTTTGTTCCAACTTTGTGATACTGACTACCCCCCCCCCCCACTGTAACCCCTTATCCCCCATCTCTGACATCCCACTCTGTTTGTTTTTCTCCTCTTTTGTTTCTTGTTTCCGTCCGGTCCAACAAGGAATGCAAACAAATATAATTTTCATAAATAAAGCTTAGCCTCAAATACAAAAGGGGTTTATCCAAATATACACTCAGTCTACCTGAAGATCCATTAACCCCAATTGTAACAATAAAATCTGTTCAATACAAGAGGTACTCAGCTCTGATCTGCTTGCTCAGCTGTTGGACAGGACAAGTAAAAAGAATTAAAAAAAAATAATATCTAAAGATTGGCAGGGGAAGCCCTCCATCTTTTGGGGATTGTAAAACTGATTTGTGAATACCAGCTGGTTTGCCTGACCGTATAAATGTTGATATGGTCCTATCTAGCTTGTCGAAAAATGATTTGCTAAGGAAGATTAGAAGATGTTGGAATAGGTACAGAAACCTGGAAAGGACGGCCATATTAACCAGACTAACCCGACCAGCAAGTGAGTGTGGCAGAGTTGATCAACATGAAAAGTCCCTCTCAGTCTTGTCAAGCAGACAGAGGGGTGAATTTTCACGATACAGGTCAGACAACAATGGAGTGACCTGGATGCCTAGATATCTGAAACCACCAGGTGACCACCGAAATGGTAAAATAGAATGAGTGAGCATTCAGCGGGATCATTGGTAGGCAAAAGTTCGCTCTTCTAGTAATTAAGTTTGTAGCCAGATATATTGCTATATTCTTGTAGGATATTAAGAATGATGGGAACGGCATTGATAGGATCTGATACATAGAGTAAAAGGTCATCTGCATATAGTGAAGCCTTATGAACCGTGCCTAGACGTTTGATGCCAGTAAAAGCTGTTTCTGAGTGTGATGGCAGCATACCCTGCCACACCCACAGACAAAATGGCGGTAACCTCCCCCCAGCATTGCACACTTTCTTTTTAATTTTATTATTTCAGATTCTTTATTCTAAATAAATGCACACATTTCTTTGAGTTAAAATATACATTATCTATTTTCAATAATTTCTAGCACATGTACATTTGTTTAGTTTACTTATTTTGGTTTGTTTAATTAATGTCACCTGTTTTTTGAGTTGCCAGTGATGAGGGTGCTACTGGTCTCTACGGGTGTGGCTGAGGTTCTGCTCCTGGAGCTGTTCTGTGAGGACTGGCAATGGAGGAGCTCAAGCCTTCACAGCATTTAAATACTCCAGTCAGGCAATTGGGCATGCGCCATCTACAGGAACCTCCAGGGGAGAAACCAATGGACTTATTTAATGTTTATTTGCTTTGCTTCTGTTGGTCATTATTCATTTTGTTCAGCTTTTGATGATTTTCTCTTCCACTAGGAGACCAAGTGTTGTGTTTAGTCTTGGCTTTATAGTCTTTGTTAAATGTTTGTGTAGTCATGTTAGCCCCCCCCCCATGTTTCTCAAGTGGTCTGATCAGCCACTATATATGTTCCCCTGTTGTGTCTTTAGTCAGGTCAGTTTGTTTCTGTTACTTGGTCTGTTCAGTTGGTTAAGTTAAAGTTATTGCCTGAGTTGATTATGTTTCTGTTGACCTCTTTTACCTCTCAGTTTGTTCATCTTTTTACATTTTTTGAGAAAATTTTGATAAACTTCTGTTGTCCTCTCTGGCCGCTCGATCCCTCACACTGAGCATAGCCAAATGGCCAACGGTTCAATAGCCAGGAGTAACAGCAAAGGAGGAAGAGGACAGCCCTCTCTTATGCCACGATATAAAGTAAAGGAAAGAGAAAACATGTTGTTTATACGAACTGATGCTTTGGCAGAAGAGTAAAGCAGTTTGACCCAATCGACAAATCCTCTCCCTAGTCTAAATCGGGATAAGACATTATACAGGAAACATACAGGAAACTCCACTCAACCCGGTTGAAGGCCTTTTCTGCTTTAAGAGAGAAGGCGACCTCTGGCATTGCAGAACAGGGAGAAGTAATAATTTTTAAAAGGAGTCTAGTATTACACGACAACAGCCAGCATGAAACCTGTCTGGTCCAAATCTATAATGGTAGACAAAGCGCACTGTAAACACAAAGCTAGAATTTGAAAGTCAACATTCAGAAGAGAAACAGATCTGTAACTGCTGCAAAGTAAGGGATCTTTGTCCTTCTTAAGTAGAAGAGATATTGTGGCGTGAGTGTTTGGAAGGCAGCCCGAGCGAAAGGCTTTGTTGTACATGTCCTTTAAGAAGGGGCTAAGGACAGAAGAAAACGTTTTCTAGTATTCAGTGGTAAAACCGTCAGTACCAGGTGACTTACCACTTTGGAGTGATCTAATGGTCTCAGAGACTTCTGCAATAGAGATGGGTTTGCCTAGAGTTTCAGCATCCTCATCAGCCATACATGGAAAGTTAATTTTATCAAGTGCAGGATGTGGGGAGTGTGGAAAATCAGATGTATAAAGAGTCAAGTAGAACTTTGCAAACGTCTCATTTATACTAAGTGGGTCTGTGAGGGTCTCGCCTGCTGTAAAAATAAGCTGAGAAGATGCCTCAGCCCTTGCCTAATGTGAAAGAATCTTCTCAGCCTTGTCACCTGAGTCATTGATATGTTGTCTGGATTTAAGTATCAACGTCCTGACCTCCCTTGTCGAAATGAGATCAAGCTCCATCTGTAGTGAGATTCGTTTCTTGTGTAGGTCTGGATCAGTACTAACAGCCAATAATTGGTCTGTGTTCTTGATGTTGTTCAGAAGTAAATTTGTACGACACTTGTACACTTTTCCCATTTAGAAATAAAAGAAATGAGTTGACCTCTAAAGTACGTTTTTGAGGCCTCCCAGACTACTTCTGTTTGTTTCAGGCAGATCATGCAGTTCGAAAATAGAGTTAGCTGCCACTGTTTAAATTCTTCATAGGATTCCTCCGCCAGGAGGATAGCATTATGGGGGTAGAATTTCTAAACAAAAATGTGGCTTCATGATGGTATCATTGTGCTATTTTGAGGTCACCTAATCCTAATTAGATATGATTTAACCATACCATCCTTTTTCCATTGACTCACATAGGCTTTACAAACTTATTCTTATAGCTTTTCATCAGGATTTCTTTTGACTATAAGGTGTTAAGACTTGTTCTCCTTAATGCCGTGTACTTTTGTAGGGTTTTTCTTTTTTTCAGTAGGGCCCAAAGCGCTTTAGAGTTCTATTCACCCACGCACACAAACATTCACACATATAGCAACAGAGCTGCCATAAATAGTGCCAACCTCACCCACCTAGGGCATTGTGGGGTTTAGTGTCTTTCCCACACTTTGACACATGTGCAAGTAAGACAGGAACCAAACCTGCAATTTTTCGGCTGCTCTACCTCTGCAACATGGCCGCCAACAGAAGACTTTTTTTGCTGTTATTTTTGTTGGTAAAACAAACTGTTATGTGTGGACACAGAGAAAAAAACAAAAGTTAGCAGCAGCCACAGGTATTCTCACTATACTTTTCTAATCAAACATTAAAGCTCCAAAACCCTTGCTTTCCTTTTTTTATTCCTCCTGTCATGAATTTGTTTCAAAGTGGGCTTACTATTACCTGTTCATGCTTGCAGTGGTCAGAAAGCTTAAATATGCTTACCCATAAATGTACAGTGAGAGAAAAAATTGTAGTTTAATTGCAGTGATTGCCTCAAAAGGTTGTGCAACAAAATATTAAGTTATGGGTACCATCATTTTTGTCCAGGCCTTTTTCATTAGTTTTTTTAAAATAATTCTGTTAATCAACAACTCAAAAGTAATGGCTGATTTTGAGCATTTATTTTTCAATAAATTTTAATTTATTGTTACTTTAGAATGTTTCAAGTCATTTCAGTGAGCATTGTAGACTTTCTTTCTTTAACTGAGGGGTACCAACAATTTTGTCCACCACTGTATTTATGCCGGGGCAATAACATCTGAAGTCACCCAGAGGATTCTGAAAGACAAATGTAACAAACAGGCAGGCAGACGACTGGATCCAAGTACAGCAGGTTTATTGACAGGCGTCAACACAACTAAAAGTCTGTGATGCTTAGCCAGGGTCAATCATGAACATAGGAGTTCCAGAGGTCAGACTTCGGAGATTGAAGTTCTGATGTAGGCCGGGGCAGCCAGCAGGCAATCAGAGTTGGAGTCTGAGCAGATTCAGGGACAGGTAAACAGAAGATCAGGTCCAGATAGTAACACTCGGTAAGGCAAGCAAAACAGCACAAACGATACTTGGCATTGATTAATGCTTGGTGCACTGTTTGAGACTCAGGTGGGGGATTGTCAGTAGCTGCATTCACATGGACAAAAGTAATCGGAAAGAACACCTGATCGGAAGAAAAATGTGTCATGTAAACACGCCGCTCGGAATACTCTGCCCAGATCAGACTTGTTCAGATCAAAATATCTTTCCGATCAAGATAGGTGAGTTATGCCCATTGTTGATACGATCGTTGTGCATTTAAATACTTCATTCCGATCGTGTGTTACTATGGCTCTGGTTTAACGTCATGCATAGATGGATGTTTCCCTCCAGAGAAGCCTCTACGCTCCGCCCTCAGCCGGCGGGCTCCTTGCCTCTCCCTTCCTATCTTCTCTTACACCCCTCGCGAGGGGGGCGCCGGGGAGGAGCGCTTCGTGCCCCTGACGTCCGGACCCTGTGCTATCCGGGCGCAGCTGGCGGGGGACGGAGCGAACTGTGTCTCTGAGCAGAGCAGCCGGACTTCTAACTTTATTTTTTAGAGGAGGGGAGGATGCTTTGTTACGTGTGGGAGGCTTTGGACTGAAATCCGTTCCACAGCTCTATGTGAACGAACAGCCAAATTCAGGAGAACTATGTCTCCCGTCTCCAAGCAGATCGGACCGCCAGCTCACACAGCCGCTTTGTGTGAGCTTTTCAAAGCAGAAATGTCGCTCAGTTCTTAGAAACCGTTCAAACAATCACCTGGATTTGTGTTTCCAGTCTTGTCCTGACCAAAAAAATGCTGATGTTATTTCCACATATTTATGTGCAGCCAAGATGCAGATTGCAGCATTTCCTGCATGGATTTTATGTTCATCAAACAAGGCTAATGTTGTTAGCGTGTGTTAGCTTTCTCCTAACCCTTCTTCCGGCTTTCTTCTGCCACAAAAAAAGCACCAACCACACAGATTAAAAATAAAATGATGAGATAACAGGCGTTTCACAATAAGTATAATGTAGCCTCTGCAGGTGCGTGTTACAATAACATTAACAAAAGCACATTTAGAAGATCATCTTGTATATTACGGAGCTGCCAAGTATGTGGGAAACTAATTTCCCCTTTCGGTATTTTAAACAGAACTGCGCATGTGCAAGTGATTTATTCCGACTGAAAGTGCTGAGCATGTAAATGTTAAAAAAATTTTGGGCCCATGTACACGGTTGAATTCTAAGCCGACCATTGATCCGATCAAGATATTTCGCACATGTAACCGCGGACAATGAGAGTCAGGTGAGCGACATCTGGGGACAGCGCACTGGGCGGCTGGGAGATGTAGTGAGTCAATAGTCTGTGGATGACTCCCACCAGTGACCAAGGGGGAGACGAAGCTCTGACTCCTCACAGCAAACAAGAAGCCTGAATGGGATGGGAAATGCTGACTTGAGTTCACATCTCAAGACAGCAATGTCCTGAAAATGAGCAACAAAGTAAAGGGTGGGGTTTGTTGAGTTCCCCTGTGAGTCTGTTCGCAAAGGCAGACCTTCTCAAACAAACAAACAAACCAGATAAACTCTTATTTAAGCAGAAAGAAATGCTCTGCATTGAAACTTAGAAAACACATTTTTGTTTGACCACTCAGAGATGATTTTGCTTAAAAACTATAGCCCAGATCAAAAAACAGCATTTTTTAGACCATTCAACTTTGGAGATCCGGTGCTATAGATCCTGTTCAAATCAAGGCAGGCTTCCTGCTGAAACTCCACCATCACAGTGTTCCACATGTCGTGTTCCTTTCATGTTTTTATTAGAGACAGCAGAGCCCATAGGATTAACCTTCTCTTCCTACTTTGCTCACTTCTCCTTCTAGCAATTGAAATTAAATCTGTTCTGTTTGATCAATAATTTAAGGTGCATTGCCTTTTATTTTCAGACTAGACTGAAGATCATGAATTATGGATTGTTATTCCTGCTGGTCTGGTAAAAAAAAGGAACAACTGTCCTTTGCTGAATTGGATTGGTATTTTGCTGATCCTTTCTACTGAGACTATTATTTTATCTCTGTAAAATTGATCATTGATCAGGGACTTGGATGGTAGAAAGCACAAGAGATGCAGAGAAAACATGGTCTTTGGCCAGATGGATCTCCCCTCTAGCCTGTTTTAAAGGGTCTATACCGTTGTCTTCTTATGCCTTCTATTGTAAACAATATCCATTTACAGTACAGACCAAAGTTTTGGACACACCTTTTCATTCAAAGAGTTTTCTTTATTTTGTAGTCACACTGAAGGCATCAAAACTGTGAATTATCACATGTGGAATTATATACATAACAAAATTAGTGTGAAGCAACTGAAAATATGTCATATTGTAGGTTCTTCATAGTAGCCACCTTTTGCTTTGATTACTGCTTTGCACACTCTTGGCATTCTCTTGATGAGCTTCTAGAGGTAGTCACCAGGGGCCTCATTTATAAAACTTTGCGTAGGATTTGCGTCAGAAGTGGCGTACGGATGAAACATAAGACGTGCGTACGCACAAAATATTTGGATTTATAAAACCGTGCGCACGCACATCCTACGCATCTTTCCCTTAATAAATCACAACCAATTCTAAATGTAGCGCAGCTTTTGCGGCTTCATGACACGCCCATAGTTGCCCATAAATAGTCCATGAAAAGCCCACAAGTTAATATTCATTGATTGTGAAACCATGGCAAACACAGAGAGGAAAACAAAAAAACGTAACTTCACTCAATGTGGAGTAGAAGTTATCGTTGGTGAGGTGGAAAAGAGGAGAAAAGGGTTGTTTGGAGGGCACAGTGTGGGCATTACTAATGCCAAAAAGGCACTTGAGTGGCAAACGGTGGCAGACGCCGAAAATGCTGTAGCCTCACAACCACGGACCGTGGCCGAAATAAAAAAGAAATGGTCGGACATCAAAGTCGAGGCAAAAAGACGTCTAGCGCTCCATCGCCAGAGTGTGTCTGCCACGGGTGGGGGAAAGGGGACACAAGGGCTGACCCCTCTTGATGAGAGACTGGCGGCAATAATTGGGGAATCCCTTTTAAGTGGAGTGGTGACTGAGTGGGACACCAACGCGCCAGATGCACCGGGTCACCCGGCAAAGGGTTGGCTGAGATATTCCTGACCTGTCAGCCAATTCCCTCTGAAAAGTGCCAGTCGCCAGGAATCCTAGTGTTGTTAGGACTTAAAGTGGGACTGGGACGGCGTGGTTCCTCCGAGTGCTCCTCTGTAACGCCGGGCCCAAAAGCCCGCAGAGGTCCAACAGGACGGCTCGAGGAAGTGGGAACCGGCTCATAAGCCACTCGTCCTCGTTTGCCAGCAAGTCTTCTTGCTGTCTAAAGATGCGTTTACTCCGAATTCTTCCATTTGCCACATCTTCTAAGAGCACAAGATCAGCCATTGTGCGTCATTACGTATTGTGATTGGGCATTTTATTTCCCTCCATTTAATTACATCTGACAAGCTACAGATGTCAGTAAGAATCGACGTGGAAATGGGAAATTGTTCTGCGCAAATGTAATTTCTTGTTGCTTTCTGAATAGTTGAGACATACGACATACATGGTTTTATCAAAAATAAAACAGACTAAAGGCATATGCATGAATACCATAATTCCGTAGCTTAGGAAGAAATGTTTTAATATGAAAACAACTTTCCCCAGTGGACAATTAATACATCTGTCTGTCTGTCTGTCCGTCCGTCCGTCTGTCTGTCTAATTGCACCTATATCTGCTCCGCCAGACGGACACATTAACAAGAATATCAGTTTTGTACATTATTTCGTTCTGTTAACTATATTATTTATGAGGATGAATTGCATTTTTGCAAATATGTGTTCATTTGAATTTCTGTTGTAATTTTCGTTTGATTTTTTTTGTTTGTTTCACTGCTGATCGATCAAACGGGTGTTCGTGTAGGCTGTTAATTGTAAGTCTAGCTTTGTGAAGTCTTCATGTTATTTATGAGAGGCAGTATTGTCATTTTCATTTTCACTTTCACGTGTTTCTTCCATCTGCAGACGATGTCGCCATTTCTCATTTCACCCGTTTTCGTGCGTACGCCTGGGTCAGAGCTTGCGTGAAGGACGGCACATTTTCCCGTCAAGTTTGCTTTTTATAAATATCAATTATTGCGTAAAGAGTGGCGTATGCCTTCTTTTGTGCGTACGCAACGTTTATAAATGAGGACCCTGTGTTAGCTGCTTTGGCTTAACATTTGACCAACATAAACCAGACCATGCGTTGTTATCACGTCCGTGGTTTATTCTGTGTCTCCTTAATTTCCGTCTGACCGGATACATACACAACAATGAATAGTTCCACTTCACTTTATCCAACACCTCCCCTTTTTAGTTAGAACACTCTTTCTTTATCAACATTAACAATTTCATTCTGGAACATAAAATAATTCCCACTTTCTAGGGTATCAAATAACGTTAGCTTATTCAACTTAATTTTCTTACTTTTTTTTTCTGTAAATCAAAACACAGACTTCCTCACATTTCTGTTAACCAAACACAAATTTTCATACACCATTCTCGGCGGACGGGACACTCGTCCTGAAGATGTTACATAAGGTGGCTTAACCGTGTCCTGTGTGTTATGACTAGGTATACTAGTTTCTCGACCTGCATTTTCTTCCACTCCAGTCTGCTGTGTGGACACAGTTAACTCTGACCTTTCCGGAGAACGTAAAGGTCTCACATGTGTGCGGTTGCGCCTAATCTTACCTTTATCAGTGTCAATAATGTACGACCTAGGTGTAGTTGCATGTTGTACCACTGTCCCTTCTTTCTTCTCTCTTGGCAGCCATACAGTTTGACCTGTTTGAAGAACCGTCAGAGGACGGACCCGATGACACCAATCGTACTGGCGTTGCTGGTTTGCTTTTTACCGTCTCTGTTTGGTTTTGAATTGTTTCATATTTGGCCATTTTGGGAGAAGAGTCACAGGCTGCTGTGGCAGTGTTGTCTTCAGCTGTCTGCCCATCAGCAGCTGTGCATGGGAGTAGCCGCACTCGAGCGGTGTTGCCCGATAAGAGAGAAGTGCTTTTGTCTTCTCACCTCCTCCTTTCCACAGTCCTTTAACTGTAGCTACTGCTCTTTCAGCTTCTCCGTTCACCTGCGGGTATCTTGGACAGCTGGTGATGTGAACAAACCCGTACTCCGTAGCGAAGTCCTTGAATTTTTCACTGGCGTACTGCGGTCCGTTGTCCGACACCACTGTCTCTGGGATCCCATGGCGACTGAATGTCTCCTTCATGGCAGCTATGACTGTCGCGGCAGATGTCACATTCAGTTTAGCCACTTCTATGTACCTTGAGAAATAGTCCACCACCAGAATATAAGTGTCCTTATTCCAAAAGAACATATCCGTACCAACCCGCTGACAGGGCCGCTCCAGTACCGGAGCGGCCCTGGCATCTCGATGTTCTGCTTTATGTTGTGAACATGTGTTACAATTTTCCACAACCTTACTGATGTGCACCGACAAACCTGGCCACCACACAGACTGACTAGCTCTAGCCCTGCATTTGACTATGCCCTGATGTCCATCATGAATCGGATTCAGGATCTCTTTCCTCATGTTTTGTGGAATGACCAGTCTCTGTCCTCTCAGCAACAACTCAACCGCCAGATTGAGATAGTCAGCTCCCGTGGCAGCATGTGCCTTTCGGGCCAGCCTGTTTTACAGCACTGGATAACTTTTGCACAAACAGGGTCGGAGTGTTGTTTTTGTTGAATCTCTCTTAGTCTGGGTTCTGTAGCAGGAATGCTCTGAACTACAGAGTCCACAAAGACTTTGACCTCTGCTTCGTTGTTCAATTCTTCTGGTGTGAACGTGTGGTTTACCGGTGCTCTAGACAGTGTGTCTGCCATTATTAAGCACTTTCCCGGAACATGCACAATGTCAAACGTGAACTTCATAAGTCTCAATCTAAACCTCAACACTCTTGGTAGTAACTCATCTAAAGCCTTGGTGCTCAACAAAGGTACAAGAGGCTTATGATCGGTCTCCAACCTGACTCTTAGTCCATGGATGTAAGGTGCTAGTCTTTCACAAGCCTACGTCACCGCCAGAGCCTCCTTCTCTATTTGAGCATAGTGTTTTTCTGCAGGCGTCAACCCTCTGGAAATGAACACTACTGGCCTCCTCCAGGTTCCATTTTTTTGTTCCTGAGTGAGAACGGCACCGAGCCCATATGAAGATGCGTCTGCTGCCACACACGTCTTGGCGTCGATTGAGTATGAGGCGAGCACCCGTGGTGAACTCAGTTCAGTCTTTAGTTTCTGAAAAGCCTCTTTCTGAGCGTTTCCCCATGCCATTCGTTCTTTTCACAAAGCAGGTCTCTTAATGGCTTTGAAAATGATGCCAGGTGAGGAAGAAACTTTCCCAAGTAGTTGGCCATGCCCATAACTCTCCTCACTCCCTCTACACCTTGCGGTTCAGGCATCTCCATTATAACCTTGACTTTGTTTGGGTCTGGGGACACCCCATCAGCCGTAACACAGTGACCTACAAAAGAGATTTTATCTTTAGAGAACTCACACTTGTCGTTCAGTGTCAGTCCCTCTGCTTCAAACCTCTGCAGCACTTTGTGAAGCCTCTCATCGTGCTGCTGCATGTCCTCTCCCACGACAACGGCATCATCTGCATGGCACACCACCCCCTCGCACTCCTCCAGCATCTGTGACATTTTGTGCTGGAAATGCTCAGGAGCTGATGAAATCCCAAAAGGCAGGCGGTCAAACGCGTATCTGCCAAAGGGTGTGATCAACGTTGTTAAAAGTCTGCTTTCTTTCGCCAACGGGACCTACCAGAAGCCTGAGGTGGCATCCAATTTTGTGAACACCTTTGCTCCGGACAGCATAGCTAGTGTGTGGTCCACAGCTGGGAGGATGTGTCTCTCTCGTCGCACCCACTTATTCAGGTGTGTCATGTCCACACACAAACTTATTTTCCCTGGTTTGGCTTTTGGTGCCACAACTAAGCTTGCACACCAATGTGTGGGTTGTGTCACTCTGGAAATTACACCCGCTTTTTCCATCCGCTTCAGTTCTTCTTTTATTGCGTCTCGCAGGGGTAGCGGAACTCGACATGGAGTTGACAGGGCGTATGGGACTGCTCCTGGCTCCAACTCGATTTTGTATTGCTCTTTTAACTTCCCTAGACCAGAGAACGCTGTGGGGTACATCGCCTTAAAGTCCACTGGTTGTGTCTGCACTGCACTCACTCGCTTGATGAGCTCTTGTTGCGGGAAGGACAAGCAATGGTTTATACAGTCCATTAACCACATAGACATCTTGCATCGTTGTTCTTTTGTCAAAAGTCAGCTCACCTTTGAAACGTCACCTTACATCCAGTTTCTGCTTGCCTGGACCATACAACACTTTGCATGGTGGTTGCAATTTCCCATGCTTCTGTGGGGAGTAAATGCTGCTCGGGATAGCCGTGACACTGGCACTCGTGTCTAACGTAAACAAAGTCTTTTCCTGGTTGAGATGCACAATGTTGCTCCACTCATCAACCTCATTGTTCTCCATTTCACCTAGAAATGCAAAATCTTGTTCATCATCTTCACTGTTTCTTTGCTGTTGTTGTCCAATTATATTGTGGATTTCCCCGGTGGATCTGCATTTCTTTGCATAATGTCCTTTTTTGTGACATTTCCTGCATTCTGCATGACATTCAAACCGTGTGTGTCTTTTTAACTGTCCACATCTGCCACACTCACCTGTTTTCATGTCATTTTTGCTTGTTGCTGCTTTAAATGACTTTAAGTTTCGTTTTTGTATAGCTTCCACCTGTCCTGGTAGCTCCGCCCCCCTGAGAACCAGCTGCTCTCTCTTTATCTCTTCACTTTGCCTCACACGCGTCATGGCTTTCTCCAGCGTTAAATCTGCATCTAACTGCAGGCTGGCATCTCTTATTCCCACAACTATACAATCCCGTATCAGCTGCTCTGTCAATGCTCCAAACTCACAGTACTCCGCCAGCGTGTGCACCGCCGTAATAAAAGACTCCGCACTCTCACCCGGCTCTTGAATCCTCCGGTTGAAGCGCACTCTTTCAAAAATGACGTTCCTCTTCCTCACACAGTGTGCCGTGAACGCTGCAGATACGTCATCGTATGAGTTTTTCTGTGCGTCTGTGAGGGGCAACACATTCAGGATGTCTTCCGCATCGTCGCCGGCTGCGTACATGAAGCTGTTCACCTGGAACTCTTGCTACTGTTTGTCGAGTCCCGAAGCTATTCTGTATCACTCGAACTGCTTCAGCCATCTTGGCCACTCCACAACTTTTGCGAAGTCGAACTTGCCTGGCGCTGCTAGCTGAGGCACGGCCGCTGCTCCGTCCCCGCTACTCCTGTTTGCATCTTGCTCACTCATGACTGTCTTGTTGTCACTTCTTCACTTCTGACACCATGTTATGTTAGCTGCTTTGGCTTAACATTTGACTGACATAAACCAGACCATGCGTTGTTATCACGTTCGTGGTTTATTCTGTGTCTCCTTAATTTCCGTCTGACCGGATACATACACAACAACCAATAGTTCCACTTCACTTTATCCAACAGACCCTGAAATGGTTTTCCAACAGTCTTGAAGGAGTTCCCAGAGAGGCTTAGCAGTTGTTGGCCCTTTTGCCTTCACTCTGCGGTCCAGCTCACCCCAAACCATCTTGATTGGGTTCAGGTCCAGTGACTGTTTGGGGTCATTGTCCTGTTGAAAAATAAATGACGGTCCAACTAAACGCAAACCGTATGGAATAGCATGCTGCTGCAAGATGCGGTGGTAGCCATGCTGGTTCAGTATGCCTTTATTTTGGAATAAATCCCCAACAGTGTCACCAGCAAAGCACCCCCACACCATCACACCTCCTCCTCCATGCTTCACAGTGGGAACCAGGCATGTAGAGTCCATCCGTTCACCTTTTCTGCGTAGCACAAAGACACGGTGGTTGGAACCATAAATCTCCAATTTGGACTCATCAGACCAAAGCCCAGATTTCCACTGGTCTGATGTCAATTCCTTGTGTTCTTTAGCCCCAACAACTGCACTTGGGGACACTTTCAAAGTTTTCCTAAGTTTTGGGACAGACTGACCTTCATTCCTTAAAGTAATGATGGCCACTCGTTTTTCTGTACTTAGCTGCTGTTTTTTTTGCCATAATCCAAATTGTAACATTCATTCAGTAGGACTATCAGCTGCGTGTCCACCTGACTTCTGCACAACACAACTGATGGTTCCAATCCCACTTATAAGGCAAGAAATCACACTTATTAAACCTAACAGGGCACACCTGTGAAGTGAAAAATATTTCAGGTGACCTCTTGAAGCTCATCAAGAGAATGCCAAGAGTGTGCAAAGCAGTAATAAAAGCAAAAGGTGGCTACTATGAAGAACCTACAATATGACAGATTTTCAGTTGTTTGACACTTTTTTGTTCCTTCAGTGTGAATCTACAATTTTCATAGTCATGAAAATAAAGAAAACTCTTTGAATGAGAAGGTGTGTCCAAACTTTTGGTCTGTAATGTATATCATAATATGTTACCTTTGGCACACTAAAGAACTTTTTTTAAATCAAATATGAGTCCCGTGACCCTGAATGGGACAAAACGGGTTAAGAAGATGAATGAACTAATGAATGAATGAGTTATTTTTGCAGCTCATTTTTCAACCAGGAAGTAAAACAACTCGATCTCTGATTCACCGCCTTTTGCTCCTTGGGGATGCCGCCCAATTCACGGCTTCAACCTTGGCAGCATGTCTGCATTTCGTCAAAGAAAATAAACAACATCCAAACTTTGGCAAAGATGGATGTGCATATTGTGCATAGAAAAGGAAAGCATTTTTGCTGATCCTTGACCACTAGCTCAATGGAGAAAGTGTGTGTATGTGTTAGTCTGGGGTGGTGCTGGCAGTGCAGACTCTTCCCGGAAGGAGCTGTTCTCACTGGCCTACGTCACAATGCAAGAACTCACATGTTGTCATGGGTTGGGAGGGGCTTGTGCTCACAGCGGAGGAATGCTCAGAGATGCGTGAATGGAATATCGCATTGGGGTTGTTTTTTGTGAGGAATGAACATTTTAATATACTTAAAAAGCTAAAAAAAAAAAAAAGGATTTTGCTTGGCAAAGGCCCTTTAAATACGGATCAATTACGCCAGGGTGAGGCCCTTCCACACTATGATTAGTAAAGTTGACACAAATACAAATATATGCTCATGCCCACACAGATGTACACTCAAACAGTTTTTTGTTATTTTGCGCCTTTAACTCTCCAGTCCTGTTCAACTCCCAGCCTTTACTTTAGCATTCCTAGACAAAATTGACTGACCTGTTTTAACTGCTTTTTAAATGATCACAAAAACATGTTTTAATCAACAATTTTTCCCCCATCATTCTTACACATGTAACATTTTTAGCTGTTAAAGTTTCAAAGTAGTGTTTACCATTACTTTATAGAACTAGAGTCAAAAACTGCTTAGAAAACACACATTAGCACTAAAACTGACTTGTTTTGTTTTTCTCCAGGAGCTTACAGCACTTCCTTTTCTTCTAATATTCTTTTTCAGGAGAACAATTTCAGTGCATCTTCATCATGTCTATAAAACGGGTCCAGTAGTTCTCTGACAAAGGAACACTTGGTCAGTTGCCTCCTCACTGTGCTCTCAAATAAAGAAGTTCAAGGCAAACATTAAGTGATTTATTATGAGGGGTCTGTGTGAAGATGAAACACTGATTAGACTGGAAGGGGCAGTTCATGGAGGAAAGAGATAGGCTGCATCAAAATTCTTTCCCTACTCCTGCGGCTTCTTCCTATTCCTACATTTTGCCCTCCAAATGGAAGGGCAAAATGTAAAAATAGCCTCCTCTAGTTCCAACGTCACTTCAGCATATTCTGAAATCCAAAGACTAGCGCGTCTGGCAACAACAACTACACCACATTCAAAGTCACACCAATCTCCTTTCTACCCAATTCTGTTGCCATGTGATTGGATAATTAGACATTTGTGTTAACAAGAATTTGGACAGCTGGCCAGTAAGTGTAGAACGAGACAAACGTACTGCCATGTAGTCTTTGGGGAAGTTCATACAAACAATAGCAAAGAACAATAAAAACGACATTTCAGTGTGTGCAGTTTTATTATTAACTACTTAATGCACATTAGTGTCAGTCTTACCATGTTTCTTATCTCCAGTTGTTTTTTACACCAAGCACTTTGTTAGTTTCTATAGTGAAGATCTGCTTTTAAGGTGTCTTTTCATTGATTTCATTGTCAATTAAAAAGAAATGGATTTGATGTTTAACTTCCATATTTTATTGTGCAAAAGTGATCTGACTGGGTTCAAATGATTTTATTCCAGTCCACACCATCATTTCCCTTTACAGCAACGCAACCTGAAATAAGCAGAAACCGACTATTGTGTGACACAATGAGCAAGTCTTGTGTGTGTGCTGTGTGAACATGTGTGTGTGTTTCCAGACAGAGTCAGTCAAAACAAGACAAAAAAAAAAAAAAAAAAACATCAAGCAGCTGCCCCCGTCTGTCACCTCTGACTGCTGTTCAGTTCAGTTGCACAGGAATGTACATTATACTTACCGCTTGTGTGTCCCTTCAACATCTGACTGTTGTGTTCAGTCATAAGCAGTGGCTGAATGAGGTTAAGATGCCTGTCGGGATGTCCCAGACAATAGACCTGTACACTGTGGGAACAACCCTTATTTCAGTCCATTCTTTCATACAGGAAATGGAGAAATACACGCATTTATTTATTTTTTTTTTTGTATTTTTAACTTGTCCTGTCCAACAGGTGGGCAAACAGATGAGAGCTGAAGGCCTCTTGTGTTGGACATATTTGACTTTTACAACAGGGGTTGTTAATCTTCTGACAAACCAGAGGTATGTCTGAATAAACCCCTTTTGGAATCAAGGCCAAACTTTATTAATTTCAATATTTAAAAATCTTTGGTGTTGGACCGGACGGAAAAGGTCAGAAGGGAAGAAGAGAGAGGGATGTTAGAGAGGGGGGGTAGGAGGGTGATTATAGAAGGGGGGGGGGGGTAAACCATGAAGCAGCATAAAGCAACAAATTTCTGGACGGTTATAATCATTACAGTCAGGTTCAGATGTAATACAGGTCTATAAGGGCGGGGCCTGTCCACACACATTTCTAAATTCATGGACCTACATCCAACATGTTTCTTTTGTTTACACACTGTGCTAAAAATGAGTTTTTTTTATGAACCTCTGGGATGCATTGTATGCCTTCCAAAAATATCTAATTTAAAAGATGCCAGAAAATACAGATGTATATATTTGGTGTCATCTGACACACTTTCATCTCATATGGCAGCTGTCCACATTGCATTCCTTCTTTTAAACTTTTTCCAAAGCCCTTACCCACTGTCCTTTTTTAATTCTAAATGTCACTGCCTTTCTTCTGACTTACACCCACATACTTCCACACAAATAAACACACACACACACACACACACACACACACACGTATACACACTCTGAGCCTCCGTTCTGGTAATTAGAAACAGTCTGTTTAACTGTCAGACATCAACTGGTACCAGACACCAGACTCTAACCTCATTGGCTAATCCTCCAGACCCTGTTTTGTGTTCTGATTGGCTGTTGCTTCCTGCACTGCTCTGAGTCTGACCCAGTAAACTCACATGTGAACCAAATGCAGACATTTCAATTGGCTGTCTCTGAGACACATGACTGCTGCTCACTGGCACTCTCCAGCTTCACTGCTCCCAGAGGAGGATACAGTTATCCTCCGTGCAGAGAAAAACAACGTCATTCATCACCTCCTCCTCTCCTAGAGTGACCCCACCACTCTAAACCTGTCTTTTTATACTTAAAGCTTTTTTTAATGTGTCACTCTGAAGATTTCAGCAAAACAAAGTTCACTGAGAGCAAACATTATTCTTTCCTCCACCCTGTCAAACAGCTAAAGCTGATATGAGATCCAAGCTGGCTTAACATCAGTCCCCAAAGTCACATTTTGTGGAGGTATGTTCTCTTAAACTTTATGAATAATATTTATTTTTATTTCTTCCCACGTGAAGCCCACACAGCCACTTCATCTGGTGGACAGTGGGTAGGACATGGTAATGGAGCCATAAATATTTATCCAGCTCACTCATCAAGCCCTTACTGCTCAGCAGCAACATGAAGAGGCAGGATACCATTCAAACAAACTGTTGCCGTTATTGTTTGCTGGAAAATCCTTCAAGATTTTCAATCCTGCCATGTTTAAGCATTTCTGACCATTTAAAAAAAGCAGCTTGCATTTGTGGGTTAAATTAAAACGACAGTTACTGTTAACACATGTACTTCATGTCAAGCAGCAGCAAAAAGAAAACAGGGATGAAATAACAAAAGTCCATCATTTGGTTGGTACATGTCCTTACCATTTTTTATTTGGGAAATTTCAGTTTGTCTGAAAGCCAAGTTTGGTATGATATACTCATTTATCTCTGTACAGAAAAACAGCAACACAGATATCAACATCTGCATTGGGCTGACTGTTATTGTGTAAATGTTCTTGTAGGGTCTAAAAGAACAGAATCGTTCAAATGCAGATAAACAGCCTATTTAGCCATCTTTTATCTGTACATGGAACATCCTTTGATCTTTAGGTAAAAAAGGTAAACAAATTGAAGATAGTCATATTTTGGAGCCAAAGATCATAGAAGGTGGAGATGTTAACATGTACAACAAAATTTAACCCCTTGAGACCTTTTGTTGTAAATTTACGAGAAAGAAAGTCAGAACTGTTAAATTACAAGATTTCTTTCTTGTAACTTTATTACTTAAAATCTTGTAAAGTTACGACCTAAAATCTCATAAATTTACGAGAAAAATGTCAGATTAACGTCATGAACCTCTCATCTGAACACAAATGCGGAAGTAAACAGTGTTACACACTACCACTTGATGACAACTCTGACAAAGACGTCCATCGAAACATGTCAGGTATATGAAAAACACAAGCGTGTCTGATAATAGAAGGACCTAAGAAGTCATTCTCAGTCAGTCTTTTGCAAAGTTCTCTTTGCTTTCTGGAGTTGTACCACTTAATGTCAAGATTACATTCATATATATGCATAAGACATCTAGAGGGTTTTGTCAGTTAATACAGACACTGAACTTTATTGAACTAACTGACTGGGACACTTGTTACAGCAGTGTTGACAGCCCAAAAGGGTCAAATGCTCTGTCTCTTGCAGCACTCAGGGCACAGACTTTAGTCTTTAACAGTTACTATATAGGTTGCCATATATCTATCCATCAGCCCCAACAGTCAAATCTGTCCCAGTCTGGGGGAAATCACAACAGGGCCAGAACATATGAAAGATGGACACCAGTAAGTTAAGGAACACAGTTTATTAACAGGAAGGAAGAACCTGTGTCCTGTAAAACAAACCAAATAATAATTACTGTGCTGGTCCCAACAAAAGACAAAACAGATGGAGTGGAGCCTTGACTGACCCAGCCACGTTGACCGTCGGAGTCAGTAGCTCCCTGCTAAGGCTGTCTGACAGAATCTAGTTAATGACAAAGAAATAAACAAAGCCCGCAAATAAAGACTACCAAGGTCCAACCCCAAACTAAAATAACAAAACCCAGCAGTATAAGACTGCTGACGACCAAAAGGGGATAAAAAGAGAGAACAAGCCAAACAGCAAAGCTCCAACTCAAAACCACTGCTCCTCAGCCTGCTCTGCTCTGCTCTGCTCTGCTCTGCTCTGCTCTGCTCTGCTCTGCTCTGCTCTGCTCTGTTCTCTCTGCATGCCTCTATGGCCCCATACTACTCTGAATTAAACCTGTGTTGATCAAGATCATTGGCCACACCTGCCAGGTGAGCAGAATGAGAGGGGATGCAGCAAAACAGCAGCAGCAGCCAGACATAACATCGATTAATAGATATACATATATATAAATAATAGCTGACAAAATTCCTCTGGACACCTCTTTTTTAATTTACTGTTAGTTTCAACCAAGTTAGAGAGCAAAAACAGACTGATTGGTAAAATTTCCCAGGTTCCAAAAAATCAAGTGAGTAATGTGAAACAAAGCAGTGGAAGATGGTCATTTCCTTTTTTGATTCATTCTTCTCAAGTGTTCCAGGAAAACTTGAGAGAGAAAACAGAGTTTAAAACGGAGAATGTGGAGAAAACCGAACATATCGGAGTGGAAATTAACAATCGTGGTGGGGCGGCTCATCACAGAGGAAGAGTTGTTTGTGAGTTTCTGTGCCAGCCGAGGTCAAGGACAAGCCTGACTCATGCTAGCTCCTGGACAAGGAAGGAGTGGGCAACCAGCATGAGCGATCTCTTCAAAACTTTATCAGAAGACACCGGGCATTCTTAAAAAACTCTTATTGCATGGAAGAGGACATTAAAGTGTATTTGAATAATTCTTCAAAGATAGATGTCCGCCTACAAACTCAATTTACTGCTAGAAAACCTTGCAGTGATTTTTTTTACTTCACTGAAATTTCAGAAGACTTTAATTTTTCTCTCTTATTACATCTAAAGAGCTTATAAAGATCCATAACTTCCCCATTCAACTTTTTGACAGCTCTACTTATTTCTAAGCTTTACTTCATGGTAGTTAACTACTTATCAGCAAAAATATCTACACAACACATGAAAAGGGGAAAAATCATAGACAGAGGGATTTCTGTTACATAAGTACACATCACTGCAACTTCTGACTGACATCTTGGGGTTAATCTTCTAAAACCTGGCACAGAATGGGAGTTTTGCAAACAATGTCCTATTAGAGAAGAACATCAGCAGTACTCTGAGCTGATTCAGACAGAAATGGGCTGATCTCCCCATGGACTCCAAGGACTATAGTGGGCAGGGGCAAACTTACTGGATGGTAAGGAGCTGGCACTGCATTTGGCTTGCTGGAAGCATGACTACTTCCTTACCAGCTTTTGGGATGATGATGAAGGTGCACATGTGCTCATTTTCTCATTCATACCCCCCCACAAGTTAACAAAGAGCAGGAAACAATCCAAGGGGGGCAGAATGTGAATGATTAGGCATATGCATGTCTAGTTTATATTTTTTCTCCAGCCCCCAACATGGTTTATCAATTTCCTTCTTTCTTTGTCCTCAAACTGTTAGCTTGTCTCTAAGGTTCTGTCAGTTTTATTTTTATATTTTTGCCGTTTCTCTTTTTCTTGCTTCTCAGATCACCATCATCATCTTGTTCTCTCTATTTTTCCCCTTACTTAACTTTTATTTTTAATCTTTCTGTACTTTTTTCTTTACTATTTTCTCCTTCCTGTTATAGTCTGAGGAGGCATGCTGAAGTCTGGACCACTCTCATTAACCTTATCATGAAGCCACCCCCCAGCTGGACTCCCACTTCTGTGTAGCTTTGAAGAGCTGTGCCAGTACATACACACTGCACCATTAAGCTGCAGAAACGAGCGCTGAAAGGGAGAAAGGCTCAGCCAGGAGACACACAGTAGATTCATCAAACATCTAAGCCACAAAGGGATGGGAGTGAGAGATAACAAAGAGGGAATGAACTTTGAAAGTACTCTACTTCATCTGATTTAACAAAAAAGTCTGGTTTGATCAAGTTTTGTGTAACACCCCACAGGAAAAAACCCATGTAGATTTTTGGGGCAGAGTAGCTACGATGGGGCTCAGCCTAAAGGCCCGTACACACCGGGACGAATTTCGTGCGCGATTTTCGCCGACGTTTAATGCCTCATGACTAAACAAAGGGCACCAATGTGAGTGTGCAGACCGACGAGAAAAACGCCACGCATTTTTTAAAAAACGCCTCGGGTTCGTTATTTTGGTTTGACGCGCCGCATCAAAAACTATACGACCAATGAGAATGGCGCTTTTGCACACGTGTCTGGAGCTTCTGAAGTTACAGTAAAACACAACTTGGGGGCGCTCAAACACAGAACTGCCTTTTATGAGCACAAATACCAGCGAAGAAGATAGACGCCAAGTAGCATCTACACTGCCGCGAAGAAATAATGACGGACATTCTAAAATATCCCCGAAAAAGCTCATGATACATTTTCAGCTCTTGTACCAGTCGATAAAACTCCCCATGTTCTTCTCTTCTCGTAACTATGGGATGTACCCAAAATCTTTTCCGGCGTCTTTCATCATTCCACAGAACAATAATTTCTTCATCGCTGGAACTGAAGCTACTGTGCTTGAAATATTCATGTTTTCTTTGTTTGATTCTGACAAGCGCGTAAATACTTGCTCTCTTCTTCTAAGTGAAAAACGACTTTAAGAAGCGTAAAGTTGCGCAGCGCCACCTTGTGTACAGGAGTATTTCTGTTTTACACTTAGCGCCATCTAATGTCAGGTAATGAAATTGAATGTTCGCTCGGCTCATCGTCAGCGAAAATCGCCTGGGTGTGAACACAAAAACGTGTTGAAAAACGCTGGCGAAAAACGTATGCAGATTTTCGTCTGGTTCAAACACTGAGCTAACCTACAGATTACAGACCCCCAACAACACAAATGAAACACAAATGTTTTCTCTTTTTTTGATCTAGAGGTTTTTTACAGTCTCCATTCATGCCGATAGTTGAGAGATGTCATTGAGCATCGTCATGGTAATGAGGCCAGGGTGAGTGAATCACACCGTTTTTTTTTTAACGAGGTGAGAACTCTTCATGACTGTTCTAAAACACTCACTAAACAAAGAACTAATTACTGTGTGAATTTCTGAATGAGCTCTCCCTACTTTTATTTATAGAATGCATAAAATGTTACTGTTTGTTCCTTTTTTTCCACTCAGCTCAAAGAGAGAATTATATTTTGGCACAATAGAAAGAAAAATATCAATGAAACGTGCACACACTGTGGATGACCATGGAAATGACTGTAATGTATTCAGATTGGCTCTTTGTCTTGGTGATTCAAGCCACAGGTGAAACTCACTCCGGGCATAACAATCATTTAACGCGGTAATGGGTCACACACTGAGCTTGTTAGCTATGCACTGCTTTCATTAACATACAAATTTAATTAAATTTAATGGCTTAAAAAAACAAGAAGAAAAGAAAACAAGTCTTTTGTGTGAGAGTGTTCCTACTTCATCCTCCTCTTCTTTTTAGTGAGTGAGAGAGGGTCAAAGCTGTGGTGACTTTCCCAGTTTCTGGCTCCTTGATGGATGTGTTATGGTTTTTGACAGGACCTGACCTCAGCCAGACATTGCTGTGTGGGGAGAATGAAAGTGATCTGAACTTTCAGTTCTCGGTCCTCTGTCAATGCATCTGTCTCAGTGGCAGCTTGAAAGAGGACTGCACAAGCTTATGGGAAAATGTGTCCATGCTGTGTTGACAAACATAAGAGTAGCATACAGTGTGTGTTTTCAGTAGCTGTGGTGTAACAGGCACATCACTGTTCCCTATGTGTTCTACAGCCAATGCTCTTATCAAGGGAGTTAATAATTAGCGGCGGGCATTGTGTCTGAGGAAGTGAATACCAAGAGCATTAAAGGGCTGATGAGATAAGAGGGTGCTTTGTGCTCACATTGATGGTCCAGAAACAATGTTTGGCACCACGGTAACAACTTCAATTTACACGTTTGCATATTTGACAATTAACACATTAGATATCCTCAGAGTCGCCCCTGAATAACTGTCCTCAGCAGCACTCAATAGTGAGTCCATCCCTGCATCAAACAGCTCCAATGATAACAGTCTTTCATTTGCATAGTATTAATTAGACGTTTATGTTAAGTAGCTAGTTAGCATTTATCGCACTTTCCATTTTGACAGAATGAAAGCTATGAAGCCAACAACTCTGCTTTTCATTTCGTTTGCCTCTGTTATCTATGCAAATGTCACAATGTCCATCTTTTTTCTGAACAAGACGGTTTTAAGAAGAAAATAAAACAGAAAGAGAAGCTTTTGCCAGTCACATGCACCCATACGGGGGTCAAACTGAACAGGTGCTGCAAGTTATTTGGTTGTGGTGGAGGGTCGTAGAGACGAGTGGCCGGATCTTAAGCGGAGCGCAAATGTGTCTTGCAGGTATGTTTGTGGCCACCTCATGGGACGTCATGAAAATGGAAAGTATACTGTCTCATGTGTGGTACGTGTATCGTCAAGTATTTGTAAGGAATATGGAAGTTGCACACACTTATGATGTACAGGTGATGCTGTCGTATGGTGCCCTTACGCCACACTCTTGTTGTTAGTAAGATCTGTGCACTGGCTTACTGTGTGCAGGTGATACGTAGGACATCGGGGGTCCTACAGGCTTATCATTGAACAGCACGTGTGGACCTGCTACCACAGAATGCAGGAGGTTGTGGTGGTGGTTGGTAAAAGCATAAACAAGTATGATGCGTATGTGTTTCACCTGCTTTACCTTTGCTTACCCTTAAGTTTTGTTTAAGTGTTGGCTACGACCTGTCGCCCGCAGCATGCCTATAGAAAAATGTGCATGCACTTTTTGGCTCTACAGTTGACCGTGTGGTCTATAATCCCTACATTTCATGCGGGCCACCTGCGTGTCCCATAGGGGTTTGCACAGTACTTGCCCACCCAGCCTGTATCTATGTAGTTGTAGATTTAGACAAGTTAATTCTTCTCTAAGAGTTCTGGTACATGGCCTGTCCATCCTGGGGGAGGATCCCTCCTTCATGTGGGCACCCCTGAGGTTTCTTCGTTTTTTCCGGAATCCGTTTTTTTGGGGGAGTTTTTCCTTACCGCGAAGGGGGGTCTAAGGGCAGGGATGCCAGTATAGCTTAGTCAGTTTTTTAGTTCATTTTTGTATTTTCCTATTGAACTCTTTGTATTCATGATCCTTTTGAGTTCATGTTTTACTTCGAAGCCCATCGAGACAACTGTTGTGATTTTGGGCTATACAAATAAAATTGAATTGAATTGAATATCTAGGACAGATGTGATTGAGGCTTTTCCTTTTGCTTGATCTGTTTGGAAGGCGAATAAACGCAGACTAAAGACATTTTGTCAAGGGCCATTAAAGAAGCATCTTAAAAAGGGGGCCTACATGACCAGTTTTTGTTGTCACTAAATTTTTTAAAATTAATATTTATACCTTTTGAAAATTCTAACTACCACTTGGCACTTTTTATGCTAATTGGGATTTTGGTGCACAATTAGCTGACTTTTCAGGTGAAGCATTTCAATTATTTATCAAGAATAAATTGGCCATCATAACATTCAGCATGCAGCCGTCAGTTGCAGAAACCCAACAGTTGTTTCTCCCTTTTTTCTAATGTTTTAGTCAATGTTTTTTGTTATAACTGTGAAGTGCTAAAAACACAAAGCCTGACTTTATAGAGACTCTTTTACTTTTGTCAGTCTCCTTTTGTATTTGTGTTTCTTGAAATCCTAAAGCTGTCTTCACACCAAACTTAATTTGCATGGCAAAGGTGTTCAGTTGTAATGTTGTCAATGGTACAGACTTGATCAGAGGTTGCGCGATGCCTCAGTTCTGCATATACTACGATGATATCGAAAATAGAGCTGTCTAATTATATTTGTGATTGCTCGAATGAAATAATAATCTGCATATATTTTTGATACTTGATCTGCATACTATGTCAATTTCTGAAAGAGTTTGTCTATTTTTCTGATATAGTGTTATTTTTAATCAAAGGATTTTTATAATGAAAATAATCTGCACTGATGTTGGATTAATGATTTGCCTTTGCTATGTTGATTTGGGAGCCGGTTTAGCTCGTGCTGGTTTGTGGTGCCTTCCGTCCGTGAAACCAGGGTTTGAATCCTGGCTGCTCCCTGTTCCCTTCTCTACCTCTGTGCCGGTCCCAAGCCCAGTTGCTTTGAGAAGGTTGCGTCAGGAAGGGCATCCGGCGTAAAACCTGGCGTACAAAATTGCCAAGTTTACCATGCGACTTGTTCGCTGTGGCGACCCCTGATGGGAGAAGCCGAAAGAGGAAGATTTGCTATGTTGATTTCCAAAATAGAGTCATGTCTATTTTTACATAACAAATAATTAATTCATCTTTTCATGATTTATTAAGGATTATTAATTCTGTCTGATACAGTTATGAACCGGATAATGATAAATCATGTAATAAAATGGTTACGTAGAACAGGGGTGGGATTGTATAGGTTTGCTTCCTTTCACTTCCTTTAAAGCAATCTTTTATTTAATGTTTAATTATCCTAAGTTTGATACATTTTTGTATGAATGTAAAACTGCAGATTGTTTTGTCTTGTTCATTATTCTTGCTTTGATTGCTTGACATAAACCATTTCAAATCAAAACCATTTCAAACAGACTCCATGGTGGACGGAGGCTGCGTTGTGTGGCGAAGCGGGCCCCGGAGATCGGCTGGGAAGCCGCGCCAGCCTGCGAGGCTGACGAGGTGAGTCCAGAAGATCAGGCACGGTGTTGGGTACTGGCGGGACAGGCTCAGAACCAGGGATTAGGGAATCAGGCTCAGAATCGGCTGGCGGGTCAGGCCAGCAATTGGCTGGCGGGTCAGGCTGGTGGGTCAGGCCAGCAATCGGTGGGTGCGTTAGGGATGGAGTCCGCAACAGGTGGAATGGACCAGCAGTTGGCTTGCGGGTCCGGCCAGCAGGCAGCTGGCAGGTCTGGCCAAGGTGCGTCCGGCACCCCCACAAAAGTAGAGACAAGATGTGGTGCGTCACAGACCACCACCGGAATAGAGTCAGGCTGGGTGTGTCCGCGACCAGTTGATCAGGTTGTCTATTGTGGACTGTGGAATGTTGGTCCACTCTTCTTCAATGGCTGTGCGAAGTTGGTAGGGGTGTGCCAAAATATCGATATGGTGATATATCGCGATATTTAGTCCCGCGATTGATTATCGATAAGTCTTCATCAAGTATCGACCTTTTATTTACGTTTTAAAACCCTGTAAAACGTTATATTAACCATCCTTTGGTAAGACAATTCCTTGGAGGGTCGATAGGGGGCGCTCGTTGCGAGATTGGTTGTTGCGGGCGGACGAAGAAGAACACACATTCAAACAAAGATGGCGGAGCGGGGAAACAATGAGAAGCGCCGGCCGCAAGTTAAAAGACGCGCCGGCAGCATTGAAGCTGCATCACCCGGAGTTGTGTGAGAAAGCTGTGGCTGCTGCTGCCTGAAGCCGACACAGCCCGACGCGGATACTTTTTTCCAGACGAAGCTAGCGCCGTCTTCTGAGAGACAGAGCAGCGGCAATAACAAACGGCCCCTGCAGCGCGGTGGAGAACGAGGGATTTGGGATTTTATTGAATGCAGTAGAGCCACGCTTTGACATTCCCTCTCGGAAATACTGAAAAAGGGATCCCTGTACTGTACGTCCAGACCAGAGCTACGGCTGAGATGGAAACGGAAGAAAGAGAGGCATCCCTGCCCTTAGACCCCCCCTTCTCCTCTAAGCAGAGGTAGACGAGCGGCGTCTTGATGCTAAATATGTTTATGTTCATGTTTTTCTCTCCAGAAAAACATGAACATAAACATAGATCACATGCAGCTTTTCCCCAAAGGTTTTGTTCACAAAGACGGTAACTTTTAGATGCACTTCAAGTTTTTTATGTATTTTATCCCTGGTAATTTATTTTGAAAGCAGTTTATGTCTTAAAAACTTAAAGGAAAGTTCCTAGCTACTTGATTTTTATTTTTCCATGAGAATTTTATTTTTGTCTACACCACATTTGCACTAAATGGTGTCATTTATTTTTTAACAAAGACAATATAATTTGTTCACAGAATTAATATCTTATTTTCAGCTATTATTTTAAATTAAGCAATGGCTATGGCTTTGTTTTTCAAAAGTTAATACCAATGTGTCTGGCAGCTACTTGACTTATTCATTTTTTATCCTGTTTACAGCAATTTTGTACTAAATAATGACACTGCTGTTGATGTTCACTATTGTTTAAACTGAATTTTACAGATATTTCCAAATGAAAATTGTCATTGTTTGTCAAAGACAGAGTATTACAGATTTCAGCAATGTTACACAAAAGTCTGTTATTCATTACACCAAATAGGACACAAGTTGTTTATTATCATGGTGTTTAAAAAAATAAATGGGGAAATATTTTCCAAAAAGCTGTTTTTAGAGTTCTTCTTTCTTAAAGTTTAATATATCGTGAGTTGTTAGAGACGAGATATATCGATTATCGCTTTATCGCCATATCGTGATAGTATCGTTATCGTGAGCAATGTATCGCAAATCGTATCGTATCGTGAGGTACCCAGTGATTCCCAGCCCTAGAAGTTGGTGGATATTGGCAGGAACTGGAACACCCTGTCGTATACGCCGATCCAGAGCATCCCAAACATGCTCAATGGGTGACATGTCTGGTGAGTATGCTGGCCATGCAAGAACTGGGATGTTTTCAGCTTCCAGGAATTGTGTACAGATCCTTGCAACATGGGGCCCTGCATTATCATGGTCCAACATGAGGTGATGTTGTTGGATGTACGGCACACCAATGGGCCCCAGGATCTCGTCACGGTATCTCTGTGCATTCAATGAAATAAACCTGTGTTCTTCGCCCATAACATATGCCTGCCCGTACCATAACCCCACCACCACCATGGGCTACTTGATCCATAACATTGACATCAGAAAACCGATCACCTACACGACGCCACACACGCTGTCTGCCCTGAACAGTGTAAACCGGGATTCATCCGTGAAGAGAACACCTCTCCAACGTGCCAGACGCCATCGCATGTGAGCATTTGCCCACTCAAGTCGGTTACGACGACGAACTGGAGTGAGGTCGAGACCTCAATGAGGACGACGAGCATGCAGATGAGCTTCCCTGAGATGGTTTCTGACAGTTTGTACAGAAATTCTGTGGTTATGCAAACCGATTGTTTTAGCAGCTGTCCCAATGGCTGGTCTCAGACGATCTTGGAGGTGGACTTGCTGGATGTGGGGGTCTTGGGCTGATGTGGTTACACGTGGTCTGCGGTTGTGAGGCCGGTTGGATGTGCTGCCAAATTCTTGGAAACGCCTTTGGAGACGGCTTATGGTGGAGAAATGGACATTCAATTCCCTAGCAACAGCTCTGGTCAAACATTGTGACATCTGTGGCATCGTTGGACCCAAAAGCAGACAGGGGTTGGGTTTGAAGTTATGGAGAATATTAAACATAGAAATGAAGGACTGGGTTGCAATGTTTGTGGATAGTTGATCTGGTGAAGCAGGAGGACAGTTGGTCCAGAGTGTACTTCCTGGGGGAGGTTGATGGCGTGGAGGAGAAGAAACCAGAAGGTCTTGACGTGGCTAGGCTTGGTTTGAAGACTGAAAGTTGAATAGACTTGGTTTGAAGTGGCTTGGCTTGGCTTTATGTGGTTTGGCTTGGCTTGGATTTATGTGGCTTGGCTCTATTTGGCTTGGCTCAGCTTGGCTTCAGCAAGGCTACAGCAGCGATTGATGAATTCTTCCATAGAGAAGCAGATGAAGCGAGAATGGCTGGAAGGCATGGATGACTGATAAAGGTTGTTTGATTAGATGCAGAGCAGGTGCATAAGACCCAATCCTCAGGCAGGTGTGTGAGGGCGGCCCCGACACCCGACATCTCCAGTCATTGGAGAACTACGAGTTTGGGTCAAAACAACAAGGGAAGACGGACGTGTTGCGCTTATCGGGACAGTTAACATATTTAAACTTCATAATTCAATTACCGGTTTGGAATGGCGGGAATGATGCTTTTTACTTGTTACTTTGGTATGGCGGAGGCATGCTGCAAGCCGGATACTGGCAAGGAGATGTGTGCTTTAACTTAGAGAATACCAGAAACTGCAGTGATGAGATATCAGGTATGAAGTTATGCTGATAAGTCTTTCTGACTTATAGATTGTCAGGAAAACAGTGAGAAGAAATGTGTGGCACATTAATACTTGTTTTAATGAGCCTGCATTCATCCGACCATATGTCAATGAGTTGCTGTGTCTCATCGTTATCCTGTTGTGGTATTGTTTTAAACCTTGTGCTATCTTAGATAACCCCCCCTTACTTTGACGTGTTTTTCCTATCATGACAAAGGTGGATAAAGGTGGAAAGATTTCATGTAATCCATGGACAACAGTGAAGATCACAAATCATTGAAGAAAAAAGGTTCAGAGCACTGTCTAGTGGGTCTAGATGACCCAACTCCCAACGTTAAAGTGCCAAGGATAGCACAAGGTTTACACAAATTCTGTTAAGGAAAATACTAGGTAGCTTTTAAGATGATGTAAAAGCATGTAAGAAGCGTTTCAGCTATGTTAAAATAAAAAGTTTTAACAAATAAACAGTTGGACTCTTTTTTTCTCTTTGAAAACACAATAACTACTCTGTTTACGTCAACTATGGTGGCTGTTTTAGTTCAGTTGTTCCACTCCTAACATGGAGCCTATTTAGACTGAGGAATCTTGGAGCGAATTGAAACTCAGTCCACTTGGAAATGAACCGAGACCACCTCCAAAGCGGGTTCAGAGACCGGTTCCTGGTCCTTGACCAGACACCAGGACCATTAGCCAAACTCATGAAGTTCAGGGTCCTTGTTTATAATTGTTTTCAGAATTCTTCAGGTGTGGTTGAGCTAGCAGGTTGTGCTAAGGATTTCTGACTGCAACCTGACTTGTCAGGGGGGAATATCAGCCCCATCAGCAGCACAGGATTTAGCAGAACTGCCATAGTATGAGGATCTCCTGGCCTTCAAATGGATGCATGCATTCGTCACTAAAAAGTTGAGTAGCAGAGACAGCTGTCTTCTGCAACTAAAAGAAATTACTTTAAAGTATTTTATTTATCCAAGATTCTATACATTAGAGGAGAAAACATATTATATATAGAGAGTAAGTAAGTAAGTTACTGAGGTTAAAGGGGAGATCAATTGAGTTTATTTTGTACTGTAAACCTATCAACAAAATAAAGCAGAAACCCCAACCCTTGTCTTAATTTAAGCACCAATAATCTCTCATATTTAACAACTGCCGAGAAGGTAATGGTAAAGAATTAGACAAGAATAATTGGAGATGGAATAACCTCCACGTCTGACAAGAAGCATGTTCCATCCATCCTAGCAGATTGTGTCATATCAAATTAAGTGCAACTTTCCCAGTTTCATGCTCAGCTATTCCAGATCAAACACTTCAAAGAAATGAATTTGGAAAGATGTGACAGAGAGTTTGTTAAATCTGTCAGATTATAAAGTCTCCAATGTTTTGTCTCAGTCACTGACTTTGGTTTTGGATCTCAGTCATTCAATGTTTAGTATCCAGATTGAAGTTAAAAAGATCCAACTCACTTTATAAATGAAAATAATGTCTTTCACTTGATTTTTAGAAAAAAAAACCCTGTGAGTCAAGATTTCCATGAAATTACAGTAAACACATTAACAATGTTCCATCAACATTCATGTTTTGTGTGTTTTAAATGTGCAGTTTTCAATACAAAAAAGATTATTTTGCTTTTTTAGAAAAATGACACATTAACATCACAGCAGTAAGTTCTGTTGCAAAGGAGAAGATCTGCAAACCCAAGAAAGAGGCATAGATCCCGAAAAAGTCCAGAATAAATAAGGAGAGACTGGGAGAGCGTGGTGGAAGGGATGGGAATGGAAAAAAAGATGAGGTAATCCTTGTGGGAGGAGTCATTGAGGACTTGCTAAAGCCTTCCGACTTCCTTCCTTTATTGCTTCTTGTCGAAGATGACATGCAGAGAAGAGATTAAAAAAGCCTTTATAGCAGGCCGAAGAAGAGAAATGGGAAATAGAAGATGGTTGATGACTTCTAAATGTGTCTAAAGGGGAAGATCTGGTGGTGGAGCTGCTTGGTTTGGTTTGCTCTGTACGTGCAGGTCACATGTGCATCCTGTCCTCCAAACTGCCCATCAGGTACTTTTTACCAAAGGAGAGGTTGCTTGTTTTATTATAAATGTTCTTTTCTCCTCATTTTCCCTCAAGCTAAGCACAGACAGATAGAAGCTGGCCTTCTTTGAGGGGGGAGTTGTCTCGTCTGTAAACTGTGTTTTATTCTGTGGAGGTTGGAGGAGCTTTAGTCTGCACTGCGTTCAGCCCACCCTGATGGAGCCGTTTCTTACCCAGCAGCCTCTTTGATGGGAGACTCTGATGTATCATTTAGAAAGAAGTGCATGAATGCAACAGCAGCGAGTGCTGAATCACTTTTCACCACCTCTGGATTCAGCAACACACATGTAAGGACCCTTTGCTAAACTGCCAGTAGTGATTTTGTTTTTTGTAGTTTTTGTGATTCATGGATACGGTAAAGTGACGTTCATCATTATATTGAGGATCGTCTGTGGATTGTGTTCAGTCTAATCACTGTGTTTGCTAATAGACTCCTTAGAAGAAGGCATGTTTTCCTCCTGGTTCCTAACGCCATAAGAAGCTTTTAGCAGCTTCTTCAAATGCATTTTCCCAATTTCCTTCTATATCATTAATTTCCATATTTGATGAGATAGCTTCATTAAATGCCATGCACATAGGTATGTGTGCAGGAATAATTGCATGCAATGTTAGAGACAAAAATGATCCTTACTGCTTTTGTGTGAGTCGTGAACATGTTGATCTTGTTGATTAGTCCTCTCAGAGTCACGCAGGACCTGATTTGTTTGTTTTGTCGGAGTGAATTTGAGTATAAGTGAATGCATCCACGCACGCTCAAACGTGTTTCATGTGTGTGTGCCAATCCCCAACCCGTTACAGAGTGAAATTACCCATCAGCTCTGGTAAAAGCATGGCTGACAACCTGTAATCATGGTCAGGAAGAAAAACAAATCATTGTCAGCAGTGTGCAGAGACACGGGCAAACTGCCCGACCCAGGTGACCAATCCTAGGGAAAAGAAATCTGCCTTTTACTCCTTTGTGACCTCTGTTTTCCAAAAGGAGGGATGCTCTGAAAGGTGTCTGCGTGCTGCAATCACACATGTGAACATCAAATTAAGAAGCCTGACACAGACTCCTCATCTCCAGCTCAGAAATATGTTTACAGCTTTTACACCAGACACTCAGTGTCACACATCTGCAGAAAACTATAGGTGATTTTTAATCACGCACAGTGGTGAGACACGCATGAATAACTCTGACATTTACAATTAGCTGTTGTCAGCGGCCAAAGGGAGTAAAGCAATTTAGTAGGTAGACATTACTGTCGAAAATGGAAACGACAACAGTTTGATATGTTATTTGAAAGTGGCGTGATTTAGAATTGTATTTGACCCGTCTGGGTGCACCCCCCTCATAGGCCAGCACCCTTTATTCAAAAGAAATAATTGCTTTGGCAAAAATGTTGTTCACTGAGGTTTCTGAGAGGAAGGAGAGAACGCTGATTAACCTTGTCATCGTCTTCCATCGGATGTGTTGGCTGTCACCCCCCTCAAAGTGCCAGGGATAAGTGCTAAATTTGTGTAATTTCTTTGTCATTGTCGTCCTTTAGACAGATGACTTCAGAGCTGACACAATACATTTCACTGATGGTTCATTTCTGAGCTCAAACATCTGAAGCAGCTGAAGTTTAAAACTTAAAAGGTGGATTTTGTTTTTTTGGGGGGGGGGGGTGTTCTGTGGTCTCTTTGGTCCCCATTGCTGTGGTTTCCCCACATTTGGCCTGCAGACAAGTGTATTGTTCATGAGGCCTCTATGATGTGGTGCTGTGATGATGACTAAGCAGTGTGTGTGTGTGTGTGTATATCAGTGTGTGTGTGTGTGTGTGTGTGTGTGTGTGTGTGTGTGTGTGTGTGTGTGTGTGTGTGTGTGTGTGTGTGTGTGTGTGTGTGTGTGGGTGAATTCATTCAGGGGGTTGGTTTATGCTTTATACAGCATTTTACTGTCCCCCCACTGTCTACTTAAAGGGCAGCTGTGGGCTCTGACAATTATGTCTGAGCTAAAAACTTCCTAGTAAAAAAGTTACATGATTGACAGAGCCAATAGAAGAAGGAAGAAGAAATGGCCTGGACTTCCTGAGGATTTTTCCTTTTTAAAGCCACACTAGCTATGATTCCATGTGCAACAAGTCTTTGATGGGATCAAAGATTGGATTAGAATTGAACTGTGTACATGGTCCCAGAAAAACCATATTCGATAATAACAAACGTTCACACATGCGTCATTTTTGATGGAAATCAATCCTTTGGACATTCGTAGAACTCTCTAAAATACCGGAAACGGCTGTAGAAGAAGAAAAAAACGAGTTCCATTGTAAACAAACTAAGGTGCGGCATAGAGCGAGATGATCTTCTAAATGTGATTTTATCATTGGTATGATTTTTATTAAGGGCCTGTTCGCTAATAGTTTTATAAATCCATGGGACCAGTGCTTTATTCTTGGCCGAACAGACCCGAAAGAACGGTTAGGATTAGGCTAATGCGTGCCAAAAACAATTTTTAGATTTGGATGAACTTAAAAAATCTGTGCGCTCAATGCCAAAATCTGCATCTTGGCTGCGCATAAACATGTGGGAAGAACATCAGCTTTTATTTTGTCTGGACACGACTGGAAAAACAAATTCCCATGATTGTTTACACGGTTTCTCAAGACTGCCCAGCATTTCTGCATTCTGTTAGCTCACACTCTGTCCCACAGACGCTCCCCTGCTCTGAGACACGGTTCTACCGGGAGACACGGTTCTCCTGAGTATGGCAGCTTGCTCACTCAAAGCAGCCAGACTGCAGTCCCTCCCCAGGCCCGCAAACACAAAGCTACAAGTCTGCTCTGCCCAAGAACAGGATTTTCTTGCATAGAGCAGCCGTTCGGTCCTGTTCGGGCTCCAAAGCCTTCTCTGGAGCGCCATACCATCTAACGTGTGACGTAAAAGCCAGAGCAGTAGTGACCCGATCAGAATAAACTGTTTCTATGCACCGCGATCGGCATTACCCACCTATCTCCATCGGAAGGAAATTTTGATCCAAATGAGTGTGATCTGGGCAGAGTATTCCGAACAGTGTGTTTACATGACAAAGTTTTTATTCTGATCAGGCGTTCCCAAATCCTGAGGTGAGACACATGCTCAAGGCACTTCTTAAAACAAACTTAAAAACTACATGTTTTTTTTACTGTGTCACCAGACCTCCCTGTTTTATAGAAATTTGTTTTTTTAATTTATTTTACCTTCATATTTGATTTGACTCCAGCTGTAGATTTTTGCAGATTGCAATTATTTCATCATTTCATTGTCTGTCATTTAAAAATGAATCAGAAAGATTTAAGAAAAATGAAAAGCATCACTTTTCATGAATAATTCATCAACATTTTTAAGGCTCAAATTTTTAGTATTAGAGATAAAAAAGTCTTGGCGCTGAAAAAAACACAATTATAGTTTGTACTTTTGTAGGACGCAGAGTCCGGACATTCATGGAAAGAGCCTGCAGACGTGTATTACAGAGGAATTGAACAGGTTTGAGCAGAGCTGCTGGTTCCTCTGACGAACATCGGGGCATTTCATCACAATGTAAACGCATCTAAGATCATTTCAGTCACGAGGTCCCAGAGAACGTGAGACATGTGCCATTCTCTCTCTTTTACAGTTTCTCAGTGACTGTCTGAAGACCTTTGAATGGTCTTTCACTTCGTGTGCATCGCCCTGTCATGTTAAGCTGCAGTCCATAAACTTCACACTGACTCAACTGTCTGCATGACAATACAACAACTAGGTGAATCATGGGTATGAGCTTGCATGATTGTACCACGGGGGGGGTGGGGGTGGGGGGGGTGCTCTGCAGGTCGGCTGGGGGTTTCACAGAAATGCTGGGATGATGAATACCTCATTTAGAAGTTATGTTAGGACACATATACAACACTGGGACTGAAACCTGCTCACTAAAGATAAAAACTGTCTAATTATCTGCCTGCTGCAAATCTGGCTCATAACTCAGATTAGCAGAATCCAAAACCGGACATCCTTTGTCCTCCACTGGACGTCCAGCCCAAAGGGTTCATGGATTAGCCAGATCAGTCTTTAGGTCTGTGATCTCAGATCATCAGTCGTGTTTTGGTTTGGTGTTTTTGCTGAAGCTTTAGAATTGAGTTGATAGTAATTGTCCCTGTACGCATTTTTAGGGCTTTCTGTCAGACTTTGGCACTCCTTTGAGAAGTATCAGGATGACGGTGAAGCTTGACTTTACACTCTGCTGATGGATTAGCAACACTATGTGGCACTTTTAAAGAATATCAAATCTGTACGTGAAGCACAGAATTGAACCCTTTGCACTCCCCAGTGTGCCTGCTAGTGCTGTTCAAGTGAAAAGTGAGTTCTGGTTACGTTGCAGCCTGACTGTTAGAAATGAGGGAAATAAACAATCAGAGGGTTTGTGTGGACAAGCTATGAGCATCCTACGTATCACCTGCACACCCTGTGCGTGCACCTATCAACTCGGGTGTTGTGTATGGGCACCGTATGACAGTATCACCCCTAATTGTATGTTCCATTCCCAAAAAGGCCTTGGGGGAACTGCAAGACACACCAGTGCTTTCTTTAGGATGCAGCCACATGTGTCTCCCTCCCTCCACCAGCCTGGACAACTAAAAACCTGCAGCATCTGTACGGGTCAAACACTCGTTCAAGTGCATGTGACCACGGCTTCAGCTTCCACTTCAGTCTGGCTTCACTCAGTTTGAGGTGTGTTCTCTACGTACCGCATCATGGCCCAGATGGTGTCTGGAGGTGGTTGTGCTTCCTGCACTCCTCCAAAAGAAGTGGTGGAAAACACAAATCAGAATGAGCTGAGAACACTGAGTCGAGGCAAATCAAGTAGAACCAGCTAAAAGAAATACAGTTTTACTGCAAAAAAGTATGAGCAGTGGAAAACCACATCTGAGTACTTCTACTTTTTTCCTATAGGGAACAATGTAAGTCAACATCTGTTATTGTCATCTTCTGATTTCATTTTTCCTTTGTCTATGTTATGTACCCCTTTATAGAATAGGGAACCACAAAAGCATAAGGCTTTTCTCTTAGCAGCAGACTGTGTTTCTGTTAGCACGCGTGCCATGTGTTTTCTGTTTGGGAGAGACTATAACAACCTGGATCACTAACACAGGGCCGCCATTCAGTGAGTTCACCCCAATGTCTTGATTTTTTCATGTTTGTGTTAAGATGTGTTTGGAGACCTGAAGTTCTCGTGGAGGCCTTGTTTGAGGCACTTCCAGCACAAAGGAAACAGTGGTTCTTAGCTGGATTTCATTCTCCTAATGGCATTTTTACCTTTCAGGTTGAACTCGGTGCTGCTCCTCTGGGCTTCATTCATGTCAACACCACTATAATTCTTAGTCACTCTATTGGCAACAAATAGAACGGCTTTTCTAATCTCTAAACATCTCGCTGAGCCCGACCTCCACCCCTTTGGCACACACAGATGATAAAAACAAACACTGAGGCCTAATTGCGCTCGCTGCTCGGCTGGGGTCAGACGGCATGTTTGTTCAGTCAAAGGCCTGGAGCAGCTTTGATTGAGGCAAACCATCTGAGTGAGTTCAGGCTGTGTTCATCGTCATCAGCTCATAATGACGGCAGTCCTGCTGCTGTTCCAGCAACCTTTCAGCGTGGGTGGTTTTCCGCTCAGCTTGTGCGTTTAAGAAGCGGTGGCACTGCCCTTGATCCTTTTTTGATCTTTTGTACCTCTCCTTCGATTTTTCCCCTTGATTTTCTTTCTTCACTTTCCTCCTCATTTTTCCCGTGTCGACGTCTGGAACTCCCACAGAACTCCCAGGCAGCTAAGACTCAGAGGAAGTCCTTCCTGGGATTAAAACACACACACACGCACACACACAAACTTCCTTGTTAGATTTAGCCCCCCCATCTGTCCTCCCACAGACATCCTGTTTGTCTTTTCAACTCCCTCAGATTAACTCAAGCCAGGGAGGTAAGGAATAAACACGATCAGTTTGTGACGAGAAGTCTGAACAGCACCCAGAAAACTTCTCCTTTTCCTGTCGCCCCATCCTGATTTTACTCCTCTGAGCATGCATTTCTATTTCTATATTTACAAACTTGTTGGTGCTTTCGATCAGATTTACTCACAATCAGTTTGAAACAGGAATTGGTGCCTCTCCAATTCCATTACTGCCATGCTTGAGAGAAACCTTGTTGATTATTCCTTTTGTAATCATTTTCCATTATCTCTCACTGTGGCCGTGGGCATCAGCTCTCTGTCTTGTCTTCTCATCTGTAGAGCAGTCTATCCAATCCATTTGATCCATCTGCCAATCTCCATCATTTGGATGTTGGCTTGTCCCCTCTCTTCTCTCTTCTGGGTCTTCCTTCACTCTCTCTGTGGTAAACCCATTACATCTTTTAATGACTGTTTTCTTGTTTAGAAAGGTAAAGGCCGGGTTGGCATTTTTCTGTGCTCACTGTGGGATGCCTATTGGACATACTGCAAATCTTCACCAGGAAAAATGATGATTTTCAATGCCAAATGTCAACCAGAAAATACTGTCTGCAGGCCTGAAGTTTGCCCACATTGGTGGGTTTTCCTTTCAAAAAGTTCCCACATTCATTCCAACTGATTCCTTGAAAAGGTGAACAGCTCAAGTTATCATTTATAACGGCAACCTTTAAGGTTAAGTAATATGATGAAACTTTTAGTTAACTGTTGCTTCATTGGTCAATAATGACTGGATAACACTATATAACCAAAAAAAATTCACTCACCTGCCTTGACTCCCATCTGAATTTAAGTGTCGTCACATTCCTAACCCATAGAGTTCAGTATGATGTGGATCCACCTTTTGCAGCTATTACAGCTTCAACTCAATTCTGGGAAGGCCGTCCACAAGGTTAAGGAGTGTATTTTTTAGGAATTTTTGACCGTTCTTCCAAAAGAGCATTGGTGATTGGAGAATGATGTCCTGAAGCGATTCCTCAATCAGCCAATAGATACGTTTCTTGTGAGAAGAGGCCAACACTGGCAGGAATGAATGTGATGCAGCATTGTGGAATCCTGGAGGGACTGACAATTCTGAGAATAGTTTTGATCAAGGTTTCCTCATAAGCTGATTATTATCAGTTTATGTCCAGTTCATAAAAAACATGTTCCATAAAAAAGTCATAATTTACAGTTACTGCTTATGAGCTATGTAATTAACAAATAATTTCAATAAGAAAATATTTTTAAAGTCTAATTGAAATATTTAATACTATTAACTCTAAGCCCTGATGGTGGTTGAGACTCTGAAACAAAGAGCCATGCAGGAGGAGATTGAGGCGGAGGTGGGCAGGCGAAATAATAGGCAAACTTCCACTAATTTAAAGGTAGGAATTTGATTGTGATTGGCTGTGAATACAGTGAGCACTTTAGCTGTTAGAATGAGTGAAGACCAACTGATATGTGATGCGTGGAGTGAAGAATCAGCAACCCAGCGTACCTGATGAGGCAGATCTTCCTTATTGCAATTGCGTCAAAGCTTCACTTACTAACTTATTTGCTTGGTAAATATAATTTTAAAAGAATTTACTATTTAATTAGGTACAACTAACTATGTTAGGGGGGTGGTTGATGATGAAAGGCAGTAAGAAATTTGGACATGGAATGAAAACATGTAATTGAATTATTGCAGGTTACAGGGATGATCTGGGTGAGAACACACGAGCCACCAAGAGGAACCGGGTATTTTTGTCCAAAACAATAATTTATTAGTCCTAAAAACCTGACTGGCCAATAAGATGGTAAAAAAAAAAACTATAAAATACATAATACAGCTCTAAAAAGTATAAAATACAATAAGATGAAGAAACAGGGTAAAAACTACTAAAGCTATATTAAGTCCGGGGGACAGCCGACAAAAGCAGCTTTGGGAGACAGCAGATCCGGAATCCAGGGGACGTCCTCGACCCACCAGACTTGACCCATGATGTCCTTCCTCCGTGACCAGGGAAGTCCTCGGGTCACACGCACCAGGACCTGCAGGCAAACATATCTGCCAGCACCAGAAGAAACCACGGTTGCCTTAGGCAATCCTGAGGAGTGTGGCTACGCCTTCCCATACTTACAGGCCAAGCAGAGTTCCCCTCTGCCTCTGCGCGTATTCAGCCTCACACACTCCTCCCCGTGTCATGTCGCTTCTGGCTGGCCTTCCGGCGCGCTGGGACTCCTGCGTGGAAACACAAGCGGCAGCACCAAAGGTACTCCAACATCCAGGCTGGACCCAGCCTTCTTGTGTGTTTCTACCAGTCTGCTAAGTCACGTCGGCCTACTTACAACACAGGCAGGGTCCCTGACCTGCCCCTGCGTGTTGACGGCATGGCAGAAGTGGCGGTCCCAGCGGTCCAATTGCCCCCGGTGCGTGCGCCCTCCTCACTCCATTGGTGTGGTCTGGCGGTCCACATGCGTCCCCTGTGCATACCCGTCGTGTATGTCATGCTCCTAGGGTGCGCAGAACCAAGCGCCCCTGGGATATGCGCCCTCCTGGCCAGGCAGGAACTTTTCCCAGAGTCTGCTACATTCTGGAGCGCGTCTGCTTCTCTGCTCCACTCCTATATAGTCTATCAATTAAGAGCAGGTGCCTCTAATTAAGGGGTGTGTCCACATGCAGCATGCAAGGGGTGTAAAAACACAACATGCAAAAAAAAAACATCCAATCATGCAATTTGTTTGTCCCACCTGCTCACACCTATAATTTTTGATGTTTTATGTGGTCATGAACTGTAGTTTAAGTCTGATTTTCTTCTTGTTATTTCTGTTTTTTAACATTTTAGCAGATAATTTTGACTGAAATTAATAAAATGCAGTAAAAATAATTTTTTTTAAATTGATTTTCTTATCGGGTGTTTATTGATGCAGACTTGTGCCAGACAAACAAAAAAAATTCACGTTTTTAGCTTAAATGGATTTTATTTTGCAACACATTGGTGACTGAATCTTCTTCAGATATGAAGCTTAGGTATTTGTTGAATAATTTTTCGCCCTACTGGAACACAAAGACAGTCCTCACGCCTTCTGAGTGGGTGTTTGATTCATTAGGTTGCTCACTTCCATTTTTGATTCAGATGAAAACTCTGATGAAACAATTTTTTGTGAATGGCTCTATGGAGACCTATTACTGCAATCGTTTTTTTAAAACCAAACTGCATCACCAATATCATTTTTGTACCGTATGACCAAAAACAGTTTGAAGAAAGAAAGCAGGTGTCACAAGAAGAGGCAGAGGGCTGGATCCAAATGCAGCAGGTTTATTAGCTCAGCCAAAAGTCCACAAAGCTAAATCAGGGTCAGGCAGGGTTTGATAACAGAGATCATCAGCTGAGAAACAGGGGTAGTCTGGATCCAGGCGAGGGTCAGGGCAGGGGGCAGGCAAACTCAGTCAGGGTCAGATGACAGAAGACCAGGTCCAGCTTTAATGCTCAGTAATGCAGGCAGAGTGGCACAAACAATACTTCACACTGAGTGAGGCTCAGTGCAGTGTTTAAGTAGACTGTGATTGACTGAGTGAATAAGAATCAGGTGTGTCGCATCCCTTAAGTGTGCGCTGGGATTGCTGGGAGATGAAGTGCATTCAGTACTCTGGAGATGGTTTCCGCTGGTGAGGGGGAGACAGAGCTCTGACTTCTGACAGCAGGGACAAAATGTTAGTCTTTAGTTTCAAAATATTGCCTGGGCATCAGCCTTTTATTCTTTCTTAAAAGTTTAAGCTGAAACTATTCTGCAGTACTTCAGTGCTTTAAAAAACACTGTTCTCCTGCATGGCTGACTAAGTAGTCCGTTTTATGATAAAGGGCGGCCCATGATCGTAAGATTGCAGGTTCGATTCCCGCCTTGCACGCCCATGAGTCGAAGTGTCCTTGGGCAAGACACTGAACCCCACCTTGCCTCTGGTGGTAGGCGGGCGCCTGTGTTTGGCAGCGGAGCAGCCACCAGTGTGTGAATGTGTGAGTGAATGTGTGTGTGACTGGGTGAATGGGTCTGTGACTGTAAAGCGCTTTGTCCTTGTAGGAAGAAAGGCGCTATACAAGTATACGCCATTTACCATTTCCAACTGTGCCGTTCCTCCTGACTGTCATCTCACATGCACCTAATATTCATCTGTAAAATAATACAAATGTCTTCCCTCCACAGTTATGGTAGCTGTTCTGAGCTCCCCACTGCACCAGTCAGCAGACCCCCCCACCCCCCCACCCCACGATCATGTCATCTTTTTCCATTCATAAACTTTATGGAATCATTACTGTCACTGCCCAATAAATGAATGCAGCAATTTGGAGAAGAAATGCACCGACTGATTGTGCCTGTGAAGCAGCTTCTGAATATTTCATACATCAGAAGGAGCGTTGTAGTACGGGGTTAGACATGGCAGCCGTTTCCTGAAACTGCAGTGTTTGCAGACCCGTTCCGTGCGGGGAATAGCAGCCGGCTCTAATGCGTTGCTGCGGCTGATGAGTTGTTTGGATTGCAGGGCGCAGTTTCCTCAGAGCAGTGGGGTCTGGCTGCCAGAGGGGCTGTGGCGTCTGCATGTGGTTTCTACACTGGAGGTAGAGATAATACACAGCCACACCGGGATCCAGCAGGACCTCACCAATGGCTTTTGGGATGTTTGGGGTCAACTACTTTTCAGAGCCAGCAGACATCAGGGTGGGGCTTTGACCTGTCGAGGGTCCAAAAACAAATGGGCAGAGCAGCAGGTTTCTAGGTAGATGAAAGGTGAAGCTACAAAGAAACCATTAGCTTCAGCTCTGAATGGCTTCACAGATTTTTATTTTATTTTATTTTATTTTACCAGGAAGTTCCATTGAGACTGCATCTCTTTTTCAAGGAAGACCTGGGCCAAAAGGCATCAATACAAAATAAAATACAGTTAAAACAACTGAAATATAAAAAAGATGCAAAGTACTTAGCTGTTCTTGCCTTTTACTCAAATTAAAGCCTTCTTTGTTCACATGAAACAAATCATCACATAATTTTATTCAGAACATCTCTCTCGTCGGACCTTTCCTCGCCTCTTTATCTGGATCAGCGCCCCATGAGTCAGCTCCAGGTAGTGGCTTGTGAAATGACTGGGCTTTTTTTGGTCAGGAGTGTCATTGGAGGCTCTGGCAGCTTATTTCTGGAGCTTCTGTGGTTTTTCTGCTGGCCTCAACACCTATAAATACACAGAGAAGACTAAAACCAACAGTGATGTGAGTCTGGGACATCTGAAATAGAAAATATAATCCTGCAGCTCTGCTCTTTAGACAGAGAGAAGGAATCAAACTACAGGTGGGGAGGTGAGGAGGATTTAGAGTTTTCATGTGAGCTTCTGCTCTGGGGATGACTTCATGATAGAAATGGATGACATTAGAGGCTGAGCTTTGACCAGCTCCACTGTAATTCTACAGTAAGTACAGTGGATATTCTGACCCTCACAAGCAAACACGGAGACATTCTTCTTCTGTCAAATGCCAAACGCAGTCGTTGTTTGCTGTTTTTTCATAGACAAATTGCTCTTTTTATTTACAGTGAGACTTTTTTATTACTTTTGACCAAAACGAAATATTTAAATGACTTTAGTACTGAAGCTACTGTCGCCTTTCTGCTGTAACTAGTATCCAAGTACTCAGATTCTCACAATGTGCTCCAGAAAATTCGAGTACAAATAATCGCGACGTCCAAGATCACTGATTTGCAATCAACACAAGCACAATAAATAATTTTAAAATTTAAGTTTATATACTAAAAAAATGCCAAATGCGCAGCACTACTGTCACTGAAAGTAGATAAATCTTTAAGATAAAGTTTCTGGGAAGCTTCCCCTTTCCAAAGTAAGACTATCGAGTAGTATTTTGAAGTTGAAAAAATATGAGACTGAAGTTCCGTTTACTGACATAAGTCCTGAAAATAAATTTGCTTTAATCTCTTAACATTGCAGCTTTACTTCCAGTGTTTTTATTGATTTGACTACAGTAACTTTTTAACCGATGAGGCGATGAAACAGATTCTGAAATTCAATTCCGTTTTATCCATGTATCCCGATATTGCAACACAGTTGTTTCAACGTGCTTCACTAATGGAACAAAACATAAAATCAGTATTTGTCATGGTTTGGGTTTCTTTGCCTTAGTTTTGTTCTGTTATGGTTTGAGTTTTGTTTCCTGTTTTATTCTGAAGGTTTCCTGTATGTGTGTTTCGAATTTTACTTACTCCTTCTCTCCTGATCGTTCCCACCTGTGTCTTGTCAGTTGTGTGTGTATTTAAGTCTTGTCTTTGTCCTCCTCTTGTGCTGGCCCATTAACGTCTGTTTCCCTGTTATAGCATGCTTGTCTCGAGTGTTGATTTTTGTTAGTTCACCCTTCTCTGCAGCGTTTTTTGGTTTGAGTATTAAAACCCTTTGTGACTTGGAACCACCTGCCCCCTCATCTCTGCATTTTGGGTCCTTCATCACCCCCCCCACCCCCCACCCCCAACCGTGACAGTCATAAAATAGAATAGCTAATGGGTAAACTAAACCAAACAGAAAAGCTAAACTGGGCATCTCTGCCCTTAGACCCTCCGTCTCAGTATGGAAAAACTAAGAAAAAAACCACAATCCAGGAAAAAAAGGAGAAACCTCAAGGGTGTCCACATGAAAGAGGGATCCTATCCCAGGACAGACAGGCGAAGTAGCAGAACTCTTAGAGAAGAATTAGCTTATCTAACTCTACAACGTCATGTTTGAACCGTCCAGCAGATGAGCTTTATCCAGATGGAACTGGGGGGCGGCTGGGGGCGCGAGACGAGCCAGAGGCTGGATCCACAACCAAGTGTAGGAGCAGGAGCAGAGACGAGGTGCACAGTTCAGCTAAGGGTGAGGACCACAGTCAAGTCTAGGAGCGCACTAATTGCTAATGTTATTAAATTTAATTCAAACACGCTAATAGTTTGTTATATGCACTACTAAGTAGTACTAAATGTACTATAGTAGTACTATATGCAGTACTAATTTTAAGCAGGGGGAAAGGGCCGCCCTGGCCCACTTTTTGAAACAATCTTCCCTCTGCGGAGAAATATGTAAAATGGATGTAATGAAAATTGTACTTATTTCACCAAACTTCATTACAGTAGGTATAAGGTAGGGGGTGCAATAAGTTAAATATTCTCTGATTACTAATTAAGCCTGGACAAAACCTGTCCAAAGAGGAATGTTTTCAGTCTAACTTTGAATGTAGAAACTGTGTCGGCCTCCCTTCCATATAAGCTGGGAGCTTATTCCATAAAACAGGGACTTGGTGGCTAAACGCTCTACCTCCAACTGTTACAGGGGGAATCGGAAGCACCCAGGCGCAGAGAGGAGGGGAGGCAGGAGCTCCAGGGAAGACGGAGCTTTAATAAACAAACCAAAATCTACAAAACAAATCCATTGCAAAAGGCAGGCAAAACTCGAAACTTGAAGCAAGAACCACACAGGAATTCGGGGTATTGCATAATATTGATCTGCACAGGAAGAAGGGAAAGACAAGACTTAAATACATAGAAGGCAACAAACACAGGTAAAAACACTCAGGACTGATGGGGAAAGGTAAAACTTGAAACAGCAACAAAACAGGAATTACTACAAAATAAAACAGGAAGTTAAACTCAAAACATCACAGAACAAAAAAACAACTGGAACACAAAAGCAGAAAAACCTAAAAACGTGACACCAACTGTATTTTTATTAACTGTAGGAACCACAAGCAGTCCTGCATTTAGTGAGTGAAGTGTTCTGTTTGGATGGTAAGGGACTATGAGGTCTTTAATATAGGATGGGGCCATTCCGTGTAAGGCCTTATAGGTTAGTAGAAGGATTTATAACTTGATTCTGGAATCAACTGGGATCTGATGAAGTGAAACAAACACAGGATTGAAGTGATCTCTTCTGCTAGTTCCTGCTAACAATCTAGCTGCTGCATTCTGAACAAGCTGGAGGTTTTTTAAAGAAAGTGAAAGTGGCCTATCGCTTTTATGCAGCGATGCACAGTACTGAAAGGATTATTAGCTGATTCTGCAACACCTTTTCATACCCACTATATCCATGTAAAGCGGGTATGAAAAGCCGCTTCTCTCCGCGCAGAATTAGCTTAATCACGATGATCCCCTTCTGGTGCCAGGTGGGGGCTCCATGAGTTTGAGAGGTCTAGTTTGGCGCCTGCGTGGAGTTGGTGGGGGTGCCACATGTTATTCTGGGCTTGGGAGTGTGGGTGTGTGGATTGTGCAGTGTGGTGGGGTCTGGTCTGGCTTGGGGAGTGTTTTTTTTTTTGCATGTACTCTGTAGCTGGCATCGGGCCCTGTTGGGCAGGGGCCTTGCACGGGCGGCTGCCCATCTCCACCTGGGGCTGGGATCACCCCTTCTCTTTTGATTTGATTTGATTTGAAATGGTTTATTTCAAGCAATCAAATAGAAGTAATACACAAAAGCAATATAATCATCAGTTATACATTCATACAGTAACTAATCAAACTGAGGATAATTAGACATAATTAATAAAAATTGCTTGAAAGGGAGTGGAAAGAAGCGAACTTATATAATCCCACCCCGTTATACTATAACCATTTTATTACATGATTTATCAATATCCGGTTCCTAGGTTTTATCAGACAGAATTAAGAATCATAAGGTATCAATAAAGCACATGCCAAAGATGAATTACTTAAGTACTACGTCAAGAATATCTTTAGAAATCAACATGGTAAATGCAGCATCTGAAATATATGCAAATTATGTTACTTTTAAAAGTCATTCATATGCTTTAAAACATAATACTATATCAGTAAAATAGACACAACACTGTTTCAGGAATTTTCATAGCAAAATTTCATCAAGTATCAAAAGTTAAAAACATGTGCAAAGTTATGCTACATTAGGAAAGATTTTTGAATCAATTTATCAATTTTAGGAGCTATTGAAGTAATATCATCAAAAGTCAATCAATTTAACAATTTTCAATAAGTGTGATTAATCATTTGTTTTACTTTTTAAAATATTTTTTGTATATTCTTTTTTTTCTTTTTTCTTTTATAATAAGGTAATGCTGTAAGGGAAAATAAAAAGGGTCCATAATCTGTCGATTGTCCAAGGTTGGTATTTCTTCTTTTACTGATAACAGCCGATCTTCTGGGTTCAAAACAGTTAATAGTTCTCTTCGATGTTATGTCTGCAGACATTAGATTCAGGTCCATATCCTTCTTCAGCTGATATCAGCTGCGGTGAAAGTTGAGGTCAAGTTGTCTGCAGGTCAGAACTCTCTGCTGTTATTCAGGTGACGTCAGACGATGGAGAAAGTGAGGAATCCAGGTGTCATATTTCTTGAAATTATTTGGCTCTTTGATTTATTACTTCACGTTGTTTCAGACAACCGTGATCAAACACTTCTCAAAGTCCTTCGTGGTGTTCACGACCAGAACCTTGGCTCTGTCCAGTGGACCGAGTAGTTTGACGTAGATCCTGCAGCCTTTAACCCAAGTGTTCTCAATCTGCTTACGCTTCCTGAGAAGCCGTGCATGTTTTGAGATTTCAGCATTCCTTCTGGTCAGATGGTCGTTCAGATAAACAGCGGATCCTCTGAGATTTTTGCGTTGATTCATCAGAGCTAGCTTGTGTTTGTGATTCACAAACCTGATGAGGATCGCTGGTTTATCCGTCTCCTTTCTCCTGGGGAGCAGGTGGAAGGTCTCGATGGTATTGAGATCCAGGGAAATCCCTTTAGATGTGAAAAATGAATGTATTTGCTGTTCCAGCGACTCTGCACCGATCTCCGTATTAGCACTGCTAGTTACGCTAGCGCTAGCATTAGCAGCGCTAGCGTAGCTAATCTCGAAGAATAGCAGAATCTCGACCCGGTTTTCTCGCTGCTCGTTTTGAGCCCGAAATCTTCGGAACTCTTCCATCATCTCCCAGAGTGGCGTTAGTTTAGCCGACACTTGATCCATAAAACTTTTCAGCGTTTCTTGAATAATGTCAAGAGATTTTTTGAGCTCTTCATATTCCTGGGGTTTCTTTGGGGGCATGGTCAGCTCTCTTTTTGGAGAAAATCAACTTCTTAAGTAATTTGAAGATAGTATCCGCAGAGAGCCACGACATGCCTTAACCCGGAAGCGGGTTAAGGCATGCTCTGGAATGGGGTGTATCAACCTCCGATGGGTACTTGACATCACTGTGAGCAATCAGGAGGTCTCCTTACAGTGCCCTTCCAGCCAATTTTAACTGCACCTTTTTTTACCCCCACCCCTTTACCCCATTACACTGCAACCCACACATTACATAAGGAAGGTGGCTTTGTCCCTTGGGTGCTGGTTCTGGTCCTACCTCTCGAGCGCTGGGCCCGCCCAAAATTTCACCAGTGGGGGGGCCTGGTCAGCACATGTTTACCATGCTGGTGGGGGACCCCACTTCACTTGTGCATCCACTTCTTGGGTGGGTGGTTGCCTGGAGCCAGAGGTAGGTCCCTGGTTTCTGACTGGGATTGGGGGAACTTAAAATTCCAGAGTGGTGGTGGACTGCTTTTGAGGGGCAAGAGGGCTCTCTAGCGGATTGGGCCCTGTGCTGCCCCCCCTGGTGCGACTGTTCTCTGGCTGGGCTGGAGCTTGCATTGTCTGTGCTCCTGTGCCCTTCTGCTTTCTGGTTTGGGGGCCTCTGTGGCAGTTCTGCCAGTCCAGTTCTGGTTGGCTGATGTTGGGCTGCCCGGCAGATGGATTTCGTCAATCTGCTATTACTGCTAATTCTGGGGGCCCCGGCTACAAATCCTGCTTCGCCTTCACCAGGGTTCAGGTATAGGATTGAGCACTCCCCCTCCTTTCACATTCCAGCATCCGCCACAGTAAAACATAAAGACTCACCTGAGCACAGGTACCAGCTCACCTTTTTACTAATAGTATGCATGACAGAAAATGCTTTACAAGTGTGTGTTTGTATGCATAAGTATGTGTGTGAGTTGTATTGTGTACATGTTGACATGTCTGTGTGTGATGATATTTGGAGCCAGCAGGTTTGTTTGTAACATTTGAGTGTGTGTGTAGACAGGCCCCACCCTTTGGACTAACATCTCCACCTCACAGTAATGATGAAAAACCACCAAACTTCCACGTCCACCACTGCTTAGCCCTAATGTAGAACATTTGAGTAAACGTTCGGAGTCAATATTGTCAAACAGGAGACTTTCAACAAAGCAGGAGAGTTTGTGACCGAGTTTGTGACTTCATTATCACTAATGCTACGTCTGTCTTCACTCTCAGCACAAGTCAGGACGGCAGGTTTGTGATGGACAAAATGTAGTTTCCGATGTTGACATGGCACTAAAAGGATTTTGACCTCAACCTTTTTCCCTTTGAAGTTTTTATCTTCACGCAGAAAGATCAGTTTTCTCTTCTGTCATTTTACTCTAAATGCTTTGTGTTTGAGTTTCTGGTTTTGAATTACGCTGCTGACCCCATTTGTTGCCCTGGTGGGGCTCATAGAGGAGAAACATAACTCCAGAAAATGACCACACATTGATTATCAATTAAAAGGTCTGGAACTCCCTCAGGGGCTGATGATTTAAATTCCTGATTTGAATTAGTCCTAATGGATGTTTTTTTCTGTTGGTATTAAGGATCAAAAGGATCAACATAAAGGAAAGAAACATTAAGAGTAAAGAAGAAATAATTATTACCCCCCCCCCCCCCCCCTTTATCTAGCAGCAGCTTTAGTCCAGAAATACCAGAGTCAACTTTGAAAGCACATTTGGGTTAAAGAGGCTAGAGTTAGAACAGTGCATGCTGCTCAGCCCTGCTGCCAGGCACCAAAGGAGGAGGAGGAGAGCTTGGAAGGTGTGATGTTGCAGTATAGTGGCAGGGGAGCTGTAAGGCTTAGCAAAGTGCTGTGCATTTACATCCCCATTTTTCTGACTGCTGCTCGAGAGGAAAAGGAAGAGGAAGAGGGGGGGAGGTGGTGGAGAAGAACGGAAGTAAAGTTTATTTCACAGCAGCAGAAACATACGGCAAAACTATTTTATGTATCTAACAATACAAAGCTGGATGTGTTAGAAACAGCTTGTCAGTCGTAAGACAGTGGAAAACATTTGAAGGAAAACTCTTTAAATGATGCTCCTGAACTATAATAGAAAAGCTTTTTGGATATTTAATATTACCTGTACGTCCAACATAGATGATAAATAAAAGCAAAGTGATCCATGGCTTCCTCCAGGCCTCTTTCCTGTAACTCACACCTTCAGTATCCTTTTACCAACATCTGTGTTGCCAGATTGGGCGGTTTTCCACCAAATTGTGCGGTTTTGGTTCTAAATTTGCGGGTAAAAATGGCTTTGGGTGGGTAGGTATAATTTGGGCGGTTTTAGGGTCAGTTTGGCGTTTCTTTTCTTTAATGAAATAATAATAGTGGACTAAGTTAGGCTGTGTGGCTGTTGGAGTTCTATGTACTGGAGCTCCATGAACGCACCACTTAGAGACACTTAATGGACAGGGCTCTGTCATGTTGTTGGGGGTGTGCAACGCCCCGCCCCACCTCTTAGAAATTGTTTTCTTTAAAGCTTGATACCGCGACCGCGTGTGGGAGGAGCTAGATAAAGTAATCGTCTAATCGCTACATGGAGCGGTGTCTGTGTATATCAATGCATGGTCACGGAGAATGTGGAGAGATCAGGTTTATTATTTTGATGAGTTCTACTTGGTAATCAGGTTTCTATGTTTGAGTTCATAAAATCATCCCAGAGAAAGTCTGTTCTTCAACTCTGACGCCGTGTTTCAATCTCTTACTGAGTTTGAAGCTTGCTTTCCCTTGTTAACCCGAGAGGGTAAAATAAAACCAGGGGACCTGATTTATAATTATTATCTCTGTGAAAATAAAAAAATACCATAATGTTCAGGAGGCCCGAGCAGGTTGGCTCCCCATCCTGCAGCGGGTCTCTGTCTGGCCGCCAGCTCGCATCCCGGGAGGGAGTTGGAGTATTTATCGCAATTGCTCCTGCTCTATGAGCTCTGCGACAGACCGTCTAGGGCAGGGGTCTGCAACCGTTAACACTCAAGGGAGTCATTTGGATCAGTTTCCCACAGAAATGAAAACAAAGGGAGCCGCAACACCCTCTCCTATCATAAACAGTGAGTAATAGCCCCTCCCCCAGCTCTCTACCTGCTTTCCTCTCTACCTGTTTTTTTTTTTTAACTTGTCCTGTCCAACAGCTGGGCAGGCAGATGAGAGCAGAGGGCCTCTTTTGTTGGACATATATTATTTTAACAACAGGGGTTATTAATCTTCAGACAAACCAGAGGTATGTCTAAATAAACCCCTTTTGTAATCGAGGCCAAACTTATTAATTTCAATCATGTTTGAAAATCTTTGGTGTTGTACCGGACGGAAAAGGAAAGGAGGGAAGAAGAGAGAGGGATGTTAGAGAGGGGGGGGGGGGGGTAGGAGGATGATAATAGGAGGGGGTGGGTAAAACCATGAAGCAGCATAAAGCAACAAGTTTACTGGATGTTTATCATTACGGTAAGGTTCAGATGTAATACAAATCTCATAGGGCGGTGCCTGTCCACACACACTCTCAAACGTTATCAACACACCTGCTAGATGCAAAAATGTCCACATGTCAACATGTACACAATACAGATAGTGTTCACACACGCATACCTATGCCTTCAAATCATCTAGTGTGAAATATTTCATTCAATCACGCAAACTATTAGGGCAAAGGTGAGCTAACACCTGTGCTCAGGTGAGTGTTCATGTTCTTCTAAAATGAATGGTGGAATGTGAAAAGAAGGAGGGTGACCGCCCAGCCATCCCCACACCAAGACCCCCACCGCAGCAGCAGCGGTAGCCAGAACCCCTCAACGCCAAATGGCAGCAGGCAGAGAACAACCGCCCCCCGGGCGACCACATCTGCCACCCAGGCCAGGGCCAGCAGGACTGCCGCGAGGTCCCCAGAGCCAGAGAACAGGGGGCATGGGGGGAAAGAGAGTGCCGCCCCAGCCCAACCAGTAGAGCAGCCCCCCCGCCGCGCTGCGAGGGCCCAACGCAGGGCCCCACCCGAGAAGGGTGCCCACAGCCCCAGACGAGCACCTCATCATCACCCAGGAGTTCTGGGCTTCCCCCTGCCCCAACCCCAGGTACAAGCCAGGACCCCCAAGGGAGACCCGCTCCGCACTCCAGGCAGACACCCACCCGGCCCACGGTTGGTCCAGGAAGGAGCAAGGCAGGGGCCAGCCGTCCCCACCCAGGAGGGGGGGCACCCCGGGGAAGAGGAGGGCCCACGATGGATGTGGTAAACATGGCCCAACCAGGCTCAGTCACAGTTAGAAATTTGGCAGGCCCACCACTCAAGGACAAGGGCCAGAACCCAACCCACAGGGATACGGACACCCCCGGCTCACGTGTAATGTGAACCCTCTCCCTGCGCGGAGAGAGCACCACCGGACCCAGGAAACCGGCACCCAGAGGACACGGCCGCCGTTGCCAAGGGTCCAGTACCCCCCACCAGGGATGGTGTCCCTGGTGGAGGGTTCCAGCCCCCCAAGTGGAGAGTCTCTACCCGTTCCTTGTTGCCTGCTCGAGGTTGCCATTTTCCTGCGGAATTCCAAGGGACTTGTAACTGTCCTCAATTTCTGCTATTGTTCCTTCTGGGAGTGAGACCCCTCCTGGGACTACCTTACTTCTCTTTGTCACCATCTGGCTGCATTTCTTGAGCCCGAATGACATCTTAATGTCAGTACTGTAGATCCTGGTGGTGTGGATCAGGGAGTCAATGTCACGCTTGCTCTTAGCATATAGCTTGATGTCCTCCATGTAGAGGAGGTGACTGATGTTGGCCCCATTTCTGAGTCGGTATCCATAGCCAGCCTTGTTGATTATTTGGCTGAGGGGGTTCAGACCTATGCAGAACAGCAGTGGGGACAGAGCATCACCTTGGTATATCCCACATTTGATGGACACTTGTGCAAGTGGCTTACCATTGGCTTCAAGGGTGGTTTTCCACAGCTTCGTCAAATTTCCCATGAAGGCTCTTAGAGGAGTCCTGTTAATGTTGTACAGCTCCAAGCATTCAGTGTTCCACGTGTGTGGCATTGAGTCACAGGCTTTCTTGTAATCAATCCAGGCTGTGCACAGCCTGGTGTGTCGTGACCTGCAGTCTTGAGCGACTGTTTTGTCAACCAGGAGTTGGTGTTTGGCTCCTCTAGAGTCTCTACCAATGCCCTTCTGTGTGTTGCTCATGAATTGATCCATGTGCCTATTTATCTTGCTTGCAATGATTTCTGACATGAGCTTCCATGTTGTGGAGAGACAGGTTATTGGCCGGTAGTTGGATGGGACTGCATCCTTTGAGGGATCCTTCTGGATCAGGATCGTTCGCCCTTCCATTAGCCATTTGGGGTGAGTCTCATCTCTTAGCAGCTGGTTCTTTTGGGCAGCCAGGCGCTCGTAGAGTGCGGTGAGTTTCTTTAGCCAGTATGCATGTATCATGTCAGGGGCCGGTGCTATCCAGTTCTTCATACCTGAGACTTAAGCATTGAGGAATTCCCCTCAATGCTTCATTCACAGTTTCCAGGGAACTTTCAGGCGGTACATCAATTAACAATACGTGTGTGTGTAGCTGGTGTCGGAGTTGCCTTGTGTTCATTCTAGACATGATATTGTCTTTCTTGTCAGTTGCTGCCTCGCTCAGTGTATCTGTGGTTGTTGGGGCTCTGTACCCAAGCTCAGGGTGAGAGTGGTATAGCCTCCTCTGACGTGCTCTCTGACGTTCTGTTCTGGCTCTCCCGTGGTGGTATTGGAATTACATTGTATCGCTTCAATCTCAAGTTGTGACAGGAGTTGCTGTTCGTGGATGTTAGAGCATTGGGCTACCAGTTGTTAGCCTTGATTGTGGGTTTTTAAGCGTCCATTGATTCCACATTCTCTGCATGTAACCCTCTGGGTGAGATTACTTGAGTAGTAGCATTCTAAAAAAACCTTGTTTTCAAATGTAGTCCATTTCTGTCTTGTTCCAGTAGCCCACTTTCCATCAGGGTGTTCTGGTCCCTCAACACCTGACGCAGACCTTGTTTGGCCAGGCGACGTATGAGCCGGCATGATATGAAGCCGGCATGATATAAAGACACGTTGAATTGAATGACCACAGACAAATTTCGTTCTTCCTTTCCAATTCAAGCATCTAATGATACTTTACACCTGACACCAAATCCTCCACCAAATACCAACTCCAAGCACAATCTGTGATCTTGCATTAATGCCAGTCGAGACTTGGAAGTTTACAGCAACACAATTAGGATAGATGACTTTTATGCATCAGTGAGTGAATGTGTATGTGCATGGGTGACTAAGACTCTGACTGTAAAGTGTTTTGAACCTTCTAAGAAGGTAGCAAAGCGCCAATTATGCCATTTGTCTTGACAGTTGTTCGCTCTAAACTACTCTGATGTTCTTCTGCTTTACGGTTTAGTCACTTTCATTCCTACAGTCTTGTAATTTCCAACAAATCTACTTGAGCAATGACACTGACAATGGCCTTCTCCCATTTGAGCTTTGGGTCCATATTGTTTCCTCACTCACGCTCCACTTCTTTGTCCATTTATCCAACCTTATGTTCAAACTGTTCATGCCTCCACCCAGCCCCAGCCCTTCATCCTCCCATACACTCTATCATCCTCCAAGCTCCTTTACAAACTCTCTTCATCCATTCATCTCTTACCCATCTGCTTTCTTCCTCATTCATTCATCTTAAACCCTGCTCTTCTCACTCAAATATCCCTTATTCCTTTTGCCCGAGTTTCTTGGAATTTGGCACTTACTATGTCTTAATAAACTCATTCAGATGTGCAATGGATCCCCCATGAGTCATTTATTCTTGTGGTAGTGTCGTTGCCAGCAGAATTATCAAACATTCATCATTTCACCTGCAGAGGACCCAGACAATACTTTTGTCAGTGGGACAAGTTCTGGTGCGTGTCTGGTGCTGGTCTGACTGGTTTTTGGCGTGTTGTTCCTCTCCTAATGATGATGATTTACAATTAGCTGTTAAAAACGTGCAAATGTTTCTTTTTTTCCTGGCAATATTTTTCCTTGGCAAAGGGATCTATGTTTAGGGATTGTGAGTTTTTGGCCAAATCATGAGTTTTCACAGATGGGATGTTGCAGATGGTCACATGATTTGGCCTCTTCTTGGACAGTTTCAGGACTAAAGATATAATTTGAAGTATGAAAAAGACATTGATAAAAGTTTTTTATTTGCTTTTCATATACAGCAGTCTAGAGCTAATGTTTTTTTTTCTTTGCCATTTAAAAAAAATATTGTCAGGTTCTGTTTTACACTTTTTGTTTCTCTTTTATTCTTTGCAACATTTGCATAGAAGACATCCATAAATGAACACACGCAAACACATTCACGCACACACTCGCCAACAGAATCATTCATTTTCATCCAGACATTTACTGCAGCTGTTATGTTTGTGGCGCAGCCTAAGTGCAGCGTTAATCATTTCTGCATGGAGGAGAAATCCACCCATCCTGCTTAGCAGTCTCACAATTAATCTACATCCTCCATGGTTGGAAGGGTTAACATCAGCAAATTATCCACAGCCATGCAGGAATCCATGTCTTTCCGACTTCTCACAGATTGATCGATTGCTTTGTGTATCAGTCGTCAAACTATTCTTTCCCTCCTTTTCTAGCTTCCACCTCTTCCTCCCAGACCAATTTTGTGTATGGATGATTATATATTCATTAATGCATGGGCAGTCGTGCATTTGTCAAATGATCCATGTGCGACTATGAAGCAGTGACACAGATTCCTGCACAGATGTCCATTCAGGAATCTTTTAATTAACAGCATGGTTTATGTCTGGGGGAAAACCTTCTTGTGCAAGAAAAAGGGAAGTCATGGTGGCTCTGAGTGAAGAATGATGTGGGGGTGACATAACGTCCATGGCAGCTGATTACCTGACAGCAGAAATGTTGGGGTGCAACAGGAACTGTTCTGCAGAGCTCCAGTGCAACCGTGGAGGGGTCCTCTGCCACCTTTCACTCCAATTTTCTAGCCCTCTAGATTGATGTCAAGTTTCATCTTATTGCATAATTGAATCGGTTAGTTCAAAAGGGGCCCAAGTCCACAATTTTTTCAAAATAGAGATATTATATGTTTTATGGTCTTCAAGGGAAAAGCTATCTCATTATATATCCTGCAAAAAAAGTCCCAAGTCCGTTGTAATGTATTGACTATGCTTGACATTTAAAATGCATTAAGTGCAAAATTCCTGGACTTGGGCCTCTCTTGCATGGGTTTAGCTTCATTCCATAGATGGCAGCACTAGTTATCCAATATGGCAGTATCCCTGTTTAATTCAAGAAGGGCCCAAGTCCAGAGACTTTAGTTTGCTAGTCCTGTGTAATGATAAAAGTGAGGTGCTTCATATTATAGCATTTGTAAGCTATGAACTGCTGCTAAATCTGGGTAAAGTTTTAATTATTTGGTGCAGCATCCCTTTAAGCTATGCAGTTAAAATCATTTCCTGGAAAAACAAACCTCTTGGACTTGGGCCTCTTTTGAACTAACCGATTCAATTTGCCACTGCATGAAAGAGCAGGAAACTTTTTGTTTTTGTCTCTATACTCTGCATCACTGAAGGACGTGTCCTCTGTTTTCAGGATTGGCCTGCCTGGAGTTCTGTTTTCATCTTTCTGCAGTTGCTGGACTTCCCCTGACATTGAGTAATACATCCAGACGTGCCGTCAGAGATCCTTTGACCCTGAATCTATTGGATTTCACATTAAAAGCCCAAGCCCCTCAGTTGAGTGCAGAGTTCTGCAGACAGGTTCTGCTAATCCATGCTCAGACCTTGCCTGAGGGCACGTGGGGCTGGTGGTAGGGGGGGACTCGGGTTATGTTACATCTGTTCATCCTATTACTGAACTTCAGTGGTTTTAAGGCAGCTATGAAGGACAAGGCATCTCAAATCACAGAAATGTTCAGTAGTTTTGTACACTTTTTCCACAACAACACCAGCAGCGTCTGCATTGCAACACGCTCAGAATTCAAATGTATCATGTTTTCTTAAAAGCAACACCTTAGAGTAAAGTCTGCATGCATCACTGATCACTCACTCTGCCTAGCTTGTTAGAATCTCTCAGATGTGAATCCTTGTTAGAACCCGAGTTCCTGAGGATAGCATCAATTATTGACAGTAATTCTTGAGTTTTGGCCTCAGCTGTAGAGCAGTTAACACTGGATGCAGGCAGTAAAGATGGTGCATTTAATGAAGAAAGTTCTTTCTATCGAGAAAGGGTCACATATAGAGAGAGATGCGGAGAGAGTGTAGCCCTCTAAGGATTAGATAATAGTTCATCAGGTTTAGCCTTGGTTCTTCCCTGAGGCGGATGTGCTGACATTTGTGTCTCCCTCTCTCACACTCAAACTCTTTAACACTCTTTAACCTCACTTAACAATGTCAGCTCTCTGTTTCTCTACTTGCTTTTCTCCTTTAAAAAACTGACAGGAAGGCATTCAGGAAGTCATCTGCTGCAGATGATGATCTATGAGGCTGCTGCTCTGGGTTGTTGAAGTTTCTGTAATCCATGTTTGCAGTTGCTCACTTCGTCTGGCTTCACAGATTTTATTCATATGTAACATCAGGATGAAAGACAAGAGGGAGCTGAAAATGTGTGTGTGTGTGTGTGTGGGGGGGGGGGGGTCAGAATCGTTGTGTAGCTTCACCTAATGAAAAGCATGAATTCAAATGGATTGATCTTTCAGAGCCTGATCAGCTGTTAATTAAAAAAATGCTCTGGTAAGGGATCTATGCAGAGATCTAAGCAAGGAATTATGTTGTATTATGTGGAATATTTAGTGTAGGCTTTCTGATTCTGGTTTTTCTTCTCTGCTGGACCATTGTTTTCACTTCTGACATTGAAATATTATTCCAGGCTTAAAGAAATCGGATCAGAGATCTATATCATATAAAGTGCTTCTTCAAAGTCTGCTTTTTTCTAATCTCTATATGATTTTCCATGTTGTTTTACTTGCAATCGTGTTTCCCACCTTAAAATGTCATGGGAATGTATTTTCTTTAGCAGGGCAAAAGGTTGAGATTCCCATGGTTTGCTCCTCTGGAGTGTGTTTAAGAACTCTGCTAAGTTCTCATTATCTTACCTTCACAGTCAGAATGTCTTCATTCTTTAAAAACAGTGTAGAGAATGCAGATGAGCTTTCAAAACATACTCTAGCCTGAACACAGAAGGGATGATGAGACTTATCTAAGATTTGACCTAAAGATTATCTGTGATGAGAGCAAAGCAGAAACCTGGAGCTCTGACCTGTATGGCCTGTTTGTTCACCTGAAATATGAGACTTTTGTATAATCAAATATGTGATTTCAGCTCTTCCTCAAAGAATGCCAAACATGCACAGACCAGGAGTGAGGCCAAGCTCCTCCCATAGAAAAGCCTTCTGCTTGTGTGACACTGAGGTGTTTATGTTAGTTATGCTGGGAGCTGACCGGACACATGGGAAAAGTATGATGTTGTTTACTTCATCTAAATAATCATGAAATGTACTAAAACCATTAACAGTCTGCATCAGTTCAAACTATTTATTCATCTTCTAAACCTGATTTGTCTCTTACAGGGTCATGGGGCTGCTGGAGCCTTTCCCGGCCACTCATGGGCAAAGGCAAGGGACATCCTGGACAGGTCGGCACAAATCACATACACTCACATTCACACCTATGGACAAGAAGAGTAACCAATGAACCTATGAAGCATGTTTTTGGACAGTGGGAGAAAAGCCCCGGAGAAAAGCCACGCATGAACTGGGAGAACATGCTAACTCCACACAGAAAGGTCCCCCATTGGTGTTCTGGTTCAGGTCCCCCAGCTGGGACCCCCTTTGCTGTGAAGCAAGGGTGCTAACCACTGCACATATTCAAAGTAATGGCATAAAAATGTGTGAGTCTTCATTTCTCCAAGAAGCAGGTGAGTTTGAGTTTGCCTGTTTTACAGCATTTTTAATTTACACAAATGTATGCGGCTGCAATAACTTAATTATCTTGTGACTTGTGACACACAAGCATCAACTAAACACACGAGTGTTCCATGAGTCTATCAGACATTTGAATCCCTGCAATAGCACAAAGGCCCTGAACCTATCGTCAGCAAACCCAGTCAACCACACTAATCATCGACTATAGTCCAATCACCTTATGGCTGATTTATGCTGACAGGACTGTCCAGAATGAGAGCTGCTTTTGGACTTTGATGATGGTCAAATCCTTTATGAAAACATTTTTTCATTTGTCAATAATCTCAAAGGCAAAGGACAGTCCACACCCTGGGTTTTCGTGATCCTGTCTCTGATTGGATGGGAGCGCATGTCCAGCGGAGCGCCGCATTAAGGTAAGTCATCACTGTGTCTGTTGTATTTGTGGAAAAACTTTAACGTCAAGCTCTTTGACTGCAATGGACAGGTATTAACCCATTTGTGTTCATATTTATTTCAGAGCTGTAAGGCATTTTATCAGTTGAGCCGCTCTGAATCATGTTGTGTATTTACATTTTTTATTTCGTTCTTTGTTTTGAAGAAAATATAGCTTCTGTGATTGGCAACAATTGTGGGCAAGCAGCTTGTTGTTGGTCAAATGTAACCTAATAATATTAAAGAATATTAACGATGTTGGAAAGTACTATATATTGAGATGCACAAATAAATAAAAAGGTGAGCTCACATCTAATTGTTAAAACTAGAAAACAACTAACAATTTGAACTGGCTCTTTTATTCTCATTGTTTATACTCAAAACTTCAACACAAGGGTTTAATCTGAACCTGTAAAAACATATATGTTTATGTGTGACATATTCCATACATGCCTGGACATTCCATTGTCTTTCATGCATGTACTACTCCTTGAAGCACACCACATGTAGAGGCACATCACACTTTCCACACGCAAGCAATGAACGTCCACCACAGTTACTGCAGTGTTTGTACCGGCTAACAGTGATGGAGGATCAGTGGTGGAACGGATCAAACCTGGTAGATCCGTTTGCACCAGCACCACTAAAGATCTTCTACCCTGACTATTGGCTTTGCCTCATGGCACAGAAGGGTCTCTGTGTGTAGGAAAGGGTATTCATTGGTAGGTGTGCGCACTGGTCATGGTAGGAAATTGATTTATTGATTACTTTATATTTTTGAGTTTAAATATACCAATTTAAATTGGCAGAAAGAGAGTGGGAAGAAGTGAACTTATATGAAAAACTTTTGTATCTAGAAAAGTGCACCTCCAACATTTTTAACTTAAGTGAAAAACAATCCAATGTAAGATAGCAAATTTGGATGGTAACTTATAAAAAAAATCTACAAACATAAGTCTACAAAACTGGTGAATCCATCCATCCATCCATCCATCCATCCATCCATCCATCCATCCATCCATCCATCCATCCATCCATCCATCCATTTATCCATCCATCGTCTTCCGCTCATCCGGGTCGTGGGGGCAGCAGTCTAAGCAAAGACGCCCAGACTACCTTCCCCCTGGCCACTTCCTCCAATTCCTCTGGGGGGATCCCAAGACATTCAGAGCCAGCCGAGAGTCGTAGTCTCTCCAGCGTGTCCTGGAACTTCCCTGGGCCTTCTGCCCAGTGGGACATGCCTCCAAGAACACCACCCCAGGGAGGCGTCAAGGAGGCATCCTGACAAGATGCCCAAGCCATCTCGACTGGCTCCTCTGGATGTGGAGGAGCGGTTCTACTTCGATTTCTCTGCTGGTGTTTGAGCTCCTCCCCCTATCTCTAAGGGAGCGCCCAGCAAACATATGAAGGACTCATTTCAGTAGGTTGTATTCGGGACCTTGTTCTTTTGGTCATGACCCAGAGCTCATGACAATCGGTGAGTATTGGAACGAAGATGGAAAGGTAAATTGAGAGCTTTGCTTTCTGGTCTAGCTATCGCCACCAGAAAAGACCGGTTCAGCGACCGCACAACAGTGAACGCTGCTCCAATCCACTTGTCGATCTTACACTTGGATCTTCCCTCACTCGAGAACAAGACCAAAAGATATTTAAACTCCTCCACCTGGGACAGGGATACTCCACCCACCCAGAGATGACAAACTACCTTTCTCCGGACAAGAACCATGGCATCAGATTTAGCGGTGCTTACCCTATTACGACCATTGTCATATTTGCTTGTTTTTATATGTTTCTTGTATATTGAGTGTTGTGTATGGGGTGAAAGTTCTGTTCTGTTTCAGGTGATTTGGTTTGCTGCACTGCATTGGAGGATGAGACTGTAACCCTTGTGCTATCCTAGGCAATTTAACATTGGGAGTTGGGTCATCTAGACCCACTAGACAGTGCTCTGAACCTTTTTTCTTCAATGATTTGTGATTTGTGTTCACTGGTGTCCATGGATTACATGAAATCTTTCCACCTTTAAACACCTTTGTCATGGTAGAGAGAACACGTCAATGCAAGGGTGGAATCATCTAAGATAACACAAGGGTTAAATACTTGGCACCCTCACTGTCCTATGGGGGGAGTTTTTGGCTGTTTTTGTGTTTTTGTGAGGTCTTTGGTTGTGTACATTTATAATTCAATTTTATATATTTTCAGGGTTATAACAAAAATGTGAGGAAACTGTTACTGCTGTGTGGCAGACATGGTGGTGTCTTGGATCACTTGTATCAATAGGTAAATTCTTTGTAAAACTGAGATAAGAGTTTTGCTGATTATCTAAGATTAAACTGAAGCTGCTCCTGTTTTTAATAGAAAGCAGCAACAAATGTTGTAGAAAAATTGGAGTTTCTTTTTCTCTCATGATTTGTACTGAAATTCCCTGTTCCTGTTGTCATGTGGAGAAAAGTAACATATACTACCATCTAGTGTTTGGTGGTGTTATAGAGGTCAACACAGAAATGACATGACACAGATCATATAAAAATATGTTTCAAATAAGCTGAACTTGTAATTGCTTTAAGAGTTCAAGATCTACAGAAAATCCACATTTGATCCGTGAGCTTGTTTTCAGCAGCAGGAGTCGCCGTCTCTGCTGTCTGCATGACATTTTCAGGTACGGCATGAGGCCACCGTCCTCTGCTGTCCTGTTTTTCCACAGTTTGCTTCCCACCCTGGAAGGTGAGAATGACACCGAAAACACACATCGATAGATGCACATAGGCATTCTTACAAAAATGCCTCATTCTGCAAACACAACAACAGCCACTCTCAGACCCCGGGGGGTACCCCCCCCCCCCCATCAGCCCAGCATGTTAAATAACCTGCGTTACATAACTGAGGTCAGATATAAAAAGACACACATCTTCTCAAATGAGACGGACACACATACTCAAACTAAAACACGTACAAATGCACACACAAGACAAATACACACACCCCTACAAACAAAAACCTAGAAACACACGTCCATAAAAAAACACAAATGCACACACACATAAACAAACACACAACTATGAATAGAAACACCCATGCACACACAGAGGTACACAAACAAAAAACAAACACAACACATAAACTGATCATAAACATACACAAACAGACACCAAACATGTAAATACACACTTGTACAATCATAGACACAAACACTCATTTCATGGGGTATCTGGGTCACCAAATATCAGAGCAGTAATAACAGAAAGGATTTTGGATTACATAGCTGGGATCAATAGCCTCCACTGACTGCATTAAAGCCTCTTTTCCCCTCAACTGTCCTTTTAAAAAGGCTAGATTAGCCGTTGTATCTCCTAAGTGATGAAGGTAACTCATCACATCACATCTACACACTGATTCTTGCTCTTTAAGGATATCCCAAACCGAATCATCAAGAAACTGTTTTAATTTTTGAGTTGATTGATGTGTCTTTTCCTTTGACTGAGCTGAAATAATTCTTCATCCACTTGACAAAACATGCTCAAATGTTTGTGTTACTTTAATCTCAGACTTTCAACCCATTTCTCTGTTTTTGGGTTAGAAAGCAGCTTCCAGCCTCCCTCACCTCTCATCTGAGGCTTAAATGTATGCAAGCACACACACACACACACACACACACACACACACACACACACACACACACACACACACACACACCCACACACACACACACACACACACACACACATACACACACACACACACACACACACACACACACACACTCACACTCACAACCCTTCCTGCTTTGATACAAATCCCCCATGGTGAGCCTTCATCATCTGAAGCAATAACGAGCTGTCATTGGCTCTCACTGATCAATCTGTCTGAGCGTGTCAACAAGCAGGAGCGCTGACTGAACGTCAGGCTGGAGCCCTCCTGCACTTCCAAGTGTTGCCAGTCAGAGGCGGGGGCACCTGAGACAGCCCCCAATCTGGGAGGGATCCCTTCTGAAGGCTGACATCGAATCAGAGATGGGAGAATACCACAGCCACGTCTGCGTTTGACCCCTCCCCACATGAAGAAAGAAGAGGAAACTGGGGAGGCAGCAGTATATGTCAGTGGGGAACCGGCAGTTAAATGTCAAACAGAATGTCCTGGAAGCATCTGACCAGGTATTTTAAAGATGGGATCTGTATTACAAAATAATCTGAATTTACCTGGACAGGTTTGAACTCAGTGAACACTTTGGGGATTCATTACCTGACTGTCATCGTCATGCAAGATGTAAAACACACAGATCACACCTAGACGCTGCTACCACAACACGGCATTGGATGAGATATATTATCTAGCCCTCCTTACAGTGTCGGTGATACATGAAGCTGACATTAACTACACCAAATGTGTTTCTCCTATTTCCACAACAAAGGTACTCTACCTACCTCTGACCTTCAGCGGACTGCAAAGCCAGCACAAAATATGCATTTAGAAGAGCAATGTAAGCAGAGGTAAGGGTTGCAGGAGATTGGTTTCTTTTGCACTTCGTCACGCAGGAGAATGCATCACTGTCCTCCTGCAACAAACAGCCAGTAATATGCAGAAATATTAAGTAGGTTCAGCAAATAAATGGATGAAGTGAGGCAAACGGCATGACAGATGTAGGCTATTTGCATGGCGCTTATCTGTCATGTCATTAGCCAAGTCTTTCCGCCAAGCAGGTGTGGTGTGGTGTGTCTGCATCACCGTCTTTGCAGCCTGCGCCTGCTCTTCAGCTTTGCGTGCAGACAACTTCAAGTCTTGTTTCAACCTTTGAACCAGGTGTGCTTAAACATTCATGATATGTTTGTGTTATTATTTTATGGCATACATTTACACGAGTGCAAACATGCACAAATGGTGCCACACTGTTTTTTTTTAGCATTCCTTAAAAGGCAGCAGCTCCTGGTATCAAAGATTGATTTAGTCAATGAAGCAGTGAAGGTTCATTCATTTAGTTCTGGGTTCTCTGGTCAAGGCCAAGGTGTTTCATTCCGTCCAAAGCACCCACACTGCTGAACGGACTCTGCTGCCCACCAACACCAAGCTGAACAGAAACTGCAACACCCAACAATCCCTTTAACCCTCCAGGCCCACAAACAGCACCAGCATTGTTGCTGCCACTCAGCATGTGGGACAGACACACCTCTCTGTGTGCTTTCAAGGCATGGGTCATCAAGCACTGCAGCAGATGGGGGGTCAAAAAAGGCAGGCGTATATTGATCTAAAAATGCCTTGTTCTGTCATTTTTAAAAGCTCTCATCTATTTTCATTTTCTATTTTTTTTCCTTCACCGGTGAGTGCCTTGGGTCACAGTTGGGGATTTAAGAAAACGTTCTGCAGGCGAAATTGTGTGTTTGTGTGAGCGCTCATGCATGGCAGAAAGCTTGTCAGCTGCAGAATCCGTATGATATGAGGTGGGAGACTCATAGAGCTGACAAAGTACAGCCAATAAAGCATTATTCATGGCTCTTACAGAGCCCGTGTATGGTGTATGTGTTTCACAAAAATACACGCTCTGTTTCACAAATATATATTTATGCAAACATGTAAAATAAATTCACAGGTTCACATGAACTGTTTCACAAATGCACACAATCTATTTCAAAAATATCATTTTGAGGACACTTGTAATAAATTAGCAGATGACACGAATCACAGAATGTGCATTTATGAACCGCCTCTCATTTGTGAATCCCTCTGTATTTTTTGAGAGAAATGCCTGTGGTACGGAGACTCTTGTAACGTGGTCAACAAATGCTGTCATTGGCTAATGGAGGTTGTTCTGGTGGATGTGCGAGCTGAACGTGAGGGAAGCTCTAGTGCCAGACAAAATGTTCAATTCTAATGGAAGATTTTGCTGGCGTGATTTTGGAGCAGTAAAAAACAGGGAAATATCCACCACCATTACATCAGCTTGGCCTGAAAAAGTGTTCAGAAACGTCTGTGAGGAGTTTCAGTTTGAAGCAGCAGCTGTGGAGAACCTGGAATGCAGTCACGTCGTCCACTGATAAGGTGGAAATGACCCCTGCATGTATGTGGCTTTAATCTAACATCAAACATGATTTCTCAGTGGGTGATTGCAGACGGACCATCTTTCAGTCATATCAGTCAGAGTTAGTGTGGGGGGGTTGCAGGGGGAGGGCTCTCAGAGAGCTGTCGGGTGAACTGCAGACGTTTCAGTTTCAGAAAAACTAACATCATTTATGAATACTTCTTATTTACACTTACTGGCATCTTTGACTTTACTGTGTGTCATTTCACATGAACATTACTGTAAATGACTGCGTGTTCACGTCATCAGACATGTCCAGATGTGTCACTAATGGTATGTGTGTTGGTTCTGTATTGTCTGCTGCATATCAATCACATACTAACCCATTTTACATTTTCAGGCAGGAGGATACTAAACTGGCATAACATGTATTTTTCTAAGAATGAAGGAATATATTTCAATCTGAGTTTGGTGCGTTGACCTCCTCCAAACACTTCCATGTAATCTGTTTTCTCTTCCTTTTGCTGAGCTCAGCAGCTGGTGGTTGTCTCTCAGGGATGTCAGTGGAGCTGTGTCCAGCTGCAAAGGAAGCTGGGAGCGTCTACAGGCAGAAGCTGGGCCCCCCCACCCGGGTATGTTCCTCTGGAGTGGATCCGTTCTCAACGGAGCACGACAGACGTGATGCTGAGCAGCGATGTGGACAGACTTACCGTAACCCTTGTGCTATCCTAGGTACTTTAACATAGGGAGTTGGGTCATCTAGACCCACTAGACAGTGCTCTGAACCTTTTTTCTTCAATGATTTGTGATCTTCACTGGTGTCCATGAATTACATGAAATCTTTCCACCTTTATCATGGTAGGGAGAACACGTCAATGTAAGGGGGGGGGGGGGGGGTCATCTAAGATAGCACAAGGGTTTTAATGTGACTCTTTTGATACAGTAGTTAACCTCAAACGTAGACATTTTCAAGATGCATTGCTTCATCTAGTAAATGTGACTAACATGTACGCTGAGCAAATGCTGAATGTAAATGTAACATTTGATTAAATTCATGAAAAAGCCGATTAAGTAAAACCCCCAACTGGATGAAACCTGCAACTTTTCTAGTTAATTATTGCAATACTTTTTGAAATTTTACTCCAAATATGACTAAGTGTGTTTCCTGGTTAATTTGCTGGTTAAAATTACACCCGGGAATTTCAGTTGGGGTACTTTCTCTATTTTTGTACCATTTGTGCATGCTGTAAATTTAGAATTTTCTTTATGATTAACCTTTTTTTAAGTTTATAGCTTATTCGTATCCATCCACACGAAGTCATTCAAAACCATGGCGATGAATGAGAACAAGTATTGTAAGTTGATTCACAAAAAGGGAACATTTGGATGACGTAACAAGCTAAAACATTGACAGTCTCTGTACTGAGCCAGAGATGCACGTGAGAAACCTGTTAAGCAGCATTAAAGAATAAACGTTCTAACAAGTAAGCAGTTGAACCCTTTTTCCTGGTTGATAACCTGACAAGATATATAAACATTTCTGTCATGGCATCATCTGTAGGAGACATCAGCGTCTTATCCAGGCCATGGAGCGGCAAGTTGCTCCCTACGGATGAAGCGATTTTGGGAAACCTTGGTTGGTGATTTTAAAGAGGAGCTATGGATGCAACAATTCTGCATGTCACGCAGCTTTTAATGAGCTATGCGACGGTGTGAAACCTCTCGGGGCGCCCGCTGTGCGGAGCTCAAGGCAGCCAGTTCTTACCAAGAAGGTAGGGTTTCCGTTGCAGTAAACATGTCCATTTGGATTTGCCCCAAAAACCGCCTCCTCCAAGCATTTTTGATAAATGTGATTTTTTTGTCAAAATTGTGGTATTTTCATTAAACAAATGCATTATCGCAAATCCAATTTGGATGGAGGAAACTGACTGAAGATCCCAGTCAAAGGAGGGCTGCCAGTCCCATCCACTCAATCAGTGGAGGTTTTCAGGTTTTCCAGTTTAAACTGTCGTATCAACTTACGTTTACTGTCAAAAGATGTCCAAGCCGCCTTTTCGCATCTGCTCTCAGATCTGTTTTGATCATGCCCCCCCTCTCCTGTCTTTCTTCATGTTATCTACCCCCTCGTCGATTCTTCATGGGACCTCACAGTTTAATGCGTCAGCTAATATACGGCTGCATTAAAGACGGGTGCTTTCTGTTTGACGAGAGTGGTTTAATCTGAATCAAGAAATGGGTCCCTGGAGGCCGAAGCTGCAATCACGTCAACATGGACGGTTCTCCAGCTGCTCTCTCTGATCATCTGCTGCCTTGCAGTTATTTAGAGGGTCTTGATCGTTATATGCTCTTAGGTAATGGGGGGGGGGGGGGGGGCATTATATAAAGCTTAAAACTTCTGCTACAGGACTTTTTTTTTAGAAAATCCAGCGCTGAAGATGAGGTTCAGAAGCTTCCTAAACCAATGAGCTTTAAAACATGAGCGTATGTTCAAGATGCTCTTATAAACACTTTTATGTTGTCTAATCAAGCAGTCATGTTAATTGTGTAATAGCCTTGTATATCTCCATGCTGTCTCATCTCATTTACATATTCAGGCCTGTGCTAATGAGAAAGGCTAGATTAAAGGGGGTGGGGAGTGGGGGGTGGGGTGCACGAGGCACTCCACCCTTTAAATCACTGATTTATTTATGCTGGATCTCCTCTTTAACAGGAAAACAATTTTTTCTCACTTTTTATTTTATGGAGCACATGACAGCCCGCTGTAGTGTCCCAACTGATCACATCAAAACATAAATTGAGTTGGGGGAGCCTTGAAAATGCTAAAACAGGACTGTTTCTTTTTACGTTTCTGAATGACTGAGGTAGTGAAAGACTCTCCTGATCACAATGCCGCAGGGCTGCCTGTCATGTAGCGGCTGCTCTCTCCAAGCAGTACCAACCATGCAGAATAATGAAAATAAGTGTGTCCATTTGACCAGTTAATCTTATTTGGCCCTTAACATTGCTGTGTGTTTTCAGCATAGACCATAGAACCCTTGTTCTCATCTCTTTTTATATGCACATGTACTGTTGAGGGGCACACATTGTGCACGCTAGCAGATACACACAGAAACACGTGCACAACCCCAGCCTTCATGGACACTCAGTGATTTAGTAGTCACACAGATAGTAGCTTGACTTCTTCGGTCTTTGCATCCCCGGTCCTCCCATCTCCTCCTCCTCCTTTCTACCAAACAACACAGTGCTCTTTTTAAGCTCCAGAGGAGAAAGAGCAAAATTTACAAGAGGAGCGGGGGGATGAGTGGAGCTGTTGTGTGCTGTTGAACAGAACCCTTTTGACTGGGAACCAGAGGTCAGGGCATGGCTCCCAAAGCCTGCAGGGCTCCTTGGTGCCTGTATGTGAGTCTGTGTGGGACTGTTTTTGCTTGCATGTATTTGTGTTCTTTCCATGTGTCTGTTGGCATTTGTTGTGTGTGCTAGCCTCAGGGTGCGTGAAACCCCGGCTGATAATGTTACGGGAAAGTCACAAACTGTTTTTGTGGCAAACTGATGTCACATGACAGCACAGCATGTGCATACTCTTTTTATACACAGTGTGAACTATAGTATCTGGCTTGTGTTGATGTGTGATGTGCTAGCACGGCACTGGGAAGAACAGCTTGCTCACAGCCAAGACTGACTTTACTCCGTGCTCCTCTTTCTGCAGCTCAGTCACAGCAAATGGTGGTTAAATGCAGAATTTAATAAGATCACATTCCTCACTTTTGATCAAACTGTGTCCACAAGATAGGTCATCTGGATCTTCTTTTATTTTTTATCTCATTAAAAGCCAGACAAAATGTAACAAATTCTGGTTTTGTGTATTTGCAGTGTTGAGTAAAAACTGATTATTGTGCTTGCATAATAAACCTTTTTTTAAATCGAACTTGATCAAAGTGAACTATGATGTTAAATCAAAATGCAACTGAGGAAGCAAACACATCCCTTTAAATTGCATACAACCCTCATAGTTTGAATTTCTTCATATAAAATCATTAACTTCAGGATAAAACAGCGCATTTCCATGGTTTGAAGAGAGTCAGTGTATCAACATTCATAACCCGCTGTCTTTGCATATCTATACAACGTGATAAAGCCAGGCCTTGCCAGCCAAGGTTTTGAATGCTTCTGGGCCTGAAACTTCCATGCATCTGGACCTAAGCTACTCCTTAGGTTCTGATTCAGTTACCACAGTAACTGCTTGAGTACGGAAAAGAAAGTTTGTTCAGGAAAAAAATGTGACTTGTTTCAAAACACAGGTGTCCAAAATGTTTTCTTTGTTCTATATATTTTGACAGATGCAGGTAAATGACACAATTATCTTTCTTATTCCTTGATACTTCAGTATCATCTCCAGATGTTTACGTGCAGAATTGTAACCAATTAAATGTCCAGATAGCAGCATGTGATCTTCAACATTAGACCCCTAAATGTAGACCCTCTAAGAATGCCCTCTCAGTGGGTTGTTTGGGCCAGACCAACACTTCCTCAGGTTTGCTTGTCAGTGAAAGCTCCTTTCAACTCTGGTTCAGAGTGGGAGTAAAGTCTAGGTTTTAACCCTTAAACCTGGAAACATTTTATAAAGACCACATGGATCCTGAAGTTGCTGACAAAGTGGCTAACAAAAAATGAAAATAACACCCAAAAGAAAAGAACACAAACCTTGAGGGGCTCCGCGGTGCAGCGGCAGGGCGGTCGACCTCTGGTCAGAAGATTACAGGCTCAATTCACGCCTTGCCTTTCCATGTATCAAGGTGTCCTTGGGTGGGACACTGAACCCCACTTTGCCTCTGGTGGTCATAGGTTGGCACCAGCGTTGGCCAGCAAAGCCACCATCAGTGTGTGAATGGGACTGTGAAGCGCTTTGGGCCTTCGGGAAAAGTAGAAAACTGCTTTTACCAGTTTTGTTCTGCTTAAATTCCTTTCAGAATGCTAAAAACGGATACACATTTCTTTTATACTTATTTGCAATGGTCACATATAATGGCTGACATCCATTGTATGACTTCTTCATGCAGCAGACACTAAAAACCAACCTGTGTTGAGACTTTGGCCAAAATGTCCCACAGGACGGCGAGACGGCATCAGGTCAGCATTTAGAGCCACTGAGAGGACTTCAACTGGGCAATGACTCCATAACAGCTGAGAGCGGGATGGGATGGGTGGAGTGGAGGAGGCGGGATGTGTTTCCTCTTCACTCAGTATTCTAAGAGGTGGAAGTAAGTACTGGCTGATAGCTGCCTTCTAACATTCTCTCAATTCCTTTCACTCTAGCCAACACTCTCTTTGGGATTGCACAAATATACACACTTCTTTCCTGTGCACACTACAAAATTATGCTATGCTACCAAGTAGCTGGGCAGAAAAGTGTTAAAGGCAAGAGCCTGCTGGGTCATATTCTGGCAGCTCAGGGGCCTGAATACATGTCAGGATGCACTTACCCTATTCCAGACCTTCACATCAAATATCCAACAGAAAGTGTCTTTCCTGAAGACACTCTCATTGATATGAAGCCAGCGGCAAGGTGAGAGTGATTTTTCCCTCCTTGAGTCATGTAGCCTCAATTGCACCCACAAGGAGCAGAGATGGGTGATGCAAGGCTCATTATGGTGTGACAACCAAATCATTACAGCGAGCACGGTCACACAAGGAAAACCACGCTGGTGGTTTCTGCCAGCAGTTCAAACTATCTGAGCTTAGCCATTTTGACGCATGTGCATAGACAAACACAGGTTTGTCTACATGCGCAGGTAAAGTAGGTGTTTAGGCTCAGTACAGGCGCAGAACATTGCACACATTAAAGCATTTTGGGGCATGGGGCATAATTCTATACCACTTTTCAATCTTGTTTATGGCCTAAAGTGCCTCGGTAGTGTCAGGTGGAAGGCAGCGGGAAGTGCCCACCCATAATCGTAATTTTGCAGGTTCGATTCCCTGCCTTTCACGCCCAAGACACTGAACCCCACCTTGCCTCTGTGGAGGTTACAGCTAGAAACTGCATGAGCCGATCAGTGTGTGTGTGCATGGTGAATGGGATCAGGACTGTAAGCGCTTTTTAAGCCTTCGTAGTTAGTTGCAGAAAAGTTTATATAGGTATACGCCCATTTACCATTTACCGCTTAATTAACAGAGTGGAATTGAAGCTACATATCTTCCAATCAGAGGATGAACGCCAACCCAATTCTGATCTTCATGTTCATTTTGTGGCAGATGTTTTCTGTTTGACTTTTTTCTATTGAATTGAAAACTTCATGGTAGCAAAACACTTCATGGTAGCAGATCTAAAGGGTCACTTTTCTCCTACAACAATTTTCCTATCTAAATTAGGGATTTAAGTGACTTTCTCAGAAGTAATGGAATTCCTTAGTAACGTTCAGTCAATGGATCTTTACTTTTCAACCCCAACGGACGAGTAATTGAATAGAAATCAAATCTAATTGTATTGCCAAAGAATGCCACTGAATAGTCTCTCTTTTTCCTGGGAAGAGATGGTGCAGCACAGGACCTGTGTTCATGTGTGTGTGTGTGTGGGTGTGTGTGTGAACGTATGCAGGAGATGGAGGCCATACTCCACCATAAATTAGATTAGATTAATTGCCTTTACTGTGAGAGCTGAGATGCAGAGGCTTTTTGCAGATGTGGTTCAGCAGTCAGCAGTGGGACAACCTCACCTTCTCCCTCCCTTCACATCACAAAAACAAATGATCTGGGGCCTGTTTCAGAAAGGAGGTTCAACCAACTCTGAGGTTAAACTTGAACTCTTGAAAGTTGGTCAATCGAGATTAACAACTCTGAGTTTCTGTTTCAGAGAAGCTTGATCGAGTTAGGTCAATCAATTCTTGAGCGGACTGTTTCGAGTTAAGCGGTTTTCACCATAATTAGCAAGAAGCCATTATCAATGAGCGCAGATAGTTACGAGTCACCATGGCAACCGTGGAAAAAGAGGGTTCATGCGATTTTTTCGCCAGCTGAATCCTGACGTGCTGCTCCAGAGTTACATGCGAAATATGGTTACATATTCCAGAAGAAAAGCAAATTGCTGCATCTGCAAAACAGAGACAGTTAGCGGGAAACATAGCTGCTCAAGTATCGCGCAGTTTGCATTTAAACTGCCGTAATAACTTTTAAATAGCGTATGAGTGAAATAAAAAATGGCGTTATTTAGGTGTACTTTTGAAGTGTTATTCCTGTGTAATTGCATGGAATGCTGCAGTAGTGTACAGAACCAATCTGGGGGAAAAATGCATTTAACGCTGGTAATGTTTTAGAGAATTTTAAGCTAACTTTCCCCTCTTGCAAACTTTGGTCAGTTTAATATTAATACATGCAATTGTAGCCGGCCTCACAGGGTTCGGTGTTGGTAGATGTGAATGAAATTTCGCGGCGCCTGACACACGTCTGTTCACTCCATGTCTTTTTTATTATAAATCTTGCACAGCAGAACACATGCCCCCAGTCCCACTCACCGTAACTGCAGTAGTAAATGGCTGAACATGAGACACTGCATGTGCTGCAGAATTGTGTTTTAAAAGTAACTTTTGTCTACCCTTGTATTGGATCAAGTAGGCTTTATGGGACAAGGAAAGCAAGCAGTGCTAGAAAATTGTGTTTCCAAAAAATAATTGTTACATTAATCTAATTCAATGTCCCTGATTTCATTTTCATGTAGATGCAATCCTGCAGGAATTAAAAGAACATGGTGTTGTTAAAATAGAAGATAAAACATATAATCCAATCTGGTAACAAATTTGAGCATACTGTGATGTAGGCTTTATGACAAGATGGACATATGAAACCTCTACATATGTTAAGATCTAATATGTTTCTATTTTGTATATGTAATTGACTGCAATCCTAAAAAACGAACGCTTTCAAACAAAAACGATGGGGAAATGAGATAACAACCGAGTCTAAGGGTTCCAAAATTCTCGCGACGACCTAAATGTAATCTTCTCATGAATTAATGCAGCCTCCTCGTCTATTGGGTCCTCCAAAAAAGGACAAGCCATTCTTGTCACTTGTCTCTGTGTGACGGAAATTTGGGCAATGAAGGTTAAAGCGAAAAATACCGCTTCGTCTTTAAAAAGGGGAGGGGACCGCAGAAACTTTGAGTTTAGAGAATAAAACCTGCTCCTAATTGTGTTAGTTCACAGCCAGTAAGTAACCAGCGACACTGACCAGAGTATGTTACCTGCCTTTCAGAAACGGGTTTGACTTACCTGCTTTCTGGTTTAACAAACCTCCCATTCTGAACGAAAACCTAGGGTTTCCCTGATTTCAGGGTTAACGACTCAGAGTTTACACTAACCTTTTTCGAAACAGGCCCTGGACACCTGCATAAGATGCAGTGAGCTGGGTATGCAGCAAATTTTTTCACCACATATGACAGTCTATATCCCATAATCTGCACCTCTGTTTCGTTTAGCCTTCCATATTCTACTCAAACCTGCTGCAAACGTCTGCCCTTTTGCTCTCCCTGTCTTCTAAACCTCAGAAAGCCATAACGCTTTTCCGGTTTCTGCTTATGCTGAAACTTCTTAGTAACAGAAATGGAGATCCCACTGGAGAAGGAGCACACTGGAGATATCAACAGAAAAGGGCCAAAACCCAGACGAGCAAAACTATGAAACCAGAACTGCTGGAATCTGGAGCTAATGCACAACGAACTGGCAAAGAGTGTGAGGATCAGACAGTCCTAAATACTGTGGCTCACAGGTGGAATGAATGACACTAATTAGACATCAGGTGGGGACTGGGAGAATGGAGAGCATGCAAAGCTCACCACAGATCACAAAAACCCATCATCATCATTATGGGTGATGTTGGACCAGCTGATTTCTTAATTTTGTCGATTGGACCACATTTCCTAAGAGCGGTGACAGTACCAGAGTCTGTTAAGGAAACGTCCCTGGAACCCCTTTACATTCACTCATTTTTATGACTAATTTTGAAGATGGTCCCAATTGGCTGGCATAAACTGCTCCATCTTTTGCAGAGCGAGCTGTTCTGGAACACCAGCAGGACCAAGTAATGGACTGTCCTGAGAGGAATGCCTGGCCTGAGCAGCTCCAACTTTCATGCTGCTGCTTCCTTCTTCTGCTTCTTGCTTTGGACTTCCTTTAGCTGTAAGCTCCAACATCACTTTACTTGGATCAGGGTGTCGAACTGGCCAAAACCAACATGGTTTCACCTACCTGCCATTTGAAGTTCTTACTACAAACGCTCTATCCGGTAATCAGCGTACGCCAAGGGCGATTCCAATTTTCTACGCAATAATTACATTATAAAAGCAACTTGACGGAAAATGTGCCGCCCTTCACGCAGCTTCTGACCCAGGCGCACGCACAAAAACGGTGAAATGGGAACGCGATAATCATGGCAGATGGAAGAAACACGTGAAAGTGAAATGACAATACTGCCTCTTCATAATAACATGAAGACTTACAAAGTAAGTCTTATACCCAATAGCCTACACGAACACCCGTTTAATCGATCAGCAGTGAAACAAACAAAAAAAATCAAATGAAAATTACAACAGAAATTAATGAACACATATTTGCAGAAAGAAAGTGAAATATGTTCTGCAATATTGGCATGTTGTGCAATTCATCCTCATAAAATATTGAATCAACAGAAATGTAACAATGTACAAAACTGATATTCTCGCTAGTGTCCGCCTGGCGGAGCAGATAGCACTAGATAGACAGACAAATAGACAGACAGATGGACGGACAGATATTAATTGTCCACTGGGGAAAGTTGTTTTCATATTAAAATAATTTTTCATAAGCTATGGAATTATGGTATTCATGCATATGCCTTTAGTTTGTTTTATTTTGATAAACAATGTACGGCGATGTCTCAAACCATTCAGGTTAAACAAGAAAATTGCATTTGCGCTGAACAATTTCCCCCATTTCATCGCTGATTTCCTCCCAAGGACATCTGTAGCTTGTCAGATGTAATTAAATGGATGGAAATAAAATGCCCCATCACAATGCGGAACGACGCACAATGGCTGATCTTGTGCTCTTAGAAGATGTGGCAAATGGAAGAATTCGGAGTGAACGCATCTTTAAACTGCAAGAGGACTTGCTGGCAAAGAGGACGAAAGTGGTTTATGAGCCGTTCCGATTTCCTCGCCGTCCTGTTGGACCTCTGGCGGGTTTTTGGGGTGTCACCAGGTGCATCTGGTGAGTCGGTGTTCCCCCTGCGCCTCAGTCACCACTCCACTGTAAAGGGATTCCCCAATTATTGCTGCCAGTCTCTCATCAAGAGGGGTCAGCTCCGGTGTCCCCCCCCACCCGTGGCAGACAATAATTTCGCTGGCGGAGCGCTAGATGTCTTTTTGATGTCCGACCATTTCTTTTTTATTTCTACAGCATTTACGGCGTCTGCCACTCGTTTGCCGCTCACGTGCTTTTTGGCATTAGTAATGCCCACACTGTGCCCTCCAAACAACACTTTTCTCCTCTTTTCCACCTCGCCAACGATAACTTCTACTTCACATTGAGTGAAGTTTATGTTTTTTGGATTTCCATCGGTGTGTGCCATGATTTCGCAATCACGAATACAATTTGTATGCCACGGACTATTTATGGGCAACTATATGGTCATGTAGGCTTAAAAGCTGCGCCACATTTAGAATTGCCAGATTTATTATGAAAGATGGCGAGGATGTGCGCATCGTTTTATAAATCTGAATATTTCCCCAGGCGACGCTAGTCCTATGTTTCATCCGTACGCCACTTCTGACGCAAATCCTACGCAAAGTTTTATAAATGAGGCACCTGATGAGGCAGAGTTTCTGGAAAACCAGCAGGAGGCCGGACTTCCAGGCCTGAAGTTTGACACCCCTGACCCAGATGGAGGACAGTGTTGAAAAACTCTCTCTCCATCAGTTTCACACACTCCTCCCTCTTCCAGCTCTTCTTCTCCTGCCTCACTTCTCCCAGAGAGACTCTTCATTAAGATTCAGTCAGCATGGCAGCATATCTTCTACTAAATGGAATATTAGAAAAGAATGATATCAGGTGCAGAGCTGCAACTCAGGATGTTTGTTCAAGAAGAGGGAACCAGGATCTGGAGTCTCCTTAGGTTCTTGGAGCAGACTCCAGCAGTCTTCTCACCTATCAAGCATCACACATGGAAGATGTCTACCGCTGGAAATCGAAGGCTGCCCCATTCTGAGCCAAAGTCTCACCTTTACAGGATGTTCTTTCCCTCTGCACACTTTGTCTTTTGGTCCAGCAGCTTGTAGCAGAGCGATGACAGCAGTCACAACAAGAGACGGAGACAAAGGCTGTTCAGCATAAATGTCACAATGAAATTCAGGGAAAAGCCTTTCTCCCTCTTTCCTGGAACGAGAACTCATGAACAGACAAAAGCCAGTGAAACATATCAGGGACCATCTTATTGATTCCCATCTTCTGTATGGTGTCCTTGTTTCTCACATGTAGAGGAGCAGATAAACCTTGCTGCTTATTCACTAGTTTAGATATTCTGATGAGTTGATTTAGATGAGTGCTGCTATGAGATTTGTCTTTACCTTCAGAAGACTGCCGAGGACTTCAGTCAACCCAAACAAGACGTGATTTGCTTCATGACCACTTGAGGGCAGCAAAATTAATTAAAATGCTGTTCATATTCTGTATTTTCTGTCAATCTGTTTTTCTTATGGCCTCTTTTCAAAGAGTTCTCTTTTTCCAAGTTCAGTTTTAGCTTTACATTTAATATGGGACTGTCCAGATTGAGACAAAAATACCAGATTAAAAACAGCAAATGACTTAGATTTTTTGCAAGCTTACAATATTACTAAGATTCATTCAATTTATAGTTTACATTCTGAATTAAGTCTATAAAAAATAAAACTTTTTTGAAGCTTTCCAAACTATTTTTAAGAATTTGATATTAATATGATCAGTCAAATGCAAAGCTAGTATTAAAAGACAGAGGTTTGATTCCATAAAACAGACCAGACTAGAGGATAGCTGCTAAATAGAAAAATGAATACTTAAAGAATACAGAAGATTGGAGCACAATAATTAATGTTTATTAGTTGTCAATCATCAAATTTGATCCAGCTCCGGGGAGGGCGGTGAGCTGCACACACAGCTGCATTCGAGAACCATTCAGTGAAAGCTCAAAATCCCACTGTTCATTACTGTATTGTTATATGTGACAGCTTTCATTTATGAATTTACTGAGAGAGATTTAATCATTTGGGATCAGCACTATTTTTTTTTATTTAAAAAAAGACTATTGGTGTAACCCAGAGTGGCATCAGGAACCACTGTGAACATGAGTCTATTGTGAAGGACGAACACAATCATCAAAGAAGAGGCTTCGATGATGAACAAGGAAAGACGTAATGTAGTCTTTTTAGGTTCCCAGTGTGTATGAAGCCACTTATAGTTCAACCTGGAGCTTTGTCAAAAATATGAAAACTTTCTGATCAGGCAGGACTGAAGATGAACCAAATGTGGAAGGAGTCCATGGTGAACATCTCTCACCTGACTGCTGCCCATCTGCTGATTTATAGTTTCAGTGAGTCATTGTTGCTTATTTCTTTCGGTTTTTGCCACCAAATGTTTTATTCCTTGAAAAGAGGATCTGCTCATCCTTATACATGTTTGCACGGATTAGTCATAAAGGCACTAAACTTTTACAAACAGTGACACGCTTCATTCTGAAACTACTTATTTTGTCCATTTTCCTGGAAGATTACAAACTGCATGTTGTAATCTTAGGTCATTCAAAATGAGAGACTGTGACTTTTTTTTTTGTTGTGATTTTGATTATAAACATCAGCCTCATATTATTAGTAAATGGGATATCTCATACACAGAAATCTGTTTGAAAGGTTTTGGACTAGTAATGGTACATGAAAAACTGTTTTTTCAACGTTTTTCTTGAGAGTTCACCTTAAGTAGACGACAGGGAGAGGAAAAGTGAAACCAGACTGTCAGCATAACCCTTGTGCTATCTTAGATGACCCCCCCCCCCTTGCATTGAAGTGTTCTCCCTACCATGACAAAGGTAGATAAAGGTGGAAAGATTTCATGTATTCCATGGACACCAGTGAAGATCACAAATCATTGAAGAAAAAAGGTTCAGAGCACTGTCTAGTGGGTCTAGATGACCCAACTCCCAATGGTAAAGTGCCTAGGATAGCACAAGGGTTAAATGTGTTTCTCTGGATTTGATCGGCTCTGCTGCAGATTAGAAATGTCTTCCTTCACCATTGTGTGTTCTGATACAAATGGCTCATCTTCAAGGTCAATGGGAGGTCATTTCAGAGAAACATTAAATAGGTTGTATTTATAAAGATCATAGACTTATTTCACACCAGTTCTACTATCAATAACCCAGACATATCCATTAGTGCCAAAGCAGGTAGTCTGGGGCAAATACTCCCTCCAGCATTTAAACAAACTTCCACTGGGACTCATTCTCCCAGACTCCCCTGGTGCAGCAGCAGCAGCTGAAGTCCTCTGTTCCAGTCGATTCATCTGATGCCTCCCATGTGTGTTTGTTGCTAATTAGAGTACAGCAGACACACCTTCACTCACACACAGAGCAGTCTCACTGAATGGTGATGGCACTTTATTGTGACAAATACGACTAAACGAGCAGCTGATTGTAAAGAAGTACAGGTTAACTGGAACGTACGTTCAAACCATTTTACTCAGGTGGTAAACAAATATGACTGATCCCCTGTCCTGATTTATCCAGACACTGTTGTTGTGTACATTACAACAGCGGGAACAATTGTGCTCTGAAGTACAGCTGACGGTTAAATCAGGGTGTGAATTATGAAGGAACAAACCCGTTGAAAATGTGTTCATGGATATGCTTTAGGTCATGGATTAGGATGAACTTCAGGCCATGATAAAACTCAAAGAGGTTAGCCTTCACGCCTCGCTGGTTCAAATCCCAGCTGGGTTCTGTCTGTGTGGAGTTAGCATGTTTGCCTCAAGAATGTTTTATTCAGTTTCCTCCCACTTCCAAAAAATACATGCTTCATGGGCTAATAGGTGTGATTGTGTGGCTCTGCAACCTGTTGAGGATGTACCCCACTTTTGCCCAAGAGCAGCAGGTTGGCTCCAGCAAACCTGTGATCCTGAAAGGCATCCAGCGGTATCTGAGGACAGACGGATGGACGACAAACTCAAAGCAGCTGGACACGGCCTGGCTCACCTGAGACACAAATGTATTACAAATTGTAGTCTTGAAGTTGAGTCATGTTATCAAGACCTAAAATCTTCTTTTTTTAAAAATGTCGCCACCTATCCAAGTGGCTTCATCAGTTAGATGAAGTCCATCTGTTTATAAGTTCAAATTCCTGTATTTCTTTATTTCCTCCACTGTGTATTTATTTGAGCTTAACATCCTGGGTGGCAGGATTCGGATCATCAATGTCCAAATGCCATCCTCTAGAGAGTGCTGTCCTGCTTCTTTTCCAAACAACACTGTCCTTACAGTGGGACGCACATGATCCATGTACTCAGCTGGCAGTAGGACAGTGATCTTTTGAAGCCTGGGCTTAGTCACCCCTTACTTGGAAGAACAATTTGGGAGGCTGGCGTTTGCATGTTTGCCAGGTGTTTCGGACCTGCAGACCAGTGATTAAGTTAATCAAGTGTGTCCAGACAATCAGAAGATGGAAAAACAGAGTTTGGAGGAGAACAGGCAGGAATGTTGCCCTGGCTGCAATGACTTGGAGCGAAGCTTCAGCTCGCTTTGACGGGTTGTTCAGGAAGGACCATGCTTTGCTGTTTCATTCATTTGACGATGGAGATCTTTTTGTGAGTGCAATGGCTGTTGGAGCCAGCAGCTTAAAGAAACTGAAAAAGATCACTGGTTGCTGGTCTCGAAGTGTTTCAGGTCTGCTGTAACAGCTAAGTGAAAGAAATGTTTCCTTTTCGAAGCACAAACCACAGCAATGACTACACACTGACTCAAATGCCTACACTATACACGCTGTCCAATTCCCTTTGGGAATCGAAAGTGTAAAACTAAAAATGTACTTTTCTATTCCACGAGTAGACTGAATACTGCCTCCCTCCTGAATCAGAAAGTCTGGAGAAATTGACCTTCCTCATGCTAATTAGCCCCAAAAATCTCAAAACATGACTCTGAATCTCAAAATCAGACCAATGCTTTAGCTTCCCTGTTTTTGTTTTTGTCCATGTTTGCCTTATGAATGGCCAGCTCGAGTGACTTGATGGAATTTACTTATTCTTGTTTAGTGGAGTGATGTCCTTCCAGGAAAGGTTGGAATCCTGATAAAAGCCCTTGGTTTGAAACTGGGATGGTCTCATTTGGTTTGCAAGATTTTCTCTGGGTATTCCCATCTAAGATCCAAAAACAGAACCACTTCAGTGCAGTTAGGAAAAAGCTCGATTTTGGTGAGTTTCTGCCTTCCTTTATCCTCCATAGGCTTCTGGTCCTCTACCCATCATCTGCACACTTCAGTCCTCTTGGAATGATCAGCATTTCTTTCCTTGTCTCATTTTTGCCCCTCTTTCCTTTCCTTATCCCTTCCTCTGCCCCCGATCTTCTGCTCTGGAGATGAGTAAATGAATTGCCTTCCTCTGGTCGTGGAATCAGTCTATCTATGAGTGAACCACGTTAAAACCAGGGAAGAAGTACAAAGAAACCACACAAAGGACACGTAAATCAACATAAAAGCCAAATCTTGCCCAAAATTCATCCATCGATTATATAATTTTAATATGTTGTGTGTGCCGTAATCGGCAGTATATGCAGGAAAAGCAGTTAGACATGTGTGAAACCCACAAATTGAACCCTATCAAAAATCACTCATGATTAGGTAAGATTTACATCATAATTGTGTATAAACTACTTAAACTACGCATAAACTGTGTAATTCTCAACCAACCAAAGTTTTTTAAAACAGCTCAAAACCCGTAAAGACCCTTTGGCCGAGACCCTTGCTGGACATCTTCACACATTAACAAACGCAAGAAACACTTATGCATGACGTATATAATGAATGTATCACAAAAGAGCAAAATTTCATACATGGAAAATGCGCAATATGTACAAAGTACAGGTGTGTGATCAAGCCTTCTGTTGCTCTATCTTTAATGTGAGACCAAAGGTGTTAATATCAAAAGTTCAAAGTGACATGTTAACAATAATGTGATGTAAAGGATTTATGGCATGAAAAAACAAAAAGTCATGAATGAAAATATCTAAAATCTTGTAAAAGAAAAAAATGGAAACTGTTAACAGGTTGATTGTCCAATGGGTGTGCTCCCAATTATTGAGAATTCTTCTCATGTGTTTTCCCTGTGGTCATGCCATGTCACTGTCTATTTAAACTGCACCTGCACCAATAAACAATTGATTGTATGTTCTGACTGCAGACTGTGTCCCAGTGTGTGCTTTTGCTCCCCTTTGGAAAGCCACGTTTAACAGGTTATGAGCCCAGATGCGTTGATGTTTGCCCAGACATGGTGTGAGTAGCAAAACAGTTTGATGAGCTATTGTTTCAAACTTTTGGAGTGCCAGCACCAAGAGTGAAAGGACAAGTTCACGTTGGTCTGGTCTTGTGCTTGATGGAGACGAGAGAATTATGAACTCTGGGAGACAAAGTTTTTTGGACATCTGCGGTTACAGAAACTGAAGGATACAATTCTAAATGAACCTGCCACAGATGTGGATGAAGAAACACTGGCTGAGGATGCAGCGAAAAATGCTGAAGCATATGCTGAACTTATTCAATTCCTTGATGACAAAAGTTTGTCTCTGGTCATGGGAGAGGCTGTTGATGATGGGCGTGGTGCTCTCAAGATATTGCAAGACTATTATGCTCGCAAGGGGAAGCCCAGAATTGTGAGTCTGAATTAACTTCCCTGCAAAAGTTAAGTGGTGAAAGTGTGACTGATTACGTCATACATGCTGAGACTTCAATCACAGCGCTGAGGAACGCCGGAGAAGTTTTGAGTGATAGACTACTGGTTGCAATGGTCTTAAAGGGGTTGCCAGAATCATTCAAGCCTTTTTCAATTTTTGTTACTCAAAGCGATGAGACCCTCTCTTTTGCAGATTTTAAAACCAAATTGCGCAGTTATGAGAACACTGAAAGCATGCGTACAGCTGTGACCAAGGACAATGTCATGGGTGCCCAGGCACAGAAAACTAGTGCCCTGTCAGGTGCAAGGATGCGAAATGTAGAGAACAGAGATATTGAGTGTTTCCATTGTGGCCAGAGAAGACACAAGGCAAGACAGTGTCAGCGTGGTCAGCAGTGGTACAGCCAAGGCAAGAGCAACACACGGCGAGGAGGTCGGAAGCAGCAGCGACAGGACAACGCACGCGGAGTATCGGAGGAGACGAACACCTTTGCCTTCTTGGTGACCACTGATTATCACCCGGGGAGCGACATCACCTGGGGCCTCATTTATAAAACTTTGCGTAGGATTTGCGTCAGAAGTGGCGTACGGATGAAACATAGGACGTGCGTACGCACAGAACTATTCGGATTTATAAAACCGTGCGCACACACATCCTACGCATCTTTCCCTTTATAAATCACAACCGATTCTAAATGCAGCGCAGCTTTTGCGGCCCCATGACACGCCCATAGTTGCCCATAAATAGTCCATGAAACGCCCACAAATGAATATTCATTGATTGCGAAACCATGGCAAACACCGAGAGGAAATCAAAAAAACGTAACTTCACTCAATGTGAAGTAGAAGTTATCGTTGGCGAGGTGGAAAAGAGGAGAAAAGTGTTGTTTGGAGGGCACAGTGTGGACACTACTGATGCCAAAAAGGCACGTGAGCGGCAGACGGTGGCCGGTCAGAGGTTGTGAGGCTACAGCGCTCCATTGGGGGGGGGGGGGGGGGGTGACCGGAGCGCCAGATGCATGCACCGGGTGACACGCATGGTTCCTCCGAGTGCTCCTCTGTAACGCCGGGCCCAAAAGCCCGCAGAGGTCCAAAAGGACGGCTCGAGGAAGTCGGAACCGGCTTATAAGCCACTCGTCCTCGTTTGCCAGCAAGTCTTCTTGCTGTCTAAAGATGCGTTAACTCCGAATTCTTCCATTTGCCACATCTTCTAAGAGCGCAATATCAGCCATTGTGCGTCATTACGCATTGTGATGGGGCATTTTATTTCCCTCCATTTAATTACATCTGACAAGCTACAGATGTCGGTAATAATCCACGTGGAAATGGGAAATTGTTCAGCGCAAATGTAATTTCTTGTTGCTTTCTGAATGGTTGAGACATACGCCATACATTGTTTTATCAAAAATAAAACAAACTAACGGCATATGCATGAATACCATAATTCCAGAGCTTATGAAGAAATGTTTTAATATGAAAACAACTTTCCCCAGTGGACAATTAATACATCTGTCCGTCCGTCCGCACCTATCTGCTCCGCCAGACGGACACACTGACGAGAATATCAGTTTTGTACATTAGTTTGTTCTGTTAACTATATTATTTATGAGGATGAATTGCACAACATGCCAATATTGTAGAACATATATAACTTTTCTTTTTCCAAATATGTGTTCATTTGAATTTATGTTGTAATTCTCGTTTGATCTTTTTTGTTTGTTTCACTGCTGATCGATCAAACGAGTGTTTGTGTAGGCTGTTAATTGTGAAGTCTTCAGTTCATTTATGAGAGGCAGGATTTTTTTGCGTATGCCTGGGTCAGAGCTTGCGTGGAGGACCGCACATTTTCCCGTCAAGTTTGCTTTTTATAAATCTCAACTATTGCGTAGAGAGTGGCGTACGCCTTCTTTTGTGCGTAAGCAACGTTTATAAATGAGGCCCCAGAAAAGGGTTGATGGTGGACACTGGTGCAACATCGCATATCATTACAGATCTTGCTAAGTTTAAGAGCTTTGACGATCAATTCCAGGCTGAAACGCACTGTGTGGAACTGGCTGATGGGACAAGGTGCAAGGGGGTTGCGGAGCGCAGAGGAGAAGCAGCGGTGTGGCTGGTTGACAGCGGGTGATATCACATTTGTGCCACACTGAAGCAGGCGCTGTATATCCCCTCCTATCCCCAAGACATCTTCTCCGTGAGAGCTGCAACTTCCAACGGAGCAAGAGTAATCTTCAAGGAGGGAGAAGACGTCCTGAAGTACAAAGACGGTACACGTTTTTCTTATTCATGAACACAATAGACTGATCTATTTGCCTACGGTTCCTGAGAACAATAACTGTGATCAATCTATGATTTGCCATGACATTCAGACGTGGCATGAGATTTTTGGACATTGCAATTATAATGATGTTCAGAAGTTGGAATGTATTGTTGATGGCATGTCAATTAAGGGTAAAGTACCTAAATCTATGCAATGTCAAGTGTGTGTTCAAGGTAAATTCATTCAAAGTAGGAACAGGAAGTCTGATGTGAGGGCAAAGTTGGCATTAGAGTTGGTACATACTGACTTGGCAGGGCCCATTAACCCAGAGTCCAGAGAAGGTTATAGGTATGCACTTTCCTTTTCCGATGACTACTCGAGTGCAATGTTTGTGTATTTTTTAAAGCACAAAAGTGATACTGTGGAAGCTACAGAGAGATTTCTAGCTGATATAGCTCCATATGGCAAAGTTAAATGTATCAGATCTGATAATGGTACCGAATTTACTGGACAGGGTTACCAAGCACTACTTCGCAGGAATATGATTAGACATGAAACATCAGCACCATACTCGCCACACCAGAATGGTACTGCTGAACGTAATTGGAGGACTCTCTTTGACATGGCTAGATGCATGCTCTTGGAAAGCAAGTTACCCAAGGAGCCATGGCCGTATGGAGTCCAGACAGCAGCAATGGTGAGGAATAGGTGTTACAACAATCGCACTAGACAGACACCTTACTTTATGTTGACAGGAAGGAGACCCAATGTGTCCAGGATGCAGACTTTTTTTTTATAGACAGGACACAAAGAAATTAGATTCAAAATCTGACAAAGGCATTTTTGTTGGATATGATCAGAACAGTCCAGCCTATATGGTCTACTATCCTGACAGTAAGAAAGTGATGAAGCGCAGACTGTTCAGATTCATATCTAATTTTAAGAAATGTGAGACTGATTATGTGTCTGATGATGATGAAGTTGGTGTGCAACGTAGTACAACCCGACTTGACCCAGACAAACCCAAGCAGAGTGACATTGCAGAGACTGGATTAAGCCCAAGTCAGATAAATGCACAGTCAGTTGAGGTCAAGGCAGAACCCCCTTCTTCAGATGCCCTGAGTGGAGAAAGGAGATATCCTAGAAGAAGACCAGAGTTTTATGGGGTAGAGCATGATCAGGCACAGATCAACATTGATTACTGCTATAAGATGGTTTCGAATGTGCCTCAAACCTTTAGAGAGGCTGTGACTTCATCCAACTCAAAAGAGTGGATAGATGCAATGGATGAGGAGATGAAATCATTGCAGGAGAACAACACATTTACTCTGACCACTCTGCCGGAGGGCAAGAAAGCAGTGGGTGGTAGGTGGATCTATGCAATCAAATGTAATGCTGATGGGTCTGACAAATTTAAGGCAAGGTATGTTGCCAAGGGATATAGTCAGGAGATGAGAGTAAATTATGAAGAAACTTTTTCTCCTACTGTTAACCTAACCAGTGTGGGAGTGTTAATGCAGAAAGTTGCCCAGGAAAGCTTGATCCTCCACCAGATGGATGTTAAGACAGCCTACCTACATGCACCAATTGATTTTGAAATTTACATGGAACAGCCAGAGGGATATGATGTAAAATCTCAGACAAATGAAAAAATTGTGTGTAAACTGGAAAAATCATTGTATGGGCTAAAACAATCAGGTAGAAATTGGGGCAAAATGTTACATGATTACCTGTGTGAAAACAACTTTGTACAAAATCCAGTTGATCTTTGTGTTTACAATAGAGAAAGAGAAAATGAAAAAGTAATAATATTGATATGGGTTGATGACTTGGTCATAGCTGCCAGTGATGAAAGGCTTTTAAAAACTGTCAAACAGATGCTTGCTGAAAAGTTTCAGATGAAAGATCTGAGCAGGCTGAAAACATTTTTGGGGATCACCTTTGATCAGTGTGATGGTGAAGTGACCATGTCACAGCAGAGTTATATTGATAAACTGCTGGAGAGGTCTAACATGCAAGATTGTAAACCCAGGTCGACAACTTGTGAATCAAAGTTGTATTACACTGATGGCGGTAAAAAGATGAGTGACCCCAGGAAGTACAGAGAGGCCATAGGTAGCCTAATATACCTTTCCTCATGCACTAACCTGATCTGAGTTATGCTGTTAGCAGATTGTCACAGTATTTCAGTGAGCCAACGGAAGAACAGTGGACAACTTTAAAGCATGTACCAAAATATCTGAAAGGCACAAATGATAAGAAACTTTGTTACAGGAAAAGTGATGAAGGATTAAGGCTGTGGGTTTACAGTGATGCAGATTGGGCAGGTGACACCAATGACAGACATAGTACTTCTGGTTATTGTATTAGTCTAAGCAAAAATGGTCCCCTGATTTCCTGGAAGACCAAAAAGCAGCCAACTGTAGCACTGTCAACATGTGAGGCTGAGTACATGGCTTTAGCTGCCACTATACAGGAATGTTTGTATTTGATTCAGCTGCTTCAACATTTCGATGAGTATCAGTATGACAAAACTGTGATCTATGAAGATAATCAAAGCACAATTGCACCGGCAAAGAATCCTGTAAATAGACAGAGATGCAAGCATGTTGATATTAAATATCATTTTGTGAAATCAACTGTAAACAATGCTGAAGTGTTTTTGAAATATTGTCCAACAGATCAGATGGTTGCTGACCTAATGACCCAACCAGCAACAAAACTAAAGCTACTTACCTTTTCAAGATTCTTGTTTGGATTATAGTTAAAAAAAAAAGATGTGATGCAGTTTTGGTTTCCATGATGATTGTAAATAATGTGTGAGCAAGTGGGGGTGTTAACAGGTTGATTTTTCAATGGGTGTGCTCCCAATTATTGAGAATTCTTCTCATGTATTTTCCCTGTGGTCATGCATGTCACTGCCTATATAAACTGCACCTGCACCAATAAACAATTGATTGTATGTTCTGACTGCAGACTGTGACCTAGTGTGTGCTTTTGCTCCCCTTTGGAAAGCCCACGTTTAACAGGTAAACAGGTAAAAAGGAATTTAGATGCAGAAAATGTAAATCTGAGGGCTAAACTTCACAGTGATAAATCTGACATTTTTCAGGAAAAAATATAAAAAATATATAAAAATAAAATGTCACAATTGTCACAAGTTTCATAAATAGATAATAACTCTTTATTAGAAGAACGTGCTTAATAGAGGTCTAATTTACAGTACCTATGCATAGCATGTTATTTAGTGGAAGAACGTGACAAAGGGTTAAGTCATGTGTGTAATTGAAGATCCTGGGCTTCTGCGTGTTGTGATGAGCCTTTGTGTTTGGTAAAGCCCACACTTGCCTCCTAGCGGTCATTGAACGCACCTCCTCAGGTGAGCCCTTCAGAGAGCTGAGTGTGTCCGTCCAGTCCACAGGCGCTCTGTAATCTGTCTGACATGTGCTCGGCCCCCAGTGACTCTGTTATTAGACCCATTAGGCAGCCTGGGATGAAGCTGAGTTTTCATTAGCTGCGAGTGACTGTGTGTGGCGGCACGTGGGTGTGTGTGTGTGATGAGTATGTAATCTCTTTGACACCAGTAAACCAAGGGGGGAGACACTCAAGGTTTGACAGATAATGGACCAGCACTTAAAGGACAGACTGTGTCTGCAGGGAAGAGGGGCCTGGTGTGTTTTAGAGTTGCTTGTTAGCTAATTGCAGTATTGATATGGAATAATGTATCTTCCATGTCTAAGGATCTCAGTTGAGCCTGCAGGCTCCCAGAAAAGTAAAAGTAAAACACGGCCTGCAACTTGACTCATTTTCGATTCAAGTCAGGCCTCAAATTCCAGAACGTTTTCTTCTCACTCAGCCGTATCGTCCCATTCCACACTCATTTGTTGCCCTTCTATCATATCAGAGTGCATTTCCCAACCAATAAGCTGAGGCACTCTTCTGGAGAAATGTATTTATCTTTCACATAAACTCCGCTCTGGCTCCACTTGTCTCTCTTCAGTAGCTCTTGCCTGCTCTTAATTTCTATTAATGCTTCTGCAACTGACGCTTGAATCTAATCCACCGTTAGGGTGAGCGAGGAGGGCACACCAGGAAATATGCATAGGCAATTATCCTCTGTAATGTGCATGGCCCCGTTCGCTAATGCATCTGTGCTCATGCCATGTGAATCGGCTGCCTGTGCATGCACACACAGGCTGATGCAGAGGCTGACAGGGAGGATGCAAAGTACGTACATGAGGGTGAATTTTGTCAGTTCATATTATTGTTAATAACTCTCTGCATTAATATACAGAATTATTGGTAGCAGGCTTTTATGGAAACACACAGTCAGCTGCTGTCTATCAGTGCAGCGCAGCAAATACACAATGATAGTCATCTCCAGCATTGCTCACTCAGGAGCATAAAGTCCCTTTCTCTCTAACTGATAGCAATGTTTCTCTTGCCTCGTGATTGTTCATGAAAAGACCTCTAATAACTGCTTAGCTGTCAGCTGCTTATAGATTTAACACGGCTCTCTGGGACAATGACAGCAGGGGCAATGACAGGGTCCTGGGCCTGTAAAGCCTCCATCTGCAGGAGAAATGGAGCAAATAAACCCAGAGGAGAGAACACACAAGTACAAATCTATTCATGAAACTGTGGAGTTCCCCCTCACCAAGGTGTCTTAAAGTTTTATAGTGTGAGGTCAGTGATGAGGCGGGCTCGGGAATGATGGGATGAGGTCTAACAGTAGGTTTTATAGATGCTGGATGTGTGTGAGAGTCAGATGGCAGATGTGAGTAAACATTTCCACTGGACGGCTGTTTTGTGTGTGAACGCGTGTGTGTGTCCTCAGCAGTGTCATGCTGTTCTGCCATCAGTCACCTTCAGATCACTGTGGTCATGGAGCTGCCATGGCTAACGGAGATTAATTGATCTTGTCAATCTCCTTCGTGCAGTGTCTCCCGTACTGAATGTGTTCAGTTTGCCACATTTACACATACGTTTGATCGTGATCTTTGTTTTCATTCTATTATCCAGGAATCGTTTTTTCTGCAAAAGATTAAACTTTGAGAGTCTAAAGCAGAAACAAAAGTGTGAAAATGTTCATGTCTGTCTGATATATGTCTATAAAGAGTGTAGTGAGGGGTTCTACAGCCTTAAAACATCTAACATAAAATCCTACTTTGCAAATTCCATCAATCACAGGCTGTATTTAGAACATAAACGTGCAATAAACTAGGCAACACTGTAATGTACTGGTGTACTGTCCAGGGTGTACCCCAACCTTACCCGATGGTAACTGGAGAAGACTTCAGTGTTGTTAGGAAATAACTCTGACCAGGACAAAGCAGGCTAGCAAGATGGATAGAAGACACTTAAGCCATTCACCTTTTCCTCTAATATTCACTCACTGCTTCTAAGTCCGCACCAATCTTCATGTGCTGCAAAGAGACGTATTCCCTGAAAACATCCCGAGTCAGTCCCATGGCCTCTCAGAAACGTTCCTGCCTATTGGCTCCAGCAGAGAGTTAAGCAGGCTGGGTTAACAACCACATGCTGTAACCCCACTAAGGCCCAGTTTCGCATTGATCGCAGGGCCATCGGAGCAAAGTTTCCCAGATCGCTGGGAAATGTGACACCTGCTGATGATATCATCTGCGTCTGGAAGTTTACGTCTGTAGTGCGGTCACGTACAAATCGTGTTATTTAAACAGAATTTCTTTCAGAGACTGGAGTACGCAATGATGGAGCAAACTTTGTCCAGAAAAATGTCTTTTTCACACTGCAGATGAAAAAGTTAAAGGAAATACTGAACTTCACACACACACAGAGCGGACAACCAGATCAGAACAGAAAGCACGTTACTGGACAGACATATCTTACAACTCATTTTTGCAGCACTGGAGAATGCGTTCTTTTTTTTTTTTCACCTCCATATTGCCTGCTTCTGTCTGGTGGATGAACACACCACTTCCTTCTCTGCCCCATTGGTAACCTGCATGTTTGCAGACACAACACGTGTTCTTCGTATTAAAAAAAAAAACGCTGGAGACAACTGCATCAGTTGAAAGGTATAAGCGCCACTCAGAAGGTCTTGCAGTTATCGCTGATAGTCTAAAGCAAAACCAGGCCTCCACCTAATGTAACCTTAAAATATGAAATATACATTGGCAAAAAGTATGAGTTTACCAAGCTGATAAACAGGACAAGTTAAAAAAAGAAATCTGGGCACATGGCACTTTTCCGTTTCCTTTTAATTGTGCCTCCTTTGTGTCAGCATAGATTATGATTACATGATAAAATATTATATCATTTTATTTACTTTAATAAGCTCCAACTTTCAACCTGCAATATGTTCAAGCATTAGACAAAAAGTGGGAAACATCAAACCAAAAATGTTAATTACTGTATACGTGTATATTATCTGTATTTGCATCACTAGAAAGCAGATCCTTTGTTTTCCTATGTTTGCTCCATATTTTTTCTACAGCTCAACAGTCCTGAGAGCAGCACAAGTAAATGCAGCCTATTAAAGAACTGTGATGACTTTTGTCTGTTTTAAATGCAGTGAACTACACACAGATGTGTTTTTAAAAGCAGGCCCAAGGGGAATGAAATTTCTGCCAGTGAGCTCCATCCCAGAGCTAAATTACAGAAGCCAGCATGATTTCATGCTTCACTACATTAGTGCTCCTTTTTCCCTGCTCCCTGCAGCCCCCCACCCTCTTTCTGTCTCATTTACCTCTGCTTTAACCTCACATGAATCTTATCTGGCTAAAAAGCAAAAAGAGGGGAACCACACAGCTGTGCAGCATGAATATTTCATCTGTGTTTGGATTACCATTTTCTCCAAAGACTCATTGTTCTCTGTATAAAACATGGAGCTCTGCAGCTCAGCTCCTAGATCATAACCCCTGCCCTTCTCATCACATTCGAGCTGTGGTCTCAGCAGTGCAGCCATGCCAACAGTGTGTGTTTCTGCGCCTGTGTAGGTGGAGGCCTGTGCATGATGCCCATGTTTGCAGGCACCTTTCAGTGCATGTGTACATGGGCAGTAAGGGGTTACAGAGAGGCTAAGGCCAGCTCACATACAGCTTCTTCCCTCCGGCTGGATTAGATAATGAGGTGGGAGAGCTAGTGATACTAGAAAAGAAAGAAGGAATGTGTTAGTGGAAGCTGGAAAGGCAGTGGGTAACAGATTAAGAGTAAAATCCTTTTGGCTGCTAGATTGGCTCCAAATTTAGGCTGCAGCTTTGATATTCTCGCTATCACACTGACCCATGTCAGTGTAAATGTCTCTGACGGGCAGAAGATCGCTCAGAAGCTTCCATTAAGCTCCACGTTTTTATTACCTGTTGCTTGCAGGTGTTCCATACAACGTAGTTCAGGGTGTCAAACTCCAATTCGCAGTGGGCCAAAATGAAACAGTCAAGTAACGTAACGGGCCAAACTCAATATTTATTGACAAAATAACTGCAACTGATTTGGAATGTTTAACCTTTTTATTAAAGGTCTTCTTATGTTATATTCTTTAGTCTGAGCCGTAACCTCAATGTTTTTGAAGGAAGCTCATCCAAGGCTTTGATTCTCAGTATGCATTTGTCCATGCGTTTGTTACGTCGAGGCTGGATTACTGTAACTCCTTGTTAACAGCGTGTCCTAAGAGTTCCTTAAGAAGTCTCCAGCTTGTTCAGAACGCAGCAGCTAGATTGTTAACAGGAAGTAGCAGAAGAGATCACATCACTCCTGTGTTAGTTTCACTTCACTGGATCCCAGTTGATTCTAGAATCAAGTTCAAGATCCTCCTGTTAACCTATAAGGCCTTACATGGAATGGCCCCGTCCTATATTAAGGACCTCATAGTCCCTTACTACCCAAACAGAGCACCAGTCTGTGCTCCTACTCCTTTCCTTGGCTGTGGACCCTGCCTCTGGCTCGTCTCGCCCCCCCAGCCGTCCCCCAACTCATTTGGATTAAGCCCATCTGCTGGATTATTTAAACGTGTAGTTGTAGGGTTGATATGCTAAGTGTTCTCTAAAAGTTCTGCAGTACATCACCTGTCCATGAAGAAGCCTGTCCATCCTGGGGGAGGATCCCTCCATCTTGTGGACACCCCTGAGGTTTCTTCTTTTTTTTCCGGAATCCATTTTTTTAGGAGTCTTTCCTTACCATGAAGGAGAGTCTAAGGGCAGGGGTGTCCAGTTTAGCTTAGTCTGTTTATTTTAGCCATTACCTATTGAATTTTATGACTGATTTTATACAATTACTGGTATGAAGCCCATTGAGACAACTATGGTGTAATATTGAGATAAATAATTAAAATTGAATTGAATCAAATTGAGTTGAATTGAACTTAACTGTATTGACACTCTGTGTTGCTCTGAATGTTTTGGGGTAAAGACTGCATCCAGCCAGAAGAATGAAGCATCTGATTCACTTGAAACTGACCATAAAGCTAAGACTTGATGAGATCAGTTCAGCTTTGAGTCTCTGGAATGCTTCTCTCTGCAGAGAACCCTCAACCATTCATTTTCTTACTGAGCAAATCTATGATGAGACGCATGTACTGAGCAAGTTGGGGGAGGGACTTCCCTAGATAGTTTGCCATTCCCATGACTCGACCCCTAATAGCTCAGGGATCTCCATGATGACCTGGGTTTTTGTCCAGATCAGGCGTTAAGCCGCCTGCAGAAATACGGTGACCAACAAACATAATAAAATCTTCGGCCATCTCACACCTCTCATTTAATGTTAGTCCAGCTCTGTCAGTCTACTCAGGACCTGGTGCAGTGTTGTGCTGCTACATGTTCTGGCCATGTCGTCTGAATTGTGATGCATACTCCTTCGCAGCCCCCTGGCATCTTTGACATGCGGTGCTGAAAATGCTTCACTGCTGATGAAATCCCAACGATAGGTGATTGAATGCATACCGCCCCAATGACATTATGAAGGTTGTGACTGTGAAGGCTTGCTCTTTTCCGCCAAAATCCAGGGGTTGCATCGAGCTTTGTGAACACTTTAGCCCTGTTTAGCATGGCTAGTGTGTGATCTACCTCCGCTAGCCTGTGTCTTCCCCACTTGTTAAGGTGTTTCAGGTCCACGCACAGCCTAATCTTTCCTGCTTGTGTTCTTGGTGCTATAACCATCTCAGCGCACCATGGTGTGGGTTGAGTCACTTTAGAACCCCCCCCCATATCCTCCATACATTTCAACTCTGCCTCCACTTTATCTCCCGGTGCATCTCCATGCGTGGGGTGGAGAGGGAATATGTGAGGGAGGTGCTGCTAGTTTTTTTTTTTTATTTAGACTCAAATCTGACAGGCTAGGATGTCGTCAGGAGGTAACAATATGGCAGCCTGGCAGTTCTAGATTGTCGCATGTGCTTTGGGTTTCAGAGATTTTGGTGTAGCACCAACACAGTCTGCACTGTTGGAGTGAAAGAGCTTTTCTTAGTTGGCGAACAGAAGAGACGCGTAGCTGTGCGACGGCGTGTGGTGAAGACTGAAGTAAGCTGACTGAACGATCAAAAGGCTAACTAGCGTGGTGTTCTGCAAGACTACGGAGCTGCGGGACGGCGTGAGTTTGCTTTTGAATTTTCACATACATCTGTTCAGGGACTGTTAAATTTTAGTTTTTGTCCACAATGTGTCATTTTCTAATGCGTGTTCTGCACAGAGGGGAGACAACGTTGCTCAGCTTGCTTGTGGGTGAGGCCGGTAGGAGCCAGTTCTTTTTTGCCATCATTTTTCTGTGAATTTGAGTTTTTTTATTTGTTATGACATTGTGTGTTTGTCTGTGAACCTGTAAATGATCGTTGGCCTACTGTGTTTTATTTTAGAATAAGGCCACTGCTGTTGTCTTGTTGGGGGTTTCCCTTATTCGTTCCATCTCGCATTTTCTTTTCTTTTTTTGCTGCACAACCAAATCAGGCCAAAATGAGTGCTGCTCCCTTTCTCTGGAATAGTCGGGAAATAAAATACCCTCACTATTTTGGAGCTGCTTGTGTCTAGCCTGTTATTTTACACTTGGCTACATCAGATTCATAGCCTTCACTGCAGAAAGACCCAGTAGTGGTTTGGACACATCCACCACTACATAGATGTCCTGTTTCTTTTTGTTCCCTTTTAAATTCAGCTCACCTTTAACACATCCTTGATTTTCAGTTTTTGTTGATTAAGTCTGTCCAGCACCTTCTCTGGCATGTGTAGCCTCCTATGTGTCTCCTTGGACTTGAAAGACAAGTTAATGCCACATTTATTCTCAAGAACTCCACAAACCTCAAAATCAAAGTGTTATGGTTACTTTCATGAAAAGGGATTTATTCCTGTAATGTGTCAGAAGTCAGTAAGAAGTTTGTCATTCACTGTGACATTATGCTTTGACACATGTGTGATTGATATTCTGGCAGTTTGACATCTGACAATTTAAATAAAAAAAAGGAAAAACTGATGTGGAGCAAAACTTCTAATTAACTAACAGAGACCTGCTCTGCTGATTGAAAGCTTAAATCAGGTGTGCCTCTAGACAGACGGACGGATGGACAGACAGAAAGATGAGTATGTTTTTTTTTTCTTTGATAAAAATATCTGACATCCAAAACATTTCTTTTTACCCAGAAACCTCTTCAAGTAAATTAATGTTCAAAGTATGCAATGAAATGTTAAGATCTTTTACCATCATCAAGATATTTCATTATTGAGGATCTAAAGCAGTATTTTTCAACCTTTTTTGAGCCACGGCACACTTTAACCTTGACAAAACTCCCGCGGCACACCAGCATTCAAAAAAAAAAGGATAAAAAAAACAGTCTGTATTGATCCACAGTCCCTCCATGATCTCACATGCATTTTTTCGATAATTGTTGCAGAAAAAGCTGGAAGTTGCAGCTGTTTTTTCTAATAGATGTAATAAAAGCTAAGTTAGTAGATTTAAAAACTTTTTGATTTGTGTTCGCTGTTGTTTCAAGACGTTAAGAGGAGAGACTCGTAGTGAACCGACACGCTCCCGCTGTCACTTTTAACCCAATGCATCATGGGAGATGTAGTTCAATAATCCACCGAACGCAGAAAGACAAGCGTCTTTGAGCTTCATTGTTTTGTTCACTTGTTCCACGGTCTGACACCAGATTCTGTGGAAAACTACACCGATAAAGACGAGCTTTAGCTGGTATTTTTCTTAGAACTGAGCGACTTTTTCAGCAGAATTCAGAACAAGGAAGTGAAAACTTTAACCACTTCTGATTGGTCAGACTGATGACATGTGATTAAAATCCCAAGAATGATTGGTGGAGACAGTTAAAGGGGCGGAACTTTTCCTGACACAGCTGAAGCTGCGGCTAAATCGTGGTATCGTCATTCTTATCAAAATGTATTCAATAGAATCAAATAAATACAAAGAAAAAAGTATTTTACGATCTTTCATATTCCTAACTACTCAGTGTTTTATCAGGGCCTGTTTGGATGAACACAGAGCTGAAATCCTGGAGATGGAAAATGTTGTTAAATCAGTTAATGAGGGCAATACACCTTGGCGCACTTGACCATCTCCATCGGCACACTAGTGTGCCGCGGCACACTGGTTGAAAAACACTGATCTAAAGAAAAGAAAAAATGCTCACTAAAGCAAATATCCTACTATCTCCTGCCAGTAAAAAAACGATGAAAGCATTCGTTAATGGAAATGAGTGTCTCCTTTGAATCACGCTCTGCCATTGAGAAGTTGCTTTTGATGGATAAAAGCTTGTGGCATTTGTAATCAAGTCTCCAGGGATTGGTTGTCTTCGTTGAATTTGATGCTGTGTATGCTTTGCTCTCTTCCTTCTGCTCCTGCACAGGCTGGGCTCTTGCTGCTGCTGTTTAAGCATCCTTTTAGTGTTTAAAGATAAAACGTGTTATTTGTTTTTAAGCTTGCAGCACGCTGAGGGCACTTATTGTGCAGGAGAAACAAAGTTATAAAAAGAGAATTGATCCACATGAGAACTATCAGTTTGAAAGAAGAGAACTGTGGCCCTCCAGTGGCCCTTAGCACACCTTTAAGCTTCTTCATCTTTCTCTGCTGCTGACATCTCAAATGTCAACACAAATAAATAAAAACAGGGCAAAATTAAGACTGGAAAAAAAAGTGGTGTTCGTTTTGATTGTTTGAAGGCTGATGAATGTCAATTCCTCATTTTTAGCGACCTCTTCTAGAACTGGGGTCCTTTGTGGAAAAAGACAGTATAGCAGCGATTACGCTGCAGCAGAAATCTTTATCTCCCTCTGCCAACTACATCATCTTCCTCTTCCTGCCAGCCTGCTTATATAAGTGTTTTCTGTTCACTTCCCATTAATCATCAGTTGGTCTCTGGAAACCAACATCTTAAAGCATTCCTATTAGGATTCTTTGATCACATTTGAAAAAGACCGGGGCCTTGCAACATTTTCCCCTAGCACCCAGAATTAAAGCACTAAAAGTGTGATGAAAATTGGAGCAGCTAATAAGTATAATCTATTCATTAAACAAATTAAAAGTTAGAGTCTTCATAGTCCACTAAAATAATGATTTTTGGTCATGTTGCTTTTAAAAAGTACCTCCAAACCCACCAACTTAGTTTAGATCAGGGGTGTCGAACTCATTTTCACTGAGGGCCACATCCGCATAGTGGTTGTCCTCAAAGGGCCAGATATAACTTATAGATGTAACTAAATGTAATGAAAAATAAATGTAACTACTCCTTAATGTTAAATAACTCATTATTTATTTATTATACCTTTTTAAAGTGACAATTACAGTTGCATAGAAAACATATGTTTGCTTGTTATTCCAGCATAAATCCTTTTACATTTGATTCTGTCAGGTTAGGTTATATGGACAGTGTTTAAGTCCTAATGTACAGTTATAGAAAATAAGCCTCTGACACTGACTACTGAAACTGACATTGCCTCAAAAAAAATATTTCTGCCTGCTGATACAAATTTTAAAATGGTCAGATTGCATGAACTGTAGAACATCAATATTAGCATCTGGATGTTCCTCATCTGTCTTTCCACATGTCAGCACAGACCTTTTTTACTTGGAAGCTTATCATAATACGAATGAACCTTTTTAGTGACAATGGTACTGGACACGCTCAGATTTGCTAGTTTTGATTTGTTTTTGTTCAGGTAAAAACAGGTAAACACAGCACACGGTTGAAGAGGAGCTGGCTGTGAGTGTCTGGACTGAAATTACACAAACTAAATTAGTTTTGGGTCTCTTTTCTTTTTTTTATAATCAATCAAAACCGACTCGGACAACACCAACACTACAATTTCTTTTTTTTTTTCAATTTTCAATTTCAACTGAAGCATTTTATTATTTAATTATTAAATTATACCGTGTTTTAAAACTGAAAATGGGTCGGTGTTCACCCTAACACAAGAGTAAGGCTAGACCACAAAATTGTGGCATAGGCCTAACTTTACAACAACTTGGAAAAAACGGTCAAAAAGAAAATGTGTGTAAAATAAATGAAAAGCCGAAACCGTGTAATCATGTCTGATTGCTGTCATGCAAGTTCTACTGCTCAATGAAGAAACTTAGCTACATGCTGACGACTCTCCCTGGGAATTCCAAAGTGAAAATGAGGTTCTTCCTGACATTTTGGAATATTTGTTGCCATATTTGTTTTTTGTTCAAATTAAGAGCAACACCTTTTTCCTTGCTGTAGAATCACACTGAGTTCAGAGCGTCAGGTGCCGTGTCATCTTTAGAATGACTCTATGTAGGACGCTGATGGCAAGTCTAGGTGAGACAGCTGCTGTCAAAGAGTAATAAGAGAATAAGTTCATTAATTAGTGATGATGTTTGCCATCTTCGCTCCTACAAACTGTTTCGATTTTTTGGATCTCCAAATAAGGAAAAGTGTATTCTGTCATCTTGACTAAACGATATTCATTTATTAAGAAAGCAAGATGAATACAGTATTAGTACACATAGCTGTCATCCATAAAATACTAAATCCTCTACTTCATTTTTCCCTTTTGGAGAATGTAAATGGGTTCAAATAAAAAAGAAGAAACGTGGTACTTTTGGAAAACCTTAGGAACCACAAATAATCCAGTGATACTTTTTACCTGCTACTTCGGTACGGTGGAGGCATTCTACAGGCCGGTTACTGAGAAGGCCACGGTTATAATTATATTTTTATTTCTATATTATTACTTCTATATTATTCTATATTATTATGCTATACTATTATTTCAGATGACTCTTATTTTTGTATATATTCTTTCAAAATATATATTTTATCATTACTGTCTGTACATACTTGTGCCAAACTCCATGCTACTGTGACAAGGAAATTTCCCATTCGTGGGATTAATAAACAAATCTAATCTAATCTAATCTAATAAAGGTACGCTGATAAGTGTTAATGACAGATAGATTGCTGGGAAAACAGTTTGAAAAGCAATGTGTGTCACGCAAAAAGTTGTTTTAATGTGCCTGCAGTCATCCAACCAGATGCTGTGTCCCATCGTCATGGCTGCTACCTTTCTACTGTGTTTACAGTTTTGGTCCGTTTTCGTCCAGTTGTTCTGCCCCAACCATGAAGCCTATTCAGACGGAGGAAACTCAGAGCAAACTGGAGCTCAGTCTGATAGGCAATATACCTAAACACATAGGACACTCGAATGCACGCTTACACACATGCAAAACACACACCTGCAGATGCATAAAACACACACTGACTCACAAAGCACGCACGCACCCATTTTAGTGCCAACACGCCGTACACGCACACAGACAATTACAAACATGTACAATCTCACACCTATGCACACAAGTCCACACTTTTAACCAAAAACAAACACCAATGCTCATACACACACTAACAGACAGGCACACACACATTCATGCACACACCCACAAACAGACACTCGCCGCTTCCTTTGCTTCATCCATCCCTCTGTCTGCTTGGACTTGTCCATCAATCTGTGTAAGCTGACACCTGTGACTAATGCTGCCCTTTGACTTCACTCTGCTTCATAATTTACCACAAATTACTGGATTTAGATTATATACCACATATTCTGTATTGTGCTGCTTGCAGTTCTGTTTTGCCAAGTGCTTTACTGCATTTTCATGACATTTCCAGACATTTGTTACCAAGCCAAACTCACCGAGCTCTCAGTGGCATTGCACATACCATGTCTTGCAATTATGCTATTTGAGATTTAATTAAATGCCATTTAGAAACATTCAGCATATAGCTAAATGATACCTTAGAGGGGAAATTAAATATTTGAGTAGATTAACTCAAGATATAAAAAAATGATGATCTGAGACAAGATCTGTGCACAGACATGTTAACAACTCTGACAGTCACACTCCATAATTGGCAGGCTAGAGTTTGCTCAGATATTCAGTGATAATGAGACTAAGTCTTCTTCAGAAAGCATTACACTTGCTTACCCTACTCTCCCTTTGAGGGATTGACATTATGGAGACTTGCTTTTTATCCTCCAAGGTAAACACAGTATCACTTTGCTCGAAGAATTGTGCCACCACAGCAGGATGATTCACACAAAAGATGCAGAAGCTAAAGAAGTCGAGTGACAGCTCTGCTCAGTGGGCCCGTTGGACTTGTACCAGTCCCTCTGTAAGAGCAGAATAAACAGCAGCCGAACCGTCTTCATCATCAGCTGTAACTTTCTCTGGAGGGCAACTCCTGAGCAATGAACTTTAATCGACCTCTGCAGGGTTGGATCTATCATCTTAACTGAGGCAATTCAAAGATGACAGCCAGGCATATCCATCAGAACAGCTTAGCTTCCACACATTGAAAGAGTCCACACACAGAATCAACGAAACACAAGAGTCGTGTTTAGTACTGCTAGTTTTGCCCTTGTCTGGACATAACTGTGTGACTTTGTAATGACTTTCTTTGTCATAAACCCCCAGAAGAAATGTGTTGAACTGTGCTTTAGCTGTGCAGCGCCCTCTGCTAAACTTGACTTTACGTTCCAACACTTCTCCGTTCTGGCGGGTTCTTTTCTTTGTTGAATCTCTTCAGTTCTCACTGCTGTGTTCCTCCACATGGAAAGGTTAAACACACCTAAGCAGAGGCAGTGTGACTGATGCTGGAGCTGTTTCCAAATGTTAATGACACCCTCCAGGCAGAGTGCTCTGCACCGCTGTACCCCACTCTGGAGTTAGTGTGGTGGTTATGCCGCAGTGACTCCGTCTGTGCACGTCAAAAATGTGTGCGCGGGCCAACATGAGCGACGGACAACTGTACAGCTGGCACGCAGCCAGAAGTCCTTCCAGGGAGCAGTCAGAGAGAGAACTCAATCAAATACGGCTTGTCAGGCCCCCCAATCTATTATGACAGGGAGAGTGGAGAGGCTTGAGTAAACAGGGATGACAGGAAGAGACAATTAGCAAGAATTCTGGCTGTTGTTTGAGGCAAGCATGGGGATTTGGAAGTCCTGCCTGGCCTGGTGTGGTGGAGCTCAGCTTAGTGCCGTCAGCAGCTCACAGCTTTATTGCTGTTAAATCACCAGCCTCTTCACGTTTATGCCCTCGCTCTTTTAAGCCAAAGCTGGCCAAAGTTATTTGAATAAACCCCAGCGCTGCAAAATGATGGCTGATGCAGGACCACCACTGCATCACAGCAGGGGCTCAAACAGCATTTCAGGCCGGGGGAGGAGGGTAAGCACTCAAAGCTGTAACTGAAAACGGTACACATAACTGCAGCAGGCCCATTGTTCACTGAGCATTTTCACACAAAAGTCTTCTTACTTTGCCGATTTGCTTCATATCTTTGAAATGAACGGCAATATTTTAATATAGATTCAGAAAGAACGTCCAGAAAGATCTGCCTACAAGTGTACAAAAACTCACACCTACGGTTATTAGACCGGTCTAAAAGCTCTGTCTGTCACACTTTGACCTCACCAAATGTAAAGAACCTCAGTCTTTGGAGCGTGTTTGACTTCATTCATTCTTCTCTGTAGTGTGGATCGGACAGATAATTAAGGTCAGAGACATGCAGTCATTGCTCAGTGAGAGATACAAACCCCGCTTAATAGACACTCACATCCTGGATGCAGGGCAGAAAGGACTAAATGAAAGAAAAAGTAGCACCCTGTCTTTCTGCTTCATATCCTGTGATTGTCTACAGTTAGATGGAGATATGTCATGTGAAAAGTTCCCATGGGTGCACTTGATTTGTGTGTGAAAACAGACCAAGAGGCAGGTACAATGTATTGCTCAAAAGCCAGTGTAAAAAAAGTAAAAACAAAGTAAAACTGATCATAGATATTGAAGACTAGGTCTATATTTGATCCATTTATATGGATGTTGAACATATAGTTTCTGACAATAACAAGGTCTTATTTCCACTGGCAGCCTGCACTTTGAGTATGATTTTAGATCCAAAGATATATTGTTGGGAAAGTGATTTCTGCAGACCATTCCATCACATCAATGTGAAAAGAATAGCTATTTACATGCTTGAAATTAAAATGGACATTAAAAAAAGCTGGTTATGATCAGATTTTGGTTGTGCTTTTTACATTATTTTTAACGAAAGCATTTTACCTGAGCAAGCTGAAAAAGTTTGCTAATGCCTAAGTCACAATGGCTCTTATGGGTGTCTGCAGGAGATAAATGGGCAAACCAGTTGGGGTCCAGCAGGTGGCCTGCACAAAAATTTTAAGATTGTAGACCACTCTGTGAGAAGGGGCAAAGATGTTTATGCATATTTTTTTTTTTGCACAGAGCAAGCTGCGGATGACAGGTCCTAGCGAACACATAGGTGTAACCCGAGGTTACACTGGTCCTTTTGCAGTGAGTCTCCGTTGCGTTGTGTGAGAAGTCTGTCTAAAGACCATCAGTCCGTTTTACAGGAAGCCGACATGGTGAAGGTAATATAAACATTGACTAATGAACGTTCTCTTTTTTGTGTCAATACAATGCAACTGAAATGTATCGCAGAGGGACCAGTGGAAATCAGCCTTAAGGATAAGTAAGGGTGAAGCAGGTGAGGTGTGTAACCTACGAGTGTTCTATGGGCCAGACTACACACTGCACACCCCTGCACACGGTGTGCAGGTGATGCGTAGTCTGGCATTTGCGCACACTCAGTAAGGAGCCAGTGCACGGACCTTACTACTGACAAGAGTAAGATAGAAGGGCACTGTAAGACAGTGTGACAGCGTTAAGGGTGTGTAACTTACATTATCCCTACAGATACTGTACAATACAGTTGAGTCACATCTCTGCTGCACTTAAGTAATTCACCTGAACCTGAACATTCAGCCATTCACAATGATCAAGCAGCAAAACTGCAACAAGAAAAAAAGAAATAGGCTGTCCGCTCCTGTCACAGGCCCCTTGACACTTTGGAGGCCTCCAGCTCCTCCCAGATCTCACAGTAAACTTCACAAATAAAAACATGACTAAATAATAAAAATAAAAAAAACGTGTAGCTTCTCAGAGCTTTCCTGAATAATGGGAGTGAGAATAAGTGAGCAAAAGGCAATTAAATAGTTGCATCATCCTATCACAGAGGGCCATCTTTACATCTGGATCCTCTTCTCACATATATGATTTATATAGGTGCATGTAGGATTTCTTCAAAGCTTGTGAGTCCATAACATCTGACTGATTCATGTTTACGCTCCCAAGCCCCATTTGACATTTTCTGGTTATGATGAATCATTAATGATGACCTCAATAGGCTTTCACATCTTTGGCCCACAGATCAATGAAGTGGTTAGGGGAGTAGGTCAGCAGCTCTCCAGAGGTGTCTGCCAGCGTGCACGTGCGCATGCATGTATTTTAGCGTTCCTCCAAACAGTGGCACCCAGCGAGAGGCTGTAAAACGCTGGTGCTAATTGGCGGCCAAGCGTGGTCCTGTCTCCCACACGGCGCCCCGGGCCTGGCAGAATTGAGGATGGTTTTCCGAGCTTTTTTTCAAACAATCCCTGCATGTCAGGCGGTGGGAGTTCCATCCATTATTGATCACATCCAAGGATAAAAGCAGAATCGCTCAGTAGGGACTGTGCATCTTTGGCCCCACACATGAAAAAAGGAAGAAAAAATGAGAGAACGAAAAAACAGCCTTGACCACCAACTCTGCATGAAATGAGACAAGGAAATATCTTCTTTAAGTTAAAATGAACTCTCACTGAGAGCCAGACTGTCTGAAAGACAAAGTAGATCCAGTGAATCTGTCTTAAATAAAAAATGTCATGTGATCTGAAGCTTTACTCGCCCATATCATTGAGCGACACCACTCTGACTGAGACTTTTCTCTTCCTACGTGATGACGTTGTATGATGTGTTCTCTGCCAGCGTTGGATGCTGTTCAGCCTTCCTGTTGAAAGATTCAGCTATGTGGAACTGTCCTCCACCTTTAATTGGCAACATCTCACAACCAAACAGAGATTTGGCAGCAAAAGCAAACTAGAAATACAGGCCAGTGTGCAGAACAGCACTAATGTGTTGCTCCACGCATAGTCTCTGGGAAAGTTTACAACGCTCAAGCTGTTGGAAACAAACAGGCAGATGATTGACAAGAGAGGCCAAAAGGGCTCAAATATACATTATTGTTTGGGGAGGCTGTCTGCAGGGAAAAGTGGCTTTTATTCTGCTAATTATTGTCAGTCAGACACTGACAGGCCTGGTCTTTCAAAGTAATCAATGTTGAATGCAAGAATGGCAACTATTTGTGCATTAACATCTATTTTACCTATAGTATTTACATAATGTTGGACTGTGGCCTGCACCTCTCATCTACTTCAGTCAGAGGGTTGTCACCACAAGCTTTTCTGTTTTTTTTTACAATTTGATTTCTAACTGAGTCATAGCCAAGACTAGGGACTGTGTTGCAATGTTTAAAAAGATTCAACAGATAGCCATTATACAATCGTTTATCAAAGTGTCATCGTAAAATATTAGGAAATTATTGTAGTGAGTAGAAATGACTTCCTCATCTGGTTATTTTTTTAGATGACAAGAAGAAGATGATGACATGTTGAAAATTGTGGTTTTTAGATGTTGTGGAACGATGTAGGACATAAAAAGATTATTTAGCTTAAAATTTCATTTTGGTGTCTTTTGTTATTTAGATCATTGTGAAATAGGAGCAGAGACAAAAATGCTGTTGGAAAAAGACTTTAAGTGTGACGTAGAGTCTACAGCAATCCACAACTCCCCCGCGCCGCTGCATTCTGATCATCCACCAGCAGACTAACAGATCCATGAACGTCTTTGTTTTCCTCGTCTGAGCTGGAATCTGGATCTAAACTACGGCTGGTTAAATCTGATGTTGCCCACTTTTTTGATGCACCAGTATTGTTATATTGAGGAAGTGAGGGGCTGTAAGCTAGTGGGAGACGGTGTAAACAGAGGGATGATGTGACTGTTTGGCCAACGATGAAACCCAGGAGCAGGAGGGACATGATAACAAAGATACGTATTACTAGATGGATCTGACTTGCCCCCTTTAAATACTATAATCCCCTACTTAAAACCTAAATTGTCATGTGATGTTCATGTATGTGGACACCAGGTCTGAAGAGGTTAAACATGGCTGATGCTGCCTCCTCTTCTGTCGACATTCTAAAGAAAAGGAAATACTGAAATGTTCTTTCAAAGACAAACTGATTTTCTTAAAAGATTTTGTCAAAAGACTTGTATAGTATGTATATTGAGCATGGGAAAGATTAAATCCTTTCCATTTTGTATTTTTAACACATCTTTGCAAAAACAGCATATGAATATTTATTGAGTAAAATTAATTTTATTTTCCTTACAGTTACAGTCTGGATTGTTGGTCATGTCTGTTGGGCATCAGAAAGTGAAGCTCAACAGAATCATCAGCTGGGATCCATATCTGCTGGTTTGGCTGTGGTGGGTGGAGCGGACCTTTATCTTTTTTATCTTTTTTATTTTCAAGCCTACAAAGAAGACCAGCTTCTGTTTAATGGAGGATGTCAGGAGCATGGAACTTGTCAACAGGCTAAAAGAAGACGTCCAGCGGCTGCAGAGTGCTCACCCTGGCAAAGAATCTTTTTCTTTTACATTTCTTACTAAACAAAAATCTGTGTGTAGAAATGTACTCTTTAGGATCATTTATTAGGTACTTAAAATACAAAAATAGACAGTGTTATCATATATAATGTTTAATAAACACAAGATTATTCACAACAGGATTTTCCTCTTTCATTTATTTAAAATTTGAATTATTTTTTACTTGAATTTTTTACCGAGTGCTTTAATTACCACAGGCACCACTGTCACCTTCACTTTCCATGCTTTCTCCAGTTCTTCTCTGAGTCCCTGGTATTTCTCCAGTTTCTCATGTTGCTTCTTCCTGATGTTCCCATCGCTTGGCACTGCCACATCCACCACAACGGCTGTCCTCTGTTCTTTATCCAACACTACAATGTCTGGTTGGTTCTCGATTACCATCCTATCAGTCTGGATCTGAAAGTCCCACAGGATCTTTGCCCTCTCATTCTCTACCACCCTCGGAGGTGTTTCCCATTTTGACCTTGGGGTTTCCAGTCCATATTCTGCACACATGTTCCTGCATATTATTCCAGCCAGTTGATTGTGGCGCTCCATGTATGCTTTACCTGCCAGCGTCTTCCACCGAGTAGTTATGTGCTGGATTGTTTCAGGCGCCTCTTGCACAGCCTACACCTTGGGTCTTATCTGGTGTGGTAGATCTACACCTTGGGACTTGTCTGGTGTAGTAGATCTACACCTTGGGTCTTGTCTGGTGTGGTAGATCTGAGTCTCTATTCCTCTGGTGCTCAGGGCTTGTTCCTGAGCTGCCAGGATGAGTGCTTCAGTGCTGCCTGTAGGCCAGCCCTTTCTAGCCATTTGATGGACACTTGTGCAAGTGGCTTCCCATTGGCTTCAAGGGTGGTTTTCCACAGCTTCATTGAGTTTCCTATGAAGGCTCTTAGAGGAGTCCTGTTAATGTTGTACAGCTCCAAGCATTCAGTGATCCACGTGTGTGGCATTGAGTCATAGGCCTTCTTGTAATCAATCCAGGCTGTGCACAGGTTGGTGTGTCATGACCAGCAGTCTTGAGCGACTGTTCTGTCGACCAGGAGTTGGTGTTTGGCTCCTCTGGAGTCTCTACCAATGCCCTTCTGTGTGTTGCTCATGAATTGATCCATGTGCCTATTTATCTTGGTTGCAATGATGCCAGATATGAGCTTCCATGTTGTGGAGAGACAGGTTATTGGCCGGTAGTTGGATGGGACTGCACCCTTTGACGGTTCCTTCTGGATCAGGATCGTTCGCCCTTCCGTTAGCCATTCGGGGTGAGTCCCATCTCTTAGCAGCTGGTTCATTTGTCCTGACCTGACCTTGAGTGATAAAAAATATATATATAGTACAGACTAAAAGTTTGGACACACCTTCCCATTCATTTGAATGACAAGGAGTATAAATTATTTATTTCACTACTTCAAAATTTTTGCTTCAATAGTAGGCATAATGTAACATCAGAAGTGTGGCAGCTAAGTCAGTTTTCCGGAATCTTCTTTTAGTCAAATGGGTCACAAATATGAGCTGAGTTAGATAAAAGAGCTGTGAATGAAATGCCCTGCGCTGCATTTTAGTGACATCTTGTGTCAGACTTAGGAACTGAGATAAGTGACCCTGCCTGACTTAGTACAGGTGCAGTCCAGCCACCAGCATAAACACATCAGGTCCTCCTGTCTATACATCAATGTGGTCTTATTGATCTGCTCAATATGACCTTGAATGATCAAACAAGTGCAAGCTCCAGTATGGAATGAAAGCCATCCATTTTCCTGTTTACCATCAGCTGATGCTGTAATGACTTGAGGGAAGACAGGAGGTGAGGTATGCTGCTGAGATGGACTGCAGAAGCAGTCAGCTCTGCAGAAGCCTTATGCTGTGGCTGGCTCCCCTGCAGGCATAGACGTTTTTTTCAGGCAGAAGTGGGTCAGGCTGTCTGAGATGCAAGAGATGTCATATGAGCTGAAGCATTATGTACATCTGTCTCTGTGCATATCCTGCCTTTCTGTGTAAATGCATGACCAAATCAATCTCTTTGAGGAAAAATAAAGAAGACTATTCTTCAGTGTAGCTCAAATTGAACATTTTACATATGTCTTAAACGTTTCTATTCATTTTAAACCACAGTTAAAGTCAGTGTCAAAAAGGCCAAACTTTGCATTTTCTCAGAAGACATCAGTATTTTAGCTTCTTTAAGCCAGTGACTCCAACTTTTCTTGCTTGATTCAACCCCTGGGTTTTCAGCAAATAGTCTTTAAAACATTAAAGTGCTTAAGTCTTGTTGCAGGTTGTTTTAACCCAACATTATCCAGCTTCTTCATGCACTTACTATAACTGTTCTGAAACGTCTGGGTCAATGCCAACAGTCGCATGCCTGTACTGCTCAGCAGTTAGCGTTGTCTTGAAAGTTTAATTAATCACAAAATATTGTGAAAAATGAGCCGACCCCGAAGAAAAACCCACTGACCAATGAAATCCAAGACTTTTTAAAAAAGCCCTTGAAGGCTTTGAACATTACAGTCATTAAGACTCGGCAGAAGCAGCTTCTGGAGTTAAACGAGTTGCAGAGCTAACTTAAGCAGACTTTGAGCCCAGATGAGCAACCATACAACAAGACTGATATTTGTTGACATCATTTGGCGCTGCAGAGAGGCGGCTGCCTGTTGCAGCGGCTCCGGTTTGTTAGGACTTTGTTAGGGCGTTTCGTGTCTTTTTGTCTTTAGTATTTATTTTAGTCTTGTCCTTTTTTGTCTTTTGTCATCTTCTCTTACATGCTTCAGACATCACCATAGTCAACAGCATGGATTTTTGTCGCTCCAAACTTCTGTAGCTACTTTTTTTGCTACTCTCGTTACTCCTCGTAACTGAGTGTAACCCGCACTGCGGCAAGTCTCTTGTTTACACCCGTGATCAGCTGTTTGCTCTGAGCAGGCCCTTTCTGCCTCTGGGCTTTAGAAACGACATCCCAGGAGAAATTTTGAAAAGACGGCGGGGGTTCCGGGCTGGAGCCCGGGTCAAGGCAAAGAAGTGGAAACATAAGCCCGCTGTTCCGGCGATCATTACGGGGAATGTACGCTCTTTGGCCAACAAGACGGATGAGCTGGCAGCAACAATCAACACGCAGAGGGAATACAGGGAGAGCAGTTTATTGTGTTTCACTGAGACGTGGCTCCATCCACATCTCTCCGACCACAGTGTTGCTTTACCTGGCTTTGTGACCGTGCGAGCGGACAGAGACGCCGCTGCATCCGGTAAGAAGAAAGGAGGGGGAATAATACTCTACGTGAATGAGCGATGGTGCAATCCAACACACGTTTGTGTCAAGGAGCGACTCTGCAGCCCGAACGTCGAACTATTGGCGGTCGGATTGCGGCCGTACTATTTGCCCCGAGAGTTTACATCCGCCATCGTGGTTACTGTCTACATTCCACCATCAGCTGATGCTGACGCCGCAACTGACGTCATCAGCAACACCATCTCCCGGCTACAGGAACAACAACCAAACGCATTTATAGTTATCACGGGGGACTTTAATCATGTTAACTTGGACGGGACTCTTACTGAATTCACGCAGTATGTGGACTGCCCCACCCGTGACAACAAACCCTAGATCTACTGTATGCTAATACCCTGGGAGCATACAGCACTACAGTCCTCCCCCCCCTCGGGAGGTCTGACCACAACCTTGTACTGCTTTCTCCTAAGTACATTCCTTTGGTCAGGAGAATGCCCCTGTCCAAAAGGAGGGTGAAGAAGCGGACTCCAGAGGCTGAGGAGACCCTGCAGGACTGCTTCGAGTGCACGGACTGGGATGCTCTCTGTCTGCCCCACGGTGAGGACATCAACAGCACAACTGACTGTATCACGGAATACATTAAATTCTGTGAGAACACCATCATGCCCACGAGGACTGTCTGCTGTTACCCCAACAACAAACCGTGGATTACAAGTGACCTGAAGGCCCTTTTGAATGAGAAGAAGAGGGCCTTCAGGTCGGGTGACAAGGAGTGGCTGAAAAGAGTGCAGCACCAGCTGAGAGACAAGTTGAGGGAATGTAAGAATACCTACAAGGGAAAACTGGAGGCAAAACTCCAGCAAAACAACATGAGAGAGGTGTGGTCTGGGATGAAAAGGATTACTGGATGCGGGGGGAGAAGCAGATTATGTGAGGGCGACAGAGAAAGAGCTAACGACCTGAACATCTTTTTCAATAGATTTAGCTCTCCTACTGCACAGGTCCACCCCACCCCCCCTCCGGCATCCTCACAACCACCCATCCCTCATTATGCAACCCCCCTTCAACCCCCCTCTCCTTCATCTTCCTTTTGTCTACCTGACCAGACTGAAACCACCCCCGACCTTACACCAACCCAGCCCCCCCAAATGACTGTGACGACCGACCAGGTGAGGAGACAGCTGGAAAAAATTAACCAACGGAAGGCTCATGGCCCAGACGGCATCAGCCCCAGGATATTGAAGTCCTGTGCCGCCCAGCTATCCACTGTTTTCCAGCACCTCTTTAACCTGAGCCTCAGTCTGATGAAGGTGCCGGACACCTGGAAAACCGCATGTCTGGTTCCTGTTCCCAAGAAGACTGCACCCTCTGGACCTAGTGATTACCGTCCTGTTGCCCTCACGTCCCATGCAGCTAAAGTTCTGGAAAGGATTTTGTTGTCCCACCTGAGACCTCTGGTGAAACCAGCTCTGGACCCACTTCAGTTTGCCTACCAGCCACGATTGGGGGTGGAGGATCTGTTATTCACCTGCTGCAACGTGCTCACTCTCACCTGGATGGAGGGGGGGGACACTGTGAGGGTCACATTCTCTGATTTCTCCAGTGCGTTCAACACCATCCAGCCCTGGTTACTGGGTGAGAAGCTGCAGCGGATGGGTGTGGACGGCGCCTTGGTCTCCTGGATCATTGATTACTTGTCAGACAGGCCGCAGTTTGTCCGGCTGGGCGGTGTCCTGTCTGACGTGGTGACAAGCAGTGTGGGGGCCCCACAGGGAACTGTGCTCTCTCCCTTCCTGTTCACCTTGTACACCAGTGACTTCCAGTACAACTCAGAGTCTTGCCATCTTCAGAAGTTCTCTGATGACTCTGCTGTTGTTGGCTGCATTAATGGTGGGCGGGAGGAGGAGTACAGGGATCTTGTGGATAAATTTGTGAGATGGTCTGGAGAAAACAACCTGCTGCTGAATGTGGAAAAGACCAGAGAGATGGTGATGGACTTCAGGAAGAAACCACCAGCTTCCCAGCCTCTCAGCATCTTGGGCAGAGAGGTGGCTGAGGTAGAGGAGTACAAGTACTTGGGAGTAATCATCGACAACAGACTGAGCTGGAAGAGCAACAGCACTGCTGTGTATAAGAAGGCCAGCAGCAGACTCCATTTCCTGAGGAGGCTGAGGTCCTTCAACGTGTGCAGCAAGATGCTTGAAATATTATACCAGTCTGTTGTGGCCAGCACTCTGTTCTTCTCGGTGGTCTGCTGGGGGGGCAGCATACCTGCTAGGGACAGCAATAGACTGAACAAACTGATCCGAAGAGCTGGCTCTGTAATTGGTTGCAAAATGGACACGTTTGAATCTGTGATGGAGAGGAGGACTTTAAATAAACTGGTATCCATCATGGATAATCCTGAGCATCCTCTCCATCCTGTACTGGATGGTCAGAGGAGCTCCTTCTCCAACAGACTAAGGCAGCTTCGCTGTCACACAAACCGCTTCAGGAGATCTTTCATTCCCCACTCCATTGGACTCTATAACTTGTCATCCATGTGCAATAGATAAAGTCATTTATGGTCCGTCTATTTTCTTTCTCCTGATGTGGCATGCAATACGACTGTTCTAATTCACTGATGTTTCTTTACGATTGATTGTTCTGGTTCTCTGTCATCTATTGTGTGTAAGTTTGTATCTTGAGCCTAACGCCGACGCTGCAACAACTGAATTCCCCAAGCTGGGATCAATAAAGTATCTTTATCTTATCTTATCTTATGATGGAGAATGACTACGAAAACTCCAAGATGAACAACATCATCATATTACTGATCTACAGAAAGGCTAATGCAGCTAATGCTAACCCAGCTAATGTTAAACCAGCTAATGCTAACAATGCTCCCAATCCCTATGAGCTGGACAACAACTATGTGGAACAACAATTAGCGTTTTATCAAGTCTAAAAGGATTTTCCTGGATGTAAAAACATAGAAGAAAGGAGTCTGATAAACCAGCGATCGTCAAAGGCATGTAAAAGCTAAAAGAAGCATTAATGACTATCTGATCAAAAGGAATGCAGAAACTACTAGAAAAGCTGAAAAAGAAATCCAGAACAGCTGTGTAAGGAAATGCTAAATAGTCCTTTAAACCAGCGTCCCCAACCCCGGTCCGTGAGTCATTTGGTACCGGGCTGCACAGAAAGAATAAATAGCTTACATGACTTTTTATTAATTTCGTAATCTGAAAGATGTTTTATTTTGAAAAATTGCCCTATTCTCTGTTACATCCGTCTATGTCACTATTGACGCAGGCCAAGGCGCTCTTCTTGGTCATGTGATGGGGTTACCGCTAAAATAAAACCCAGGAGCTAGCAAAAGGATTAAAAAACAAACGTCTTTGGAAAGTTTCTTTGCCAAGGGGAAAAGGCCCAGCCAGGAGGCAGAAGAGGAGCCTTCCACTTCCAGAGAAAGAAAGCCACATTTAATAGATGGTACTTCTTTTTTGCACCATGAGTGTGGGAATGGGAGAGGATGATGACAACGTGTGGTGCACAATGACATGCATGTCAAAATAAAAGCTTGGGGTTCATAAAGCCATGTCTCTTACTCCTTTATCGTAGCATTGCTACAATAATAATAACAATAACACTGATTTTAAGTAAATGGACCACCAGAGCTGGTCAAGCTTATGGTGGTCAACAACATGAAAGACTTGAGAAGTGTTTGGTCAAAGTAACATAGTAGTAAATAAGTAGAAGAGGATAATTTCAAAACATTATTAGATTATTCGGAACAGGAGACTGGAACTGGCAGCTCAGGACAAGGTGCGTCCGGCACCTTCCTGGGAGCAGGGACGGGTCGGGGTGCTTTCGGCACCCCCGTGAGGGGGCAGGGGAGAGCCGGTCCTTTCCGCCTCCAGGCAGGACACTCCAAAAAGCAGCTGGGTACTGGTAAGGCCAGTAGCGGTTTTAGGCACGGGCAATTGCCCGGGGCGGAAAATGAAGGGGCGGCTCAGCACTTGTAAAAAATACATGCACCACTATTGGTTTACTTATATAACAGATTTTGCATGTGAGGTGAGCACAGAGCACCGCCACGATTGTACATACGCAAAACCTGGCTGGATCATTTTCAAGGGGGGCGACGGTCACGGGCCGCTACTCAGTGCTTGATGAAAAAATAAAAATGTAGCCATGTAGCGAATTGGCGCTCCTGCTGGAAATGTGTGAATAAAGGGGGGGGGGGGGGCTGCGGGAATCAGTTCAACTGTGGGTTGCTTCCAAATAAGGTGGCCAGGTTTGGGGACAAGGGGCGGGGGGTGGAATCTACTTTATAAAACTTTTTAAAAGTCAGTCATACGGTGACATTCTATAACCTAAATTTTAATAAATGTATAAAAAATCATGCTGTTTTTTGGGTTAATTTTATATGAAATAAAAAATGGGAACACAAAACACTGTTGTCACTAAGAAGACAGTTGGTTTAATCGACAGACTTGATGCCTTGTGAGGACATTTATTGCTAAATGCCAAAAACATCTGAAAAATGCACAAAAAAGGTCAAAGCCATCTGGTGCTCAATTTAGAGAGAAAAGAAAAAAATGAGGAGAAAATAGATAAAGAAAAGGGTATGTCCTCACAGCTAGATGCACGTTTTCTAATGCTACCTGGCCCTGCAACAACAATGTTGTCGATTAAATCTTTTTTTGGTCGATGACCAAAACTATTTTTTAAGATTTTCTTCTTAAAAGTTTGCTCTGCCTTAATTTGTAACATTAGTTATGATTCTGTCAGCTCAGCTGTGACACAAATGTTTTGATGTGTTTTGTTGTTGTATAATTATTTCATAAATGTTAAATGAGTTGCGATGGTAGCATGCTGCTGCTGCTGCTGCTCTGCTGCTGCTCTGCTGCTGCTGCTGCTGCTGCTGCTGCTGCTGTCGCTGCCATAACATGCTAATGGCGCAAATGACTTCAGATTGGCCATTACTTTATTAATCATTTGTGGGAGCCTAAACGTTTTCACAATGTTTTTTTTTACCAGTTAACTGAAGATTTAGGGGTTAATTTTGAGCCTGCATGTTTGAAGTTTATTCTTTTTTAATTTACAAATGTAGGGTTATATTATTAGTCAATAGAATTTTCATAAATCTGTTTAAAGATGAATATTGAAAAAAACATAATTTAACAGGTCATAACTAAAAATGTTCCAATCAAAGTATTGAAGATGGCAAACATGAGCTAATTCTTCTCCTTTGAAGTAGAGATCGATTTAGAATATAACAATTTAAATTTCCAATTCATAAATGTTTTTCAAAAGGCCTATATTGCAGATGAGGAGCTGACAGAGCAATGCAAGGCACTAGACGACATACTGCATTTTGAAGGGAACTGTGATTTGAACAGTAGAGAGCTTGTTCAGGAAATCAAGAACTTGCCTAACTTGCCATCAATGGCTCTAAGTCTCCTTGAGATCATCACTTTTATGTCTGACGAGGAGCGACTCACTAACCGTGCCATTGTGAGTATCAATCATTCAGTAGGGAAGCAGATTTCATATGATGACGTTATTGATGACTCTGCATCAAGGAAGGCTAGAAAGCTTAGGTTTTAGTTACTGTTTTCAAGGGGGTATTCCAGAAAGCTTGGGTCTTGTCTGGTGTGGTAGATCTACACCTTGGGTCTTGTCTGGTGTGGTAGATCTGAGTCTCTATGGCTCTGGTGCTCAGGGCTTGTTCCTGAGCTGCCAGGATGAGCGCTTCAGTGCTGTCCTGTAGGCCAGCCCTTTCTAGCCATTGGTAGGACTTCTTGATATCAGCCACTTCAGTAATGGTCCGGTGGTTCATCTCATGCAGACTTCTGCCAGACTGGTCAGCTGACTCCATGCCTGACTGGCCAGCTGTCTCCATGCTTGACCATGTCTCCATGCCTGACCAGGTCTCCATGCCTGACCAGGTCTCCATGCCTGACCATGACTTCACGCCTGACACGCCGGCTGACTACACGCCTGACCCTGACCCCATGCCTGACCCGCCGGCCGAACCTGTGCCTGACCCGCCAACAGACTTTGGGCCAGATCCGCCTCTGGTCCCGCCTCGCCGGACAGCGCGGCCTCCCGGCCGTCCTCCGGACCTTCCTCGCCAGACGGCGTGGCCTCCCGGCCGTCCTATGGACCTGCCTCGCCAGACGGCGCGGCCCCCAGCCATCCTCCGGACCTGCCTCGCAGGACAGCTTGGACTCCCGGCCGTCCTCCGGACTCTTCTCGGCCTTGCTGGCGTGCCAAGCCCGGCCTCCCTGTTTTGAGTTGTATGTCAAAGTTAGTCTCACGGGCCCTCTCCTCCTTGGTGGACTGTAGGAACCTCAAAGCGGATCCTTAAGGGGGGAGTGGGGGGGGACTGTCATGGTTTGGGTTTCTTTTGTCGTGGTCTTTGCTTTATTTCTTGTTCTGTCATGTTTGGTTCTGTTTCCTGTTTTATTTTGAAAGGTGCTCTGTTTTGTCCTGTTCCTGATTTTTACTTGTCCCTATCTGTCCTGATCTTGTTCAACTGTGTCTTGTCTGCCCTGTCTGTATTTAAGTCTCGTCTCTCCCTTCCTCTTGTGCTGGTCCATTAGTGTCTTAACGTCTTCATGTTGTAGTGTAACTTATGTCTTGGATGTTGCCATGTTTCCTGTTCTTGCCCACCCACAGTGAGTCTAGTTCTAGTTTTGTTTCCTGCTCTGCAGCGCTTTTTGTTCAATAAACCCTCTTGCCTTGGAACTGTGTGCCTCCTGCCTCTGCGTTTGGGTCCTACCTGCTCTCCAGCCCCCCCAACCCTGACAGGGAGAGCAAGAACAACAGGCCAGAGAGGAGGTTATACCACACTCCCACCCTGAGATTGGGTACACAGCCCCAACAACCACAATTCCGCTGAGCGAGGCAGCAACTGATCTGAAATACAAAATCATGTCTACAATGAACACTAGGCAACCCATACACCAGCTACAACGGTTAAGTGATGTTCCGCCTGAAAGTCTACTGGAAACTGTGAATGAAGCATTGAGGGCAATTCCTACCACAACCATCACAGAAACCAATGAACTGGTTTACACTTCAGCATCAGTGATCCTTGAGATACTTAACTATAAGAGCAACCATGGAAGAAAACAGTACCCACCATGGAAGCAATGGTTAGAGGCCAAAATTAAGGCAACTCGGAAGGATGTGAGTAAGCTGACAGAGGCTCAAAGAGGTACAATGAGAAAGCAAGTACCTAAGAGATACAGCCAGATGCCCATACCTGAAGCACTGGAAACTGCCAAACAAAGGCTCCTAGCCTTGAGCAGCCGCCTAAAGAGGTACACAAGAGACAATGAAGCCAGACGAAAAAACAGGCTCTTCGCAACTCAACCTGCAAAAGTGTACCAGCTGCTAAGAGTCGGGACTCACCCCGAATGGTTAACGGAAGGGCGAACGACCCTGATCCAGAAGGATCCGTCAAAGGGTGCAGTCCCATCCAACTACCTGCCAATAACCTGTCTCTCCACAACATGGAAGCTTATATCTGGCATCATTGCAACCAAGATAAATAGGCACATGGATCAATTCATGAGCAACACACAGAAGGGCATTGGTAGAGACTCCAGAGGAGCCAAAAACCAACTCCTGGTCGTTAGAACAGTCGCTCAAGACTGCAAGTCACGACACACCAACCTGTGCACAGCCTGGATTGATTACAAGAAGGCCTATGACTCAATGCCACACACATGGATCACTGAATGCTTGGAGCTGTACAACATCAACAGGACTCTAAGAGCCGTCATGGGAAATTTGAAGCTGTGGAAAACCACCCTTGAAGCCAATGGTAAGCCACTTGCACAAGTGTCCATCAAATGTGGGATATACCAAGGTGATGCTCCATCCCCACTGCTGCTCTGCATAGGTCTGAACCCCCTCAACCAAATAATCAACAAAACTGGCTATGGATACCGACTCAGAAATGGGGCCAACATTAGTCACCTCCTCTACATGGATGACATCAAGCTATATGCTAAGAGCAAGCATGACATTGACTCCCTGATCCACACCACCAGGATCTACAGTACTGACATTGGGATGTCATTCGGGCTCGAGAAATGCAGACGGATGGTGACGAAGAGAGGCAAGGGTGTCCACACAGGAGGGGTCTCACTCCCAGAAGGAACAATAGCAGACATCCAGGACAGTTACAAGTACCTTGGAATTCCGCAGGCAAATGGCAACCTCAAGCAGGCAACAAGGAAAGCTGCAACAGCTAAATACCTCCAATGAGTAAGGCAAGTCCTGAGAAGCCAGCTCAATGGCAAAAATGAGACCCGGGCAATAAACAGCTACGCACTGCCAGTTATCAGATACCCTGCAGGAATAATAAGATGGCCAAAGGAAGAGATACAGACCACGGATGTCAAAACACAAAAGCTCCTCACCATGAAAGGAGGGTTCCACCCCAAATCCAGCACCCTGAGACTGTATGCTAGCCGCAAGGAAGGAGGCCGAGGACTAGTGAGCGTAGAAGCCATATCCAGGATGAAACATCCAAGATGCAGATGCAGAGGCTAATATAAGTCCTACCAATGGCTAGAAAAGGCTGGCCTACAGGACAGCACTGAAGCGCTCATCCTGGCAGCTCAGGAACAAGCCCTGAGCACCAGACCGATAGAGGCTCAGATCTACCACACCAGACACGAACGAAGGTGTAGATCTACCACACCAGACAAGACCCAAGGTGTAGGCTTTGCAAAGAGGCGCCTGAAAAAATCCAGCACATAACTGCAGGATGTAAGATGCTGGCAGGTATTTTTTTTATTTTTTTTATTTAACCTTTATTTAACCAGGAAAGTCCCATTGAGATTAAAAACCTCTTTTGCAAGGGAGTCCTGGCCAAGAGGCAGCAAAAAGTTACAAACACAGACAACAAATAAAATTACATTCAGTTATAAAAACAGTTACATTTAAAGGAGTTGACCTCAAGTGCTCTCAGTCTGGTTTTAAAATCATTTAAAGAGATAAGATCAGGGAGCTTCCAGTTTTTTTGCAGTGTGTTCCATGACGTCGGAGCAGTGTGAGAAAAAGATCTTTTTCCCAGTTCTGTGCGGACAAATGGAACATTGAGTAACAGTTGATCATTTGAACGCAATGAATATGAATCAACATTTCTCCTCTGTAGTAAATCTCCAATGTAGGAGGGAAGCAGTCCAAGCATGGCCTTGTAAATAAAAATGTACCAGTGTCCTTGCCTTCTTGTGGACAGAGATGACCACCCCACACGAGAGTACAGTTCACAGTGATGTGTTAATGCTCTACAATTGGTGATAAACCTCAGAGCAGCATGATACACAGAGTCTAGTCTATAAAGACAATGATTTGAAGCATTCATGTACAAAAGGTCCCCGTAGTCTAAGACAGATAGAAATGTTGCTGTCACAAGCCTTTTTTTTACTTTGAAAGAGAAGCAAAGCTTATTTCTAAAAAGAAAACCCAATTTCAGTTTTAGTTTCTTCACAACATTTTCAATGTTGGTAAAGCATACATGGAGTGCCACAATCAAGTGGCTGGAATAATATACAGGAACATGTGTGCAGAATATGAACTGGAACCAAGGTCAAAATAGGAAACACCTCCGAAGGCGGTAGAGAATGAGAGGGCAAAGATCCGGTGGGACTTTCAGATCCAGACTGATAGGATGGTAATGGAGAACCATCCAGACATTGTAGTGTTGGATAAAGAACAGAGGACAGCCGTTGTGGTGGATGTGGCAGTTCCAAGCAATGGGAACATCAGGAAGAAGGAACATGAGAAACTGGAGAAATACCAGGGACTCAGAAGAACTGGAGAAAGCCTGGAAAGTGAAGGTGACAGTGGGGGTAGTAACCCCCAAGCTGGAGGAGTGGCTACAACAGATACCTGGAAACAGATACCTAAGACTTCTCAGTCCAGAAAAGCGCATTGCTAGGAACAGCTAAGATACTGCGCAGGACCCTCAAGCTCCCAGGCCTCTGGGTAGTTGAGTTACATTTGTTCAACCTAATTTCTTATGTCTTCCAACTCAATATTTTTTTACAACTCAAATTTTCATATTTATCTAACTAAATGTAATATTACTCCAATTCAATTAAATGTTTTTCCATCTTAGTTTATTGTAATTCTTGAACTCTCATATGTCTAAATTTGAGGCTGCGGATATACTCATTTTTATAACAATAAAATGAATGAAACAAAACAGATTTCAATCATGTCACCATAAACCTTATCTCTGAATTTAACATTATGCTACAACAAAGTATGGGTGCTATATAAACTTATCATCCTCTTCTTGCCTCTCACTCATGGTGCAGAAAGAATTAAATATAACAGTACAAATGACTGGGCAAACCTAATAAAACAGCTCACCAACAAACACATTTGGTCAAAAAGCCACGCTCTCTAATTCAGGGTAGAACCGCCCTGGGTATGGCTGCTCCATAATGTTACAAGAGGGAATGTGGGAAAAACCCAGGCAGGAAAAAAGGAGGAGGCTGAAAGTTTCAGGGAAACAGAGGCTTTAATAACAAAAGACTCCAAAAACAAAACTAAAACACTGCAGCAGGTAGTCAAAGTGGAAACAGGGGAACATTAACCTATGGAGCAGCACAGGAGGAAGGGAAAGAACGGACTTAAATACATACAGACAAACGAGACACGGATTGAAACACTCAGGACAGATGGGGACCAAACGCGAGACCTGACACAACAACAAAACAGGAAACCAAACAAAATAAAACAGGAACTGAGCTTAAAACATGAAGAAACAAAAGACAACCAGAAAACAAAAGTGATGAAACTAAAACAGTGACAGTCTTTTTTTCTGTTTTTCATTTTACTACAATTACCAGTCAATCAGTCAATCAAGGACGAGGACCCTGATAAACACAAATTGCATATCTTACAGCATAAAATTTTTTAAACTCTGTTCACCCAGAAGGAATGCTGTCAATTTGACAGCAGAAGAAGGAATACCGACCTCAGAGCAATCATAGACAATCTACAGAGTCTATATATATATAAATGATAATATTTGCAGTTTTCTAATTAATATGAATGCAAATATATCAGTGTTTGTAAAATAAAGAAAAATAAACTTTTCTGTTTACATCTATAGGAAAAGAAGGCCAGAAAACATTTTCCTGAAGAGCTTTGTCACCCATTTTAACACTAATGAGCAGAGTGTTCACACAGCCAGTCATTAATGCATGTACGCACAGACTCCTCTGCTTCCTCCCCATAAGACTTCTGACGGCCCATTAGTTCCCAAAGTGTTATTTAACTGTAAGAATTCCTGTCCTTATGGAATATTTAGACTCCTGCGCCTGTCAACATGGGATGCATTTTTCATGTTAATGTTCCATTCCACGGTGATCTGCATAATGTAACACAACCAACCGGCCCCACAAGCGCATCCACTGACCTTATGACCTCTGCAGCACCGCCAGATCCTGGTCTGCTGAGCAACAAAATGTGCCATCTACAACCCATCATTGTTTAATTAAAAGCAAAACAGAACTCAGATAATAAATGATCTCTTAGAGCTGCATGCAAAGCCAGCTCTTTGAAACAGACGGACTTTAAACAATTTCAGATGAAGATATTTCAAAGGTATGTTGGTGTTCAGGCCCGAATCTCCTAATGCTGTCTGCCAACATGTGATGGGAGAGAAAAGAAGAGTTCCTGGGGGTTTTTGTGCTGGGAGATCATTCAAACCCAGCTTTCATATAAGATAAAATGAAAACATTTTCAGCTTTGAAACAATTGATAGAAAAAATAAAATAAAAACTTTGAAAAAACTAAAAGGTAAGCTGGCAGAACTTTTAAGGGTCTTTTAATTGCTTGAAGTGACAAAAAAACAACAGAAAAACATAAGATGAAATATTTCCTATTCCATCATGAATTTGTTTTAGTAAAACATTACAAAACTTACAAGCAGGAAGTCTGCAGGTGGATTGCTACAGATATCCAATGATAGCACAAATATTTTTCTGTTAATTCAAATGCATCGTAAAAAAATTAAGAAAGTGCCTAGTTAGATCAAAGGGTTTCCTCTCTGCTCTTTGCAGATGATGTTGTCCTATGGCTTTATCGAGCCAGGACCTCCAGTTTGCGTTGGCCGGTGTAGGTACAAAAAGTGTTTGACCTGCAATAACTGTTCAAAGGGCCTGACACTAATGATGATGTCACACTACCATGGCCCCACTTAGACAAATTACATAGCGTCGAGATCAGCTCGGGCTCTATATATTTTCATTTCATGTTTCCTTTTGCAACCTTAAGTTATTTTCCTTCATAAATCGTGTTTGACATTATTCATTATCATGTGTAAAGAGAGATTTTGACACAACCCACTATGTAAAAAGATCTGTTACTGTTAGAATAAACCTGCTGCTCCACACAAGTGAACCATGTCTCTGAACAGAGCAGCTGCAGTCTTGTAGCTTCGTGTTCACAGGCAGGGGAGGGTGCTTTGTTACGGTGTGCACTCCGGAGAAGGGTTCGGACCTCAGACCATTCGGCTGCTCTGCGGGAGCGAGCTGCCAGACACAGGAGAACAGTGTCTCCCAGGAGATTTGTGTCTCCAAGAAGAGAAGTGGCTTTGGGACGTGTGTTCGCTAGTGGAGCCGGCTTTTGAATCAACAGTCCTGAGAAACCGTGCAAACAATCAAGTAATTTTGTGTTTCCAGTTGGGTCCAGACAAAATACAGGCCTATTTTATTCCAGTGTAAGTTCTTCCATGGCTAAATGTTGTTAGCACATATTAATCTAATCCTAACCCTTCTTCCTTGTCAGTTCTGCCAAAAATAAAGCACTGGTCGCAGAGATTTAAAAAACTATAAGCAAACATGCACTTAATAATAATCATGACAGTAATAAAAGCCAGTTTAGAAGATCTTCTTGCTCTATGTCGGAGCTTTGTTTGTTTACAACAGCACTCATAACTTCTCCTACGGTTATACTGTAATTTGTCCGGACTAATCACTCCCTGACAGGTAATCGGCCCAACGTACATGCAAACAAATACTGTGACATCATCATTATTCGCAGCCCCTGCACCCTTATTGCATGCCGAACAGTTTTAGTACCTACACCTGTTTGTGGCTGAGTTGGAACCAACTGGGATGAGCGTCAGCACCGCTGTGATCAACAAGGTAGATTGGAGCGGCATCTGCTGTTATGTTGTTTTTTGTTCAAGCCAGTCTTTATTGGCAGTCGACAAAAATAATAATAAATCAATTAAATTCAATTTTATTTGTATAGCCCAAATTCACAACAACAGTCATCTCAGTGGGCTTCGTACCGGTAATTGTAAGGTAGACATAAAATCAAAAAGGACCATAAATGCATAGAATTCAATGAAACTTTAACTAAACAGACTAAACTAAACTGGACATCCCTGCCCTTAGACCCCCCTTTGCGGTAAGAAAAAACTCCTAAAATATAACGGAAAATACAAAGAAACCTCAGGAATGTCCGAAGGAGAGATCCTCCCCCAGGACGGACAGGCGATTTACCAGAACTCAGAGAAAAATCAACTTATCTATATCTAAAATTACATATTTAATGTCCAGCAAAAGATCTTCATCCAGTTGAAATGCAGGGAATGCTGGGGGCGTGAGACGAGCCGGAGACAGTATCTACAGCCAGGTGTAGGAGCAGGAGCAAAGACGAGGTACACGGTCAGGTACAGGAGCACGGATGAGCCAACTGGAATCTGGAAGTACTCCCACTCCCCAGGAGGGGAGACGGAAAGAGGGACAATACATGAATCAAACTACACCAAACAGAGGCATGGAGAACTAAATGATAAATAAATGATCAAGAATAGATCATTAACCCTTCTTTCAGGCTGTGAACAAAACAAGAAATAAAATCTGATGTAATCCAATGCTACACAAGCACCAAACAACAGCAACAACGGTTACAACAAACGTCACATCTTTCCAAATGCACTCTGCCATGCGCTCCATAACCCATTTCGGTCTCTAGCTTATTTGTATGTCCTGATCAACCTCCCTGGTTGTATTGTCTAATATTTTGTTTTTAAATATTTTTTTTTATATAATTGTGTCATCGATTTGTTTGGATGTTATAAATAGTGAATTCCGCAGCTTTACTCCATAACCTGATGTGTGTTTGACTTAAGGTTGAGCGAGCATTGTTCACTTCGACCAGCGGTCCCCAACCTTTATTGCGCCAAGGACTGGTTTGATGTCTGGCAAAATTCCCATGGACCAGGATGTTGTATGTGGTGGAGACACACTCCAACAATGCTGTAATAAAGGCAGAGACACGTGATTAGACATACTTTGAGCTTTTATTTTGACACGCTAAACATTGTACATCGCACAGGTGTCATCATCCTCTCCCCTTCCCACACTCATGGTGCTAAAAAGAAGTAAACACAACAGTAAGAAATAACTAAGGGTGAAACAACATAACTGCCAGATGAAAGGACCACCCGCTCAACCCTATTTTGACCAAAGCAGGCAAAGGGGATTGATTTAATTCCCTTTGATGCCAGCTCCAACAGTAACCCCTGCAGCCTGCGGAACTCCAACAGCAGAGCAAACGTGCACGTGACGACACTACAGTACAACAAAATAATATGACTTGCATGAAAACTGTGGTATTTTTTAAACATAACAATAAACACGAATTATGACATGAGCAACGTCCTCTCTGTCCACGGCCCGGGGGTTTGGGACCACTGACTTAGACTCCTGCCCTTGCGACTCGCCACTGGCTCCTGCTGCCCCACCTGATTGAAAAAATACAGACTGCTAATGAGTCTTCATCTGATGCTTCGCCGGCCAGCTGTACCACGTGACTGATTCATGAAGGGGTTCAGATTGAGCCGCGGGTTTGACATTGGCATCAATCCCTCAGACTCTCTTCAATGAGACTTAGGAGACGGCTCAAAGATTTAAGGGAAACTGTTGTTTTTAACTAAAACCAATGTATCTCAAAGACACTGATCACTGGCCATATCTCAGTGTTGCAAAAGCACAATCATTATCCACTGTGGTTCATAGTTTATTGCGGAAACTATGTTCTAAAAATAACTAATGATATGTTTTAGGGCTATAAAGGTTTATTTAGTGATGTGACGCTCCGTATTGAGCAAGCAGTGCCTAAAATAAGCATTTTCCCATTGACTCCCATTTTAAAATCGTCATTTTCATGGGGCTTAAACACTTAATAACATTTTAATGTCTATTCATGGCCTTCTTTTTTTTCAAAATGCTGCAAATTCAACTCAAGCATTGTACTTGAGTGAACCAATTGGTTGAAAGGCTTCAATGCTTCATAAAGCTTCATCTGCCCTAATGTTGAAAGTGTTTTTCAGCTTTCCAAACATTGTCCCAGCCATCCGTCATGATCCTGAGCCACTCAGCCTTGACAGCTCATCTCAGCTGTGCAATCAGCTGATTTACTCCTCCTGTGTGGGGTAATCATCCTGCATTAGGAGCTGCAGCACTTCAGCCATTGTCAGGCACTCTTCACCCTGAAAGCCTCATGCGTCTGAGCTCCATTACAGGTTTGCGTTCCTATTGGTGCTGACCTGGGGCCTGTTTCAGAAAGGAGGTTAAGTGTAAACTCTGAGTGCGTTAACCCTGAAATCAGGGAAACCCTGGGTTTTCTGTTTCAGAATGGGAGGTTTGTTAAACCAGAGAAAGCAGAGTAAGTCAAACCCGTTTCTGAAAGAGAGGTAACTTATACTCGGAGTCAGTTTCCATGGTTACTTACGCTGTGAACCTAACCTGGTCGGGAGCAGGTTTTATTCTCTAAACTCAAGGTTTCTGCCGGTCCCCTCCCCTTTTTAAAGACGAAGCGGTATTTTTCGCTTTAACCTTCATTGCCCAAATTTCCGTCACACAGAGACGGTCTAAGTGACAAGAATGGCTTGTCCTTTTTTGGAGGACCCAATAGACGAGGAGGCTGCTTTAATTCGTAGAGAATTATATTTACCTCGTACGAGGATTTTGAGAAGACTCGATTTTTTGTAATTTCCCCATACGTTTTTGTTTGAGCGTTACCGTTTTTCGTTGCAGTCAATTACATATACAAAATGAAAACATTAGGTCTTGCTATGTAGATGTTTCATATGTCAAATATTGTCAACAAAGCCTACATCCATGACATGCTCAAATTTGACCTGATTGAATTATGTTTTTATACTTCATTTTTAGCTGCTGCCATGTTCTTTTAATTCCTGCAGGATTGCATCTACATGAAAATGAAATCAGGGACATTGAATTATATTAATGTAACAATTACTTTTTGGAAACACAATTTGCTAGCACTGCTTACTTTCTTAATCCCACATACACCTATACCACTTGATCAATACAAGGGTAGTGTTGCAGTGTGTGTGTGCTGTGCTGAGCGGGGTGCGAGTGCATGTGCAGATGGGGGGGGGGTGTGAGCACGGAGCGGAGGTGTGTGCGTGGAATATATTGTGTGTTCGGAGGACGGAGCACTTAGTTAAATAAAGAGAAGGTGTCATTCCCAGAATAACTGTTTTGGAGTCATTCTTAATCCGCTCTGGAGGTTGAGGGTTTCGAACGGAAAGTGAACCCCGAAGGAGAATTCCCTTCGGCCCTGGAGGAAATCTCCCCTGCGCTTCTGACCACGGTTGGAAAGACGAGAGAAAAGAAAGGAGAAGTCTTCGCGCAGCGAAAGGTTCAACAGTAGACAAAAGTTCACTTTTAAAAACACAATTGCATGTATTAATATTAAACTGACCAACGTTTGCTAGAGGGGAAGGTTAACAAAAAAGTCCTCTAAACATTACCGACGTTAAATGCATTTTCCCCCAGATTGGTTCTGTACACTATGCAGCATTTCCACCAGGAATAACACTTTAAAAGTACACCTAAATATAAGCCATTTTATTTCACTCCTTCACAACTGTTAAGAATTATTACAGTCAATGTTTATAACAATGATTTAAATACAAAACTTAGACATTAACTTGAGCAGCTATGTTTTCCACGCTAACTGTCTCTGTTTTGCAGATGCAGCGGTGTTGATTTTCTTCTGTAATATGTTCTCATATTCACTGTAACTCTGCAGCAGCACGATCAGAAGTTCAATGGCCGAAAAATCGCCGAACCTCTTTTTTTCACGATTTTGCCATGACCACTCAGAGTTGATTGACCTAACGCGGATCAGCTTCTCTGAAACAGAAAACTCAGAGTTGTTAATCTTCCGATTGACCAACTCAGAGTTCAAGTTCAACCTCAGAGTTGGTCGAACCTCCTTTCTGAAACAGGCCCCTGTTGCCTCTCAGAAGTGCTTGTAGTTGTAAAATTTGTTTTGTTCCCCAAGAGTTTTCAGGAGGAGAGACTTGCTAATGTCAAGCTAAACCTCAACAAAATAACCGTTCTCAGTCTTTGGTCTGGCCTAACACAGTCCTTCAGCTTCTCTCAGTGTGGACTCCTGCTGCCATGAGGCCCCCCCCCCCCCCCCACACACACACACACACAAACAAACACAAGGAGGTTAAGCCCCCTGTCATTTACCACTATTGTGGTTGGACATATTTTAAATTTCTAATTTCTTCTCTTGTGCAGAGACTGCGGCTCTATCTGCTGGCATATGACCGTGTTGCTCCTTTTGTGCACTTGGCCAGTTCGTTTTCTTGGGGTCCAAAACCCTGACACCATCAAACGCAAAAAAAAAAACGATTTTTCCTGATCAGAAACTGAGAATGGCAGGTGTTGGTCAGCTGTTGCCTCACGTTCTCCTGGTATTCCTTTTAAAGCCTTCCAGAGTAAACTATATCCATAAATAAATTCTAAGGGTTTATCATATGCACAGTAAAGAAATGGGGATATTCTTACATTGCTGTCTGCTCCTAATGCCAATGTTAGAAATTCACATAATATAAATAAAATAAGAAATAATACATTACCTTTAGCACACAAAAGAGCAATATTTAAAGAAACAAGTTATTTTCCTACCCACAAGCAGACTTTAGCAAAGATGGATGTGCATATTGTGCAAATAAAAGGACAGCCCTTAGCCAATCACTGCTAGCTCCACTGCAAAAGTGGGTGTTTGTAAGCCTGGGGGCGGAGCTGGCAGCACAGACTTCTTGGAAGGGGCTGTTGTCACTTTGGCTGCATTTACACTGCAGGTCTTGATGCCCAAATCTGATTTTCTTACAATTTCCGATTTTTTTGATGACCCGCTTACATTCTTTTAAAAGTGACCCGTATCCGATTTTTGTATTTACACTATACAATGCTGAAACTATCAAACGTAGATGTTCTGAGGACTACGTAGCAACATTTCCGTCTTCCGCAGACCTGAGCGCTGACCGCACGGATTTAAAAAATGATGTGCAAACAGGCCCTTAATAATAATCATATTAGTAATAAAAGCACATTTAGAAGATGCGTGTTGGTCCAAACGGCAAACGTTTAGCATGGCGAAAAAGAAACAAGCAAAGCTTGCCCCCCCCCCCCCCCCCATTTTTTGTGTTTCCTTTGTGTGACTGCGGTTGTCATGAAGGCAACGCAGTGACAGAAGGAGGTGTTGCCTTCAGCACTCCTGGTTGAGGCAGGTGCACGAGAGGGGAAGCGCGGGAGAGGAAAAAGGAGGGCTGCTCGGCCGGCTTATGTGCTCTCTCTGAGTTTTGAATGAGGAAGTGTTTGCAGACGTTGTGCTGTACGAACAGTTTGATCCAAACAAAGAAATAAACGGCTTCTAGCCTGTTCCATAGAAACGGTGTCCATCTTGATTAGTTACCGTTTGCATCCCGACCGTGACCGGACCGGAAATAACAGCGGTTTCCAACTACGGTCTGAAGCCTGAGGCTGAAAGGTAAAAGCTGATGGGGCTCCAGCTGTCCTCCAACAGCAAAATCAGCGCACAAAAGCACCTTAATAAGTCATGTGATCTGTTGGTGGTGTCCTGAGTTGACGTCACTGACGTACGACTCGCATTTACTGGGGAATATCCGATTTGTCTGCTTACATGGCACACGCAAATGCACGAATCCGATTAGTATCCGATTTATTTCAACATATGAATGAGGCCTGAATCCGATCTGAGAGAAACGGAATCCATGCGCTTTTGTCCTGCTTACACGGTCACCGGTCATATCCGATCTGTGCCACATGAGAGGAAAAAATCGGAATTGGGTTCTTGAATCATGCAGTGTAAATGCGGCCTAAGAGACATCATGTGAGAACCCACTTGTTTTCGTGGATTGGAAGGAGCTGGTGTTCAAAGAGCAGGTTTTTCTGTGTGAATGGATAAAAATACAGGTTTGGGGTTGGTTTTTGTGAGGAATGAACATTATAATTACCTTAAAAGCTCAAAAGTTGATTTTTGCATGATAAGGCCCTTTAAAGATTAAACCACTTTCAGTTTAGTTTATCCCTAAGAGACGACTGTGCATGAAGCTATTTTTAACTGTGAGCTACAGGGTTGCAAATAACGGGAAACCAAGAATGATATCTACTAGTATTGAGGTCCACATAGACTGCTGACATAACATGAAACTGAGAAAGGGTTTCCCTTTCAGCTTCAAATCTGAATCTCTGCTAAATTTCTGAGAAACAAGCGAAAGGACCTTTCCGGATTCAGCAAAACCAAATGAATTAACGTATTTAGACTGATTGAGAAAGTGACAGAAAAAACACACGTGTGAATGTTATTCCTTTTATTAGCTCTTCCCTAAACTGCCAAGTTGTCAAGCGTGTCTTCCAATGCATGCTGGGACATCTGCCACAGTCAATCGCATCCCCAAAAGGATCAGACAGGTGCAGAAAATGAGATACAGGATCTGCCATCTGAGTCTTAAAGCTAAATATTGAGGCTTTGGAGAAGGCTCCGCTCTCTGAGTTTGACGAGCCAATAAATGAAAGGCTTTTCACAACTAATTAACATGATTGCTCGGCTCTTCCATTATGTAGACAGCAGTTTTACAGGCTGGTGTGGGTTGAAGTGCAGTTTATTTTTAAGATGCCTGACTGACACAAAGCAGAATTTATCATCGTGATGAACAAACCTGTTCAAGCCTCAGAATGAAAGAAGTAATCAGACCTGCAGCAGAAATGACTGATAATGCTTCAAAACATCTTCTAAAAGGAGCAGATGAAAGGAAATCCTGGCTGCACATCATCTTAAAGGAGTAAGTGTAATTATCAGTGAGCCAATCAGCACACAGCACTCACTTCATGTGCCTGACCTTGCTGGACCGGTAACCATGGAAATGTTTTTCTCCCTCTGCAGCAGAGACCTTTATGTATCTGCGTGTTGAGATGAACGACACACCAGGACCTTTTCATTCCTTTCCCTCACCAGGGCATCCCAGAAATAATCTTCTCCTCATCCGGGCTCCAGGATGATAAAGCTCTGCCTTCTCTGTGCCAACACAGCAAACATGTTCTACAGCTCTGCTGAATATGCCAAAATGACAGTTCTGATCCTCTTCTCATCCGGCTCTGTTGTGACAACCTGAATAAAAAATGCATCGTCTGAAAACACGGAAATATTGACTGCACACATATTGGTGTATATAGAGAAGCACAGACTGTGAAAGAGAATCTGTTTTAATGCCATAAAGCAATCCTACACATCTCTCCCTGAGCCTCTGACTGGGTGAACGTAGCACTCTGTTTAGGTACACTTTACTGCCAACATTTCCATCATTCTTTTATTGCAGGCTGTGCTAAAAATGCTCCTGAGAAGTACAGTTGCAGGATCGCTGCTCAGAGAGCAAAACCAGAAGCTTTTTGTTTCTGATGCGAGTCAACAACTGCAGAGTCTAAAGGTTTTCACTCAAATTGTTTCATCATCCACATTTGACCAAAAAGATATATTCTTATTTGTAAAAAATGCATAAAAAAACAGAAGGAACTTTAAACGCGTTGAAAAGGAAGTTAGGCCTACATTTGGAGGGAAGAGTTTTCTACAAATGAAATTATTCTGAGTGATTTCTGTGATGCAGCAACAGGAATGTTGACAGTCATATTGATTTTTATAACTTTGATCTCAGACAGGAAGATACTAACATTTTTATCCAGTAAACCTTAGAAGAATACTAAAAACCTCCAAAAGGACAGAGAAGGCCTTCTTTGTGAATGGGGGGTTTACTATTATTGATTATAAATCATTTTTATGTAAAAAGTCCTAAATATAAATACAGACACAAAGACTCCTAAATATAAATATATATAATTTTTATAAAATAGGACGAATAATCTTCAGTTATTAGGTCAAAGCATTGTTCTGACTGTTCCTGAAGCTGCATTCATGAGTCCTTCAAAGCTGCAGTTTGGCTAAATTCCAAAACTCAGATGCAGAATGGAATATTGGGGAGCATAACCGAACCCACAACACATGTGTCATCAAAATCTCATTCATTGCAGATAAAAGGGGAACCAGAGAAAGAACAGGTGAGTTTCTTTGGGTTTTTTTAGCAGCATTTCTCTGTCAGGCCTTTCTCCAGCCTAACAGAGAAAAAGGAAATTCTGAGATGCTCCTGAAGCACATGTGGCCTTTCAGAAGGAGCAAACATCAGTCCTGCTCAAAGGAGGGTTGGACCCTCAGTACTGGTATGTGCAGAATTTAGTTCCCCTGTCTTTTGACAAAGTAGTTCTATTTTCTGCCCAAAATTACTTTGAGATATTTCACAAATGTAATGTGTGTCCTGGAGGTTATTGTCCTGTTGAGTTTCAATCCACCTTCAGTTCATCATCTCCCTCTGGAACATTCTGACGTACAGAAGAGTTTTTGAGACAGTGGTTTCTGTGGGTTTCTTGTTTTTTCTCCCTAGCCTGTGCAAGAACCTTCTTCAACAACAACAGAAATCTCCTCTTTTAATAGGTCCAGCAGTTGTGTGAACCTAAAGAACAAAATGCCTTCTTGACATTTTCTTGATATGTTTTTCCAAACCATTGTTGTTTGTTCAGACGTCTTTATGTGGCTCTGGTCTGATAATGGTCTAAAAGTTTGGTAGCGTGTTTGCAACATGCTCCATACAACTGCAGACCAGCAGTCAATGCTAGAAACATTTAACCTAGAACATACATAATACATTATTTTTAAAAAATTAAAATTATTAAAAGATGAATAAAACACAAAAGAAAAAAAAACTTAAACTCTCCATCAAAGCATTTTGACAAGAATTCACGTTTTTACAAGTCCAATGCACATTTCACTTCAGCAAAAACTGTGGTCCAAGCTGCAATGGTCATGCTGCAACTCCTCACAATCCCTATATCTGTGGGATGTTCAATGAAATGAATATTTAGTCCAGTTTGGCATTCCCTATCTTCTAATTATTGTCTAACCTCATCAGTTTACCCAAAGCCTTTGATCATAATATTTAAGATCCTTTTGATTAAGACAGAGTCCAAACCAAGGCTAAAACAGCTTTCCACCGCAGACCTTCAGCCTCACTTCAACCTAAAATGAATTAAACTGATAGAATTGAAGTCTTCACGTCTCTCCCTCTCGCCTTATCTCTCCATCGCGCATGCTCGTATCTGAACCGGGATTTCCAGAAGCAGCTGCGGTGGAGATCCGCCCGTCAGCGAGTCATGGATTCCCAGTGAGAAAAGCGGCGCTGCGGCTGACAGGGTAAGACCTGGTCCTCCTGTGGCCCAGAACCGACGGAGGAGACTGTCCGTGGGTGTGATGGAGGAGCGGGAGGCTGAGCGGTGACTCACGAGTGTGACAGTCCTGAGCGTTCACGCGTCTGCGCGGGAATTTCAGAGGAATGTCATGTTTTCATAAAGTCTCTGACCTGGCAGCTTGACAGCATATTTAAGAAAAGACTCTTTTTTTTATTCCGTTTCTGAAGTTTGAACTTCGCCTCAGACTGAGGATTATCATGAGCTGCTCAGCTTTAAGGACCACGGACAGCTCCGGGCTGCGCTTTCCAAACAGCGCAAGTGTGCGGGATTTACAAAGCAATGCTCACATTTGCGTGACTTACGTTGATTATTTCATTTTTAATCGTAGTTAAAAGTTCAGACTCTAAACGGGTTTAAATGTTATTTAGTTGTGAAGAACAACATATTGATAAAACTGAATGTTTCATTTCATCACCATGAAAGGAAATACAACATCCACGATTAAAAAATGTCCAACAAAACGAAAAATGGCAATTTGACACCAAGTGGCACTGAAAGGACGCCTACAGCTGCATTTTTACCTAACCCTTGAGCTATCCCAGACACTTTAACATTGGGAGTTGGGTCATCTAGACCCACTAGACAGAGCTCTGAACATTTTTTTTCTTCAATGATTTGTGATCTTCACTGGCGTCCATGGATTACATGAAATCTTTCCACCTTTATCCACCTTTGTTATGGTAGGGAGAACACCTCAATGGAAGGGGGGGGGGTCATCTAAGATAGCACAAGGGCTAATCTGAGGTGCTGTTAACCTGCCATTTCTGAGGCTGCTGACTCCGATAAACTTATCTTCTTCCTCCTTGAATGAGAAGGTGTGACCAAACCTTTGGTCTGTACTGTATGTTTGCATGAAGTTGCACATTGCATAAACTTGAAACTTTTTCTCACCTTTTGGTTCTCAATACACATTCATTGCAGTCAGGGGTTAAAGGGATGCAATATAAATGATAAAAGCTGCTCCAAATTTGCCTGTATCCACTGCAGGCCTGAAACAAAGGTCTAGATAAAATTAAAAATCTTATTTTTACATTCTTGTAATATAGTTGAAAGTTCTTTTCTGTTTAAATTATTCAGTGGACCAATATATCAACTAAAACTATCATGAATAAACATAAAGTCAAATACACCTGAACAGTGGGAAGAAACAAGGTGAACTAAAAAGATGACAAGTCAAACACTGACTGACAATGACTGAATCACAAAGGACAGCTGTGGACAACAAACAAGTGAAATCAGGTTGGGCTGGGAAGGATGTGGGGGGGCATGAAACCCCACAACAGAACATAAGGAAAGATAAACAAAGCAGAAAAGCTATGCTTAGCAGCTCAGCCATGTTTATAAGCAGCCAAAGTGTAGAGATCTGGCTCCACGTCATCTAGAGTCTGTGTCTGTGCTGGTGAGAAGAGAATGCAACACACACTGAAATCCATCATGGACAATCCTCATCAACCCCTGCACGAGACTAATGGTGGACTGAGCAGCTCCTGCAGTCTGAGACTTGAACATCTTGCTACAGGAAGGAGCGCTTCCACAGAGCTTTCCTCCCATCAGCTCCAGCGTCTCATAGACACTGGTCATTACTGTTATTTATTTTTAGTGATGTGTATTATCTGTTGGAATTTATTAATATCTTCTTTTTGAAGAAATGGATACAGATCCGTTTTCCCGTGGTGGGATCAATTCCAGTTTACCTGGTGTGTGAACATGGACATGCAGCAGCTTACAGAGCAGCTTTGCTTCTTCACAGCTGGTGGAACACGGGCGTGATGGCGCTGTGCTCTGAGGCCGGTGTCCCCGCTGCAGGAGCAGAATCTTCTGGTAGTGAGGTGAGTCAGGAGTTTCTGCTACCACGAGGATAGATAAACAAAGACAATGTGTGTTGTAACCCTTGTGCTATCCTAGGCACCTTAACATTGGGAGTTGGGTCATCTAGACCCACTAGACAGTGCTCTGAACCTTTTTTCTTCAATGATTTGTGATCTTCACTGGTGTCCATGGATTACATGAAATCTTTCCACCTTTATCCACCTTTGTCATGGTAGGGAGAACACCTCAATGGAAGGGGGGGGGGTCATCTAAGACGGCACAAGGGTTAAAGGGAGACGTTTGCAGCAAGGGCAATGTCCTCTCCCCAAAGTTCAATCCTTCATTCTCTCTGCTAATGTCCTCCAGGCACTCAGCTCCAAAAAACAGGCTCAGCCCTTAAGAAAAACTTGGATCAAACAAATATTTTTAAACTATGATTTGGTTCCTTAGCCTCTTTACAGCAGACATCACTTGGTTTATTTAAGATGTCTAAAAATCAAAGAGTCGAGGTCTCTTCATTGACAAATATTTAGACATTTCAGAATTCTTTTTAGAACTAATGAGACGTCAGATTAGTCTTTTTTTCCCTCCTCATTGTTCAGTTGCTTTGGCTTCCACCTCCTCACAGGGCTCCAGCTGTCTTCAGTTTGGCGTTCGTTCTTATCTGCATCACTTCTATGAGGAATGCTCCTCCTCCATGTGGGACAGAGACAAGGCTGAGCCGGGGCAGAGCCAGAGGTCAGGCCCCTGGTGGAACTCGGCTGTCTGGAAGGTAAAGTTGCATCCCAATACACAAACAGACACAACAACAGAACAAAAAATGTTACTTATTTATGTCCCAGAAAACGATCTTGTTTACATTTTGTTCCCAAATTTACTGTTAGCCATTTGTGTCTTTAACTAAGGATGTTCTCCATCTTCACCATTCTTCTGCTGCTTCTTTTTATGAACCACTTGACTTCATCAGATGATTAAAATCACACAAAATGTTGATGAAAGGCAGTGTGAAGATGTGAAATGTACAAAGCATCTTCATGAAGGTCTTGCTCAGCTTTGTTTTGTCTGTCTCATGCTCCAGGTCTCCCTGGCTCTGGGTCTTCTGATTCTGACCGCTGGTGTTGTCTCTCTAGGGGTTAGTTACTCCACCACCCACAAAATTGAGTCATTCGGAGAAGGTGATCTGTTCTTCGTAGACACCCAGGCCATCAGTTTCAACATGAGGCTTCACCTCAGCACTGCAACTGGGATTGGCCTGTCGTGCCTCGGCTCTGCCCTGGCAGTAGCTGCAGTCATCGTGTGGGTTGTCCCCAGAGCCAACCTTAAAGAGAGGCTGCTCCATGGATCGAGTGAGGGGGACCGGAGACGAGAGCCTGGGTCAACGAGGATGGCCGGCAGGGATGTGGTCACTAAGCCACCAGACGCACAGGAGGGAAACGTACCCTTCACCCTGTCAAAAGTGAAAATGGTGCAGCCTCCTTCCTAAAACATAATCTTGCTGATAGTACAAGTTTAGATCCGATCCAGCAGCTTTGTTTGTCTTGTTTTTCATTCTTCGTCCTGCCAGGTGGAAATGCAAGCAAATACCAGCTAGATCAGTGCTCCCCAACCACCGGGCTGCGGACCGGTACCAGGCCGCGGGAAATTTTGGCACCGGGACGCACAGAAAGAAAAAAATAATTTCCATTTTATTGTTTTTTTTTCTCTCGAAAAAAACGTTTTATTTTGAAAAGGGACCGGATTCTCTCTGTTACATCCGTCACACTTAACGCACGTCAAAGTCGCGACACCAAACATCACGTGATACCCCGCTAAAATTAAACCCAAACAACCAAAATGAGCAAAAACAAACTTCTTTAGAAAGTTGCTTTGACAAGGGGAAACGGGCCAATGAAGGGACAGAAGAGGAACCTGCACCCGCTAAAAAAGGGAAATCTGCCTTTAACAGGCAGCGGTAAACATGCCTTGCGTTACACCTCAACCCCCCCACCGGTCTGCGGTAAACGTGCCTTTCGTTGTACCGGTCCGCGGTGACAAAAAGGTTGGGGACCACTGAGCTAGATGCCAAAAAAGCATCACCATATTTAATAAGATTATTAAATATTTTATTGAATATAAACTTCTATTAGCAGAAGACCACCCAAAGTTTTCTCAGACATCTGGTAACACTTCAGAGAAGAACAATTACCGGTAATTCTGTGTGTGTGCAAGCATGCGCAACTTCAGGCTAGATTTAGGCAGGCGGTCATCTGCTAATAGTTAGAATGAATGAAAGCCAATACAATGTCCTTTTAAGAAGAGTTATGTAGGATTTTCCATCAATCCAACCATTTATCCATCTGTTTTCTAAAACCACTCATTCGCTTTTGAGATCACAGGGTTGCTGGAGCCTATCCCAATTAATTTTCCTCAAAGGCAGGGAACAGTCTGGCTCAATGCTAAGGTCTTTAAAAAGAAGAGAAAAAGCTGCCCTCTGTGTAGTACGATAAATAAGCTAAATCTTCACAGTCATTCTGCTGTTTGAGAAATAAACTGCATCCACTGCTGTTTTGCATAAATATGCTTCAGTACCAAAAAGATTGAATATCTTTATAAATTAAATAATGTGTTGCTTTTCTTCAAAGGACCCTTATATTATTGATCATCAGAGGCTTTAACTGCCTTAAATCTGCTCTAATCAGATGATTCTAACAATCTTCAACATCAACAAAATTAGATCACGGGAGCATAAACCAAGTTTTGTTCATGAATGTATTGTTTTACCATAAACTGTGAATTTTAAATGGACTTCAGTATACAGACAAACAGCTTCAAAGAGAGTAGAAGCAATGACAACAGTAATTAAAATTTTCACTATTCTTTGTCCAACAATGTTCCTTTTCTTTTTTCTCTTTTTTTAAAGTTTTTATTTCTTTTTAAATAACAACAAGTTTCAGAAGTGACTTTAAACATGTTTATTTCTTTATTGATCTTGTAGAAAGGGACACATAAAAAGTATCTTGTTTGAACACTTCCACATACATACATCAACACTGATGGAGACATATTCCGTCACGTGCTGTCCCTCACTCAGTCACACACATTTATACTTCATTGACAGCATCGCCCATTTTCTCCCCATTGTAATTTGGCTCTGTAATTGTCTGCAATCTGTGTATCCAGGCAACAGTTGTGCTTCAAGTGTCAATTTTGAACAGTGAACAAAGACTCCTCTGTGATTGGTCCCTACACTCCTCTCTCTTTATGATCAAACCTATCAGATGTTTTGTTTACTGTCATGCACAGCAGTACTGAGTATGAGGTGAGAGGAAATTACAAGGGCACCTTAGAGCACACTCTTCCACTTAGTTATTTTAATAGTCACAAGGCACAATGGACAAAAATAGGTTAAAACATCCAGTCATCAGTATCCACATGTACAAGGTGCACTTTTACCAGTGGTAATGTTGGAGTTTCACTGTTTTGCTGTCTGTTTTATTCAAGGTAATGGAGTGAAAAGCAAAAGGTCAAAATAAAATGAAACCTGCATATCCCATTTTTCTGTTTCCATTCACTCTTTCCCATTTCTGCATCTTTGTGTTCAGTGTCACAGTGCAGATGAAACTATCCCAGCCCTGAATGAGGGGAACTTGCATCACAGCAGAGGTCATCATCTACAACAGCAAAAAGAGAAAACAGAAACTCGCCCAATGAATCACAGTCACCAACCTACCTTAGGGACTGAAGGCGGAGTCTGTTGCGTCCAGAGGAAAATACATGTTCACAGAATGAGCAAACATGATTTCCAAATGTTTTCTTTGAAAGAACCCATGACTGCTTTGAATCACCAAACAGCTGCACTACCCAATCTTGTCTTCGTGGTTTCAAAAGTGAATTTCAGAATATTTAATATACTGGGCTACACCTCCATCACACCTTGGAGTGGCCACAGACACTATACATACATACATATATAAAAAGAAAAGAAAAAAATGCCCCTCTCACCCTCCGCGGGTGGTTTCTCCTCCAAGCTCGGGTCCTCTACCAGAGGCCTGGGAGCTTGAGGGTCCTGCACAGTATCTTAGCTGTTCCTAGCACTGCACTTTTTCTGGACTGAGAGGTCTGAGGTCTTTCCAGGTATCTGTTGTAGCCACTCCTCCAGCTTGGGGGTTACTGCCCCGAGTGCTCCAATTACCACAGGCACCACTGTCACCTTCACTTTCCAGGCTTCTCCAGTTCTTCTGTGAGTCCCTGGTATTTCTCCAGTTTCATGTTCCTTCTTCCTGATGTGTTCCCATCAGCTTGGCACTGCCACATCCACCACAACGGCTTTCCTCTGTTCTTTATCCACCACTACAATGTCTGGTTGGTTCTCTATTACCATCCTATCAGTCTGGATCTGGAAGTCCCACAGGATCTTTGCCCTCTCATTCTCTACCACCCTCGGAGGTGTTTCCAGTCCATATTCTGCACACATGTTTCTGTATATTATTCCAGCCAGTTGATTGTGGTGCTCCATGTATGCTTTACCTGCCAGCATCTTACATCCTGCAGTTATGTGCTGGATTGTTTCAGGCGCCTCTTTGCACAGCCTACACCTTGGGTCTTGTCTGGTGTGGTAGATCTACACCTTGGGTCTTGTCTGGTGTAGTAGATCTACACCTTGGGTCTTGTCTGGTGTGGTAGATCTGAGCCTCTATCGCTCTGGTGCTCAGGGCTTGTTCCTGAGTTGCGAGGATGAGTGCTTCAGTGCTGTCCTGTAGGCCAGCCCTTTCTAGCCATTGGTAGGACTTCTTGATATCAGCCACTTGGACGCAGCTGAAGTTAGCATCTGTTGTTAGCATCCACTTTGATGTTGAAGGGAAAATCTACACCACATTTGATTGGTGCTTACACAAAGTCTGAATTTAGATATTGATATTTTACAAAACACAAAGATTTTATCAAATTAAGTTTCTGATTTGCGTAAACCTGTAAAAAGGACATTTAAAATTGTTGCTACAGCAAACAAAGGCAAATACCTTATGAAACTTTAGCACACAAAAAATTCCCTTGTATCAAAAAGGAATATACAGTGAATCAAGAATAATTTAAAACACCACATTTAACTAATGTTTTTGCCCTTAAAGGTTATCTGAGGCTGGATTGAGTTCTCAGTGTTATAATGTCACTCTAGGAAAGAAAACTGTAATGTTTTCTGTAATGATTTTCACAAATCAGATCGCTGGGATCCCTGTTCTTCCTGGCATTTCCTTTTGTTTTTTCTCATCTCTGCCCCATGCAGGTGCTAGGCCAGGAGTCGGCAACCTATGGCTCCGGAGCCACATGTGGCTCGTTCATTCTTCTGTTATGGCTCCCTGAGTATTTTATAATAATTAAATTTTATTTTAGTTTGTTCATTTTTCATGGCATTTCAAAGGCGCTGATTGGCTCCGTACGAAGTGCGAGCCATGTTAAAAACAGCTTCGTAATGAGCTCGTATTTATCGGGCGAGAACTGCAGAGCTGATAGCAGGAGGAGACACGCGGGGCGGCTTCAATAAACAATCCGATTTTCTGCCAGGAACTTGACGTACCGCGGGGCAGAGACTGATGACAGACTGAGAGTTCGCGGCAGCGTTGCCGGATAGAGTCACAGGTTTCCAGCCGAAAAGTCATCTGAAAACCGCCAGACCCAGCCAAAAACCGCCCAACACAGCTTTTGTTGTTTTTTGTTTTTTTTTCGTACTGGACTGATAAAATAAAAGATTTTTCTAAATAAAAGATAGTTCTGACCAATAATAAAATGTGTACACTATTGAATATTTCTTCAGCAGGCCGCGTTCTTCCATTCATTTGCTTAACCCGCTCTATCCCCGCTATAACCTGCGTCCGGCTCTTTCATCCTTGTGTGCGCTGGAGCGCCCCGACTACCGTATTTTGCGCTCTCTGTGTAGGACACAATGAGGAGCGCGGGGAAATCAACTCTCAGCTGCAGAGGATGTGAACAGGTGAACACATAGTCCGGTCTGCCCCTTCAACTTGGCCCACCTTTCTCACCTGTTGCCACTTTCCTATTTAAGCCCTATTCACCCAGCCACTCAGTGCCAGATTGTCCTTGTCGTTGGAAGCTCAATTCTGCTGTCTGGACCTCTGGTTTGTCTTCTGCCTGCTTTGAGCTATCCCCTTATGGAAAAAAAAAAGAAATTGCGATAAACTGGATAATATATCATATTTACTAAGAAATATATATCAGCAACTTGGTCACATTTAAATTATATTGTAATAAGGGCAACCCATTTCTGTCGATTGATTAATATATTTAAAATCCATTGGTGTGCAAACTTCATTTCATAATTGCTTGTAACTTTGTTTAAATAAATACAAGCATATTATGGAGCAAAAAAGTATTTAGTCAGCCACCAATTGTGTACGTTCTCCCACTTAAAAAGATGAGAGAGGCCTGCAATTTTCATCATAGGTAAACATCAACTATGAGAGACAAAATGAGAAAAAAACAGAAAACCACAATGTATGAATTTTAAAGAATGTATTTGTAAATTATGGTGGATAATAAGTATTTGGTCAATAACAAAAGTTCAATTCAATACTTTATTGACCCCTTGTTTGCAATGACAGCAGACAAGCATTTTCTAAAAGCCTTCACAAGGATTTCACAAATTGTTGCTGGTATTTTAGCCCCTTCCTCCATGCAGATCTCCTCTTGAGCAGTGATGTTCCAGGGCTGTCACTGGGCAACACAGACTTTGAACTCCTTTCAAAGATTTTCTATGGGGTTGAGATCTGGAGACTAGATAGAACACTCCAGGAGCTTGAAATTCTTCTTACCAAGCCACTCCATTGCTACACGGAGTGTGTGTTTGGGATCGTTGTCATGCTAAAATCAGAATCAGCTTCATTGGCCAAGTACAGTGTATCTACAAATCAAGCAAGGTAAAAGGTGTGAAGGGGTAAAGACAAAAAAAGGATACATAGCAAAAAAGAGTAATATGAAGAAAGATATTAGGATAAATAAATATGACTGCATAAAAATGCAGTAGTAGTTCCAGTTTTCCGTACTCTGTGAGTGGTCAGGAATTCATCAGCGCAATGGCTCAGCGGGAGACGTTTACTTTGTGGCTAGTTGTTTTGGTACACATTGTCCTAAAATGCCACCCTGACGGGAGCAGGCTAAAAAGGTAGTGTCTGGGATGAGAGGGGTCTTTTGCAATTCTGCCAGCCCGCTTTCTGACCCTAAACTGGTACAGGTCCTGAATGGAGTGAAGCCTTGAACCCTCTCAGCATATCTGATGATACTGTGCTGTCTGTTCCTGTCGTGTCTAGTTGCAAATCCAAACCACACTGTGATGAATGTGGTCAGGACATATTGATTATTGCAGTATAGAAGATGGGCAGCAGCTCCTGAGGCAAGTTGAACTTCTTGAGTTGTTGCAGTAAGTACAACCTCTGCTGAGAATTTTTTCCGGAGTGAGACAACATGATAGGTCCACTTAAGGTGCCGTGAGATGGTGGACCCTAGGAACCTGTATGAGTCTGTTAAGGGGACAGTGCTGTTGAGAATTGGGAAAGGGGGGGTAGGGGTGTTCCTCCTGAAGTCCACTGTCATCCCTACCTTTTTAAGTGGGTTCAACTCCAGGTGGTTCTGTCTGCACCAGAGGATCAGCTTTTCCACTTCTCCTCTGTATGCAGTCTTATCACCGTCCCGGATGAGACTGTGGTGTCGTCTGCAAACTTCCGGGGTTTCACTCTAAAAGACCCAGCCCCTTTTCATTGTCGATGCCTTTGCCCCAATCAATTCATACTACGATACACTAAAACAAATTGAAAATTGTACTGAAAGTAGACTAAGCGACGTCGCTCAGAAGGCGGCGCGAGCAGTCGCAGCGGCCCCCTGCTCTCTCAGTACGCGTGTCTCTGTAGCTTTTTTGCTTTTTGTTCATTTCTATTTTTATCTATTTATGATGCTTTTTCCCAGCCAACCTACAGTAGAACATATGTACAGTCGACAGAGACTGTTGGAAATTAGAAATAGCAAAATATGCAAGGAAGAGGGGACATCGTGAAGGTATCCAAGCCCAACTGGCAGCTAACCCAGCTCGCCCAGCCATATCCTCTATACTTCTAGCTAACGTGAGGTCCCTGGACAGCAAGATGCATGATGTTTTTTTACTCCGATTAGCGAACCATACAACGAGTAATTGCTGTGTGTTCATCTTCCCGGAAACATGGCTAAACAACAACATTACCGATTCTGCCATACAACTGGAACAACTAACATACTATTAGGCGCACAGGCGAACCTCGTATACGGAGGAAAAACTCGCGGCGGTGGGCTTTGTGTTTACATCCGTGACGCGTGGTGCCGGGACGCTAAGCTGGTAAGCAAACACTGTTCACCGCGGGGGAAGTTCATGATCCTGAAGTGTCGTCCTTTCTACCTGCCGAGGGACTTTACTGCGATTTTATTAGAGGCAGTATACATCCCCCCAACAACCAACAACAGCGACAGGAAATGAATGAACTATACCAGGCCATTGGTAAACAACAAACAGCACATCCAGATGGATTCATCATTCTCGCCGGAGACTTCAACCACGCTGATCTCAAAACAGTCCTACCAAAATTCCAATCAGCATGTGCACTTTCCAACAAGAGGAAACAACATACTGGACTTGTTTACACTCCTCACAAAACAGCCTACAGAGCAACCCCCCTCCCCCACATCGGAACATCAGACCACATCAGTGTTATGCTAACACCTGCATACAAACAAAGAGGGAAACTTGCAAAACCAGTCTTGAAGAAGGTAAGAGTGTGGCCAGAGGGAGCATCCTCTGCCCTTCAGGACTGATTTGAAACAACAGACTGGGACCTGTTCAAGGGGGGGAGGGAGGGTTAGAGGAGGCTGAGTCAACCAATCAGAGTGCTGGATTCGGAGAACTTGGTAAAGTTAGAAAGATCTTCACAGATTCACACTTCCTGCTTCAATAACTCTTCTGATAAACATTCAAATGTTACAGCAACTCTCTCAATAATTTTGTATGAACACAGAGAGTGAACTAAAAATGCATTTCTACAGAAAAAACTTAGTTTTCTCCTGCATTTTAATGAGAAATGATCTCTTCGTGCTTTAAATGCAGACATGCAGCTAGACGGCTGCGAACGGACAGGATCAGAAAGATGATCATCTTTGTTGTTGAACGAGGATCCTGCTGACCGACGGCGGAGCACGCCTGTCGCTCGCGGGTGCTCCGCGCTCAGCGGCCAGCCACCGAGCTCCGGAGGAAATAAGAAGCAAGGATCCCGCTGACAGACGGCGAGGTCTACGCCCTCGCTCAGCGGAGGAAAGAAGAAGCGAGGATCCCGCTGACCGACGGCGGAGCACGCCTGTCGCTCGCGCATACCCAGCCTCCTCTAACCCTCCCTCCCCCCCAGTCCCATTATCGGACACAGATCACTTTTGACTCAAGTTTCTCGCAAGGAATGTGTCAGAATTCAGAGCGCAGTTGTAGCGCACCTGTGATTTGCGGCAGCAGATTCGAGCACACGCAGAAGCACATTTGAGCAGTTGTAATCACAGATTTCAAGTTGTAACTCTTAATGAACACATGCAATTGGAAATTTGTCAGTTCACAGCAGAAGATTTTTACACACAGATGCAGATTTTTGATGCACAAGTATTCAGATTCTATATTACAAGTTCTCAAATCAAATTTAAGTGCTTTCTTTTTGACATATTTTTACCTTGATACAATAACCTCCTGCTAAATGTCAGCAAGACAAAGGAGATTGTTGTCAACTTCCAGAGGGGCCAAACTCGACACCTGCCACTGATCATCGACAAAATTCCTGGGGGTACACATCAATGAGGACCTCTCCTGGACCGCCAACACCACATCATTGGCAAAGAAAGGTCAGCAACGTCTCTACTTCCTGCGGAAACTAAAAAGATCAGGTGCTTCACAAGTCATCATGACCACATTCTACAGAGGAACCATCGAGAGCATCCTCTCCAGCTGCATCACTGTGTGATCACCTGTCAGCCTTCTGCCCTCGGGGAGGAGGTACAGGAGCCTCCGCTCCCGGACCACCAGACTCAGAAAAAGCTTCACACACCAGGCCATCGGGATGCCATACACCCTCTCCCCTCTCCACCTACCCACCACCCATCTCCCCCCATGAACACCCCCCCCCCGCTGCTTTGAGATATTGCCTAAAGTGCACTTTATTGGCTAATATTGTAAATTGTCTTTCTTGTCTTTTCTTTTTATTTATTTATTGTTATTTTACTTTTTTTCTCTTGAACAGGCATGAGAGAGTAAGAAACGGAATTTCGATTCATGTACATGTGTACAGTGACAATAAAGGCATTCTATTCTATTCTATTCTATTCTATTCTATTATATTCTATGCACATGCGAAGAATTGACAATAAAGCTGACTTTGACTTTGAATTTTTTGGAAAAATTGTTTAGAAATCATCAAAGAACATATTCACCCCAACTTCACTCTGAAATTTGAATGTATAATTTTTGGCTTTAATAGTAAATTTACGACTTAAAAGTCGTGATTTATAAAAAAAAGACAAAGAGTGTTAGATGCAGATGTCACTATTTGGAGAGCTGGGTAAATTTATATTTTTAGACAAACATATATTTGTAAGAAATTACGTTATCATCTGGTAGCAGAAGCTACCAGATGTAAGCATAGCCGATGAGCTGATGCTGTAGTATCGCGAGACTCGACGAGACCGGTGAAGCAACTCAGCTTGGCTGTGCGAAAGTAGCTGAACAAACATTTCTGTATTATATCATTTTACCGCCATATCAAATTAGCTGTAAAACTAACATATCTAAAAGTTCAATAAGCCTTTTGACAGCCTGGAGGACCTGGAGAATTATATAGACGGCCGCTACAATACCTTGGAAGACCAACACCACCACTCCTTCCTCCAAATGCGCCCGTCCAGAAAATTCTCCTGGAGCTGCCTCCTCCCCAGGCAGTGTAATCAGTGACACCTTAGATTACATCGATAAAAAGCTCTCCAGCCTTGTTTGCGGCTTGAATCTGCTAGAGATCCTCCATAGAGAGTTCCAAGGCCTGCGAGAGTCTTTAGAGTTCAGCCAGCAGCAGGTGCGGGAACTCGCAGCGGAGAACCAGGCCCTCAGAGAAACTGTCAAGACCCTGAGCAGTGACACCGCTCGACTCTCTTAGGAAAACCGCTCGATCAAAGAAACCCTCCTGGATCTTCAGTCGAGGAGCATGAAGGACAAGCTGATGATCTCTGGGATTCTAGAGGAGGCAGGAGAAGACCCGGAGGGCACGGGGAAGTCCTTCACGGAGGTCCACCTGAAGCTCCCGAAGGAGGAGGTGCAGAATAAAAATTAAAAACCAGGAAATGACCATACTATCACTGGATGCTGAAAAATCTTTTGACAGAGTAAATTGGAAGTTCCTTATTGCTGCCCTATATAAGTTTGGTTTTTGAGAATCATTCATCAATTGGATTAAAATATTATATCACAACCCCAATGCATCAGTCAGAACTAATAAACAGACTTCCAACAGGTTTTTTCTCGGAAGAGGAACCAGACAGGGTTGCCAACTCTCTCCTCTTTTTGCTATATTTATTGAGCCTCTAGCTGCAGCAATAAAACAGAATGAGAGCAATAAAGGAACTAAAACCAAACACAGCCATCATAAAATTAGTCTCTATGCAGATGACATATTACTGTTTTAAGTAATTTACATTCTGTAAATGAAACAGCAACAATTATTAATGAATTTTCCTAAATCTGTTTTATTACCACTGAACAGTAATGCGGAGCAAAGACTCAAAATACCAGTTAAATCAGGAAATATAAAATATCGAGGTATCTATTTTTCACCCAAATTTTCAGAACTGGTGCAGCTAAACTACACCCCATTAAGCGCAGCACGATCTAACCTGCTGGGTCAACCTGCCTCTGTCCCTTATGGGCAAGGTAGCCACAGTTAAAATGAAAATCTTACCTAAAGTTAATTATCTCTTCTCAATGATTCCCACACAACCGCCACTAAAATGGTTCAAAACAGACTCATCCATATCAAGCTTTTTATGGAACAATAAACCTGCAAGAATTAGTCTAAAAACTTTAAAATCTGCAAAAAGCTGTGGAGGCTTAGAATTACCTAACTTCCACAAATAGTTTCTTGCAAATAGATTAAAATACACTTTAAAATGGTTAAAAAATAATCCAGAAACCAACTTATGGTTAGACTTGGAACAGGCGTTATGTGGAAAGATCAACCTGTCAGATCTACCATTTATTAGCCAAACAGTTAAAAAACAGGATTGTTTCAAAAGTATTAATATAAATGCCACTTTAACAGCCTGGTGGGAATTTCTCAAAATATCAAAATCATCAATTCAACCGTGCAAAATGACACCCATCTGGACCAACCCAGACATCCTCATAAACAAAAAAATGATTCACTTCCCAACTTGGCAAGCAGGGGGCGTAAAACAACTAGAACATGTAATTATTGATAGAAGATTCATAACACCCCAGGAACTACAAGACAAACATGGAATAAATAACTTCTTGGAATATCAGCAACTCTATTATTACTAAAAAGTTTAAATACAAAGACATTGATTTAAAGCTACCAGAAGCAGTTACCTTTCTGATTAATTTTTCAATGAACAAAATTCTCTCCAAAATATACAAACTTTTATGTAATTTAGATAATAATAATTCTCTTCCAAAAACAAAATGAGATGCAGATTTGAGCATCAGCACAGATGAAAGCTTCTGGTCAGAACTTTGTCTAAACTGACAAAAGGTCCAAATCTGCAGCTAATCCATTTCAAAACTCTACACAGAATTTACTACACTAGACAGAGGATGTTCAAGATGGGTCTCAGTAACTCAGACATTTGTCAGCACTGTGACAGTAATCTACCCGACAGTTACATGCATGCACTGTGGTTCTGGGTGACAGCTGTTTGACCACCGGGGGACAGTCTACCAGCTGTCCCCAATTTACCCCCTTCCTCATATAATCTCATATTAGGGTGGGGGGTTTAACGTGCGATGGACGGGGGGGGGGGGGGGGCTACTTGGCAGTCGTCCCTCCTCCCATGGTTGCCATATGGAATGGGCCCCCCTCTCTCGATTTTATTTGCACCTTAGACATGTAGGGCCCTTGGTAGGGGGGGGGTGCTTGGACATCACTGCCAGCAAGCAGCAGATGTCCTCCTAGCACCCTACCCGCCAATTTTAACCGCACCTTAGACATTTAGGGCCCCTTGGTGTGGAGGGTGAGGGGACATCACTGTGAGTAAGCAGGAGATGTCCCCTTAGTGCCCTACCCGCCAATTTTAACTGCACCCCCTTTGTACACACACACCCTTTACTCCTCAAAATATACATCTAAACATAAACACACACACACATGCACACACACACCCTCACAAAAACACGCACATGCATTTTGCAAGGAAGGTGGGACCTAGGACCATCTATCCCCTACCTCATCCCTGGTGGGGGGTACTGGACCCTTGGCAACGGCGGCCGTGTCCCCTGGTTGCCAGTTTCCTGGGCCCGGCGGTGCTCTCTCCGTGCGTGGAGGGGGTTAACATTACACCTGAGCCGGGGGTGTCCGTATCCCTGTGGGGTGGGTTCTGGCCCTTGTCCCTGAGTGCTGGGCCCCGCCAAATTTCCAACTGTGGCCGAGCCTGGTCGGGCCATGTTTACAACACCCCCCGTGGGCCCCCCTTTTCCCTGGGGTGTCCCCCTTTTGGGTGGAGACGGCTCGCCCCTGCCTTGCTCCTTCCTGGACCAACCGTGGGCCGGGTGGGTGGCTGCCTGGAGTGCGGAGCGGGTCTCCCTTGGGGGGTCCTGGCTCGTACCTGGGGTTGGGGCAGGGGGATGGGTGGTGATGGGGTGCTTGTCTGGGGCTGTGGGCACCCCTCTCGGGTATGGCCCTGCATTGGGCCCTCCCGGCGCAGCGGGGGGGGGGGGGGGGTGCTCTCCTAGTTGGGCTGGGGCTGCACTCTCTTTTCCCCCGTGCCTCCCTGTGTGGGGTTGAGGGGTTCCGGCTGCCACTCCCCCTCCTTCTTTTCACATTCCACCATCCATTTAAGAAGAACATGAACACTCACCTGAACACAGGTGTTAGCTCACCTTTGCACTAATAGTTTGCATGATTGAATGAATGAAATATTTCACACTAGTTGGTTTGACAGCATAAGTATGCGTGTGTGAACACTATCTGTCTTGTGTACATGTTGACATGTGGACATTTTTGCAGCTAGCAGGTTTGTTGATAACATTGGAGTGTGTGTGTGGACAGGCCCCACCCTTTTTGTACTACATTTGAACCTTATCGTAATGATAAACAACCAGTGAACTTGCTGCTCCATGCTGGTTCATGGTCTTATCCCCCCCCTCCCACTATCACCCTAAACCCCCTCCCCTCTCTCTCTAACATCCCTGTCTCTTCTTCCCTCCTTTCCTTTTCCGTCCGCTCCAACACCAAAGATTTTCAAACATGATTGAAATTAATAAAGTTTGGCCTCAATTACAAAAGGGGTTTATTCAGACATAGCTTTGGTTTGTCTGAAGATTAATAACCCCTGTTGTTAAAGTAAAATATGTCCAACACAAGAGGCCTTCAGTTTTCATCTGCCTGCCCAGCTGTTGGACAGGACAAGTTAAAAAAAAAACATAAAAGCAGTATCTAAAGGTAAATTATTTAAATGCTTGGTCATAAAGTACTGAAGTGTGGTTCTACAGATAGCTTAGTGTTGTGAATAAATTGGTGCTAATCTGACAGGGTGTTAGGATTATGGGTTCCTCCCACTCCTACCGGGGAATAATCGCCTATTTATGGACTCCTCACCTTCCAGCCGATGTCAGTCCGTCTGCTCTCAGCGGTAGAGTATTGACCTATGCTAAACTCTAGACCTCGTCAAAGCCATTTCTATGCCTATGCTCAAGCCCATGCCAAGAATCCTAATCCACTGTTTATCTGTTTCCTTTAGACATTGCCTCCAGTATCCTACACACCTTTGGTCTAATCTGCCGTCCAGAATCCAGCCGTCTAAGCCGGAACTTCCCCACCACCACTGGGACTGATTAAAAACTCTTTGTCACCAACCATCTCTGTTCTGTCCTGCTTCTGGGTCTAGCCTTGTGAACTCTAACACAGGGTTATGGTGGCAAATAAAACATAAGGAGCTGGAATAACTGATCTGCTGCATCAGGGAGCTCTTTAGAAATGTTATCCTTGTCTTGAATTCCAACTAAAAGTGGGATAATCTCCTCTCCAGCTGTCACATTCTGTCTTCTCAAGTCTCTCTGTTGAACCAACGGCTGCAGCTTTGATTTCACCACTGAATTGCTCTTCACTTGGCATTATTTAATGCGTCTGCGTCTCATTGGGTGTTGTGTGACCCGATTCCGCACTGCTATTTTATCCACTAAAGTCAAAAGTATTTTTGGAAGAGTGATTAATGAGGGATCAGAACTAACATGTCAGCTCCTTCTGACGTGGTGTTCATGCTGCACCTTTATCGTGCTTTTCAGCCCTGCAGGCTCTAGGAGAAAATGAGCAGCAATGAATTTCTTCATCCACTCCGGAACTTAGTGCTTTTGTTCAGGAGACAACCCTTGTCCCCAAAGGATGTCACAGATTCTTATAAAACTATTGATCTGCTGCCACATGAAGCCCAGCCACCATCAGTTGGCAGAATCTGTGAATAATTGCGTGCATCCTGTTTGGTAGAAGTCTGCATCCATCTGTCATTTGTCATCATTTGTGCTAAAAAATGCTGCAGATCTGATGCCTCTGTTTAACATGTGTTGGATCTGCAGATTAACTAATGGATGTGGAACCTTGAACTGTTTTTGGGAACTTTGGTGAAATTCTCCCTTCGTTACTCTGTCAGTGGGTTTGGGATGGTTGTCATGCTGAAAGACGCAGACATGTTTCATCTTCAATGCCCTTGCTGATGGAAGGAGGTTTTCACTCAAGCCTTAGGCCTTTACATGGTTCATTACTCTGATTTATTTATAAACCACCTAAGGTGAAATCAACACCCAAATCTTGGTGCTGATGCTGTGAGTGTTCCTCTTTCTGAGACAACTGTGTGACTTTAGGATGGTGGTTTTGGTGTAATGAACAAACCAAAGGAAACTGCATTATTTCAGGATTCGTTTAGCACTTGGACAAGCACAAGGCTGTGCATTTTGGTAGGTCTTTGTCAATAATTTATCTATTGGCAGAGTTTTTTTCTAAAAATGACAAACGTTTTAATGATTAAAGCAAGTCTAAAGATTTAAAAATGGCTTTAGTGATTTGAGGAGTCTGCTAAACTTAATGACAGGATAAGAACTATAACATTAAAGTCTGGAGTGTTGATCCAGGCCTGTGGTGGTGGAACCATGGTCTTTCTTCAATTTATCTGGTCTTAGTTTCTTTTTTTTTTCTTTTTTTTTCATTGAAAAAGCACATGTTAAATTGTACATTGCATTGATAGATTACAATGTTCTTGCTTTCTCAGTTTTAACTGAAAATAAAACAAACATGTTAGGGAGCAGGGATTTTAAAAAACATAAATGGTATGACACAATTTCAGTGACACTTTACATAAAGTCTGATAGTCTTATAGGCTTTATATATTCTGTCCATTTAGACCAAGTACTGTAAAAAACATCCAGTTGTATTTGTAGTGAGTGAGAAATTCTTTGTACATCAAGCCAGTCCTCTGTCATTGGTTGTTCAGGTATACCCCCCAGAGTAGCAACTAACCGTATTATGTAAAGGTAAATGGGAGCAAGAAGGAGGGCTCACTATTACACAAGAGGATTGTACAGTGGTGGACAAAATTGTTGGTACCCCTCAGTTAAAGAAAGAGAGTCCACAATGTTCACTGAAATGACTTGGAACGTTCAAAAGTAACAATAAATTAAAATTTATTGAAAGTTAAATAATCAAAATCAGCCATTACTTTTGAGTTTTTGATTAACAGAATTATTAAAAAAAAAAAAAACTAATGAAATAGGGCTGGACAAAAATGATGGTACCCATAACTTAATATTTTGTTACACAATCTTTTGAGGCAATCCCTGTAATGAAACAGTTTCTGTATTTGTCAATGAGCCTTCTGCACCTGTCCACAGGTATTTTGGCCCACTCCTCATGAGCAAACTGCTCCAGTTGTCTCAGGTTTGACGGATGTTTTCTCCAAATGGCATGTTTCAGCTCCTTCGACAGATGTTCAATGGGATTCAGATCTGTGCTCATAGAAGGCCACTTCAGAATAGTCCAACGCTTTTCTCTGAGCCATTCTTGGGGGTTTTGCCTGTGTGTTTTGGATGGTTGTCCTGTTGGAAAACCCATGACCTGCAACTGAGACCAAGCTTTCTGACACTAGGCAGCACATTTCTACCCATAATGCCTTGATAATCTGGATATTTCATTTGACCTTGCACAACTTCAAGACAACCTGTGCCAGATGCAGCAAAGCAGCCCCAAAACAGAGCTGAGCCTCCTCCATGTTTCACAGTAGGGACAGTGTTCTTTTGGTTGGATGCTTCATTTTTGAGTTTACAAACATAGAGCTGATGTGCCTTACCAAAAAGCTCCAGTTTAGTCTCATCTGTCCAAAGGACATTTTCCCAGAAGCTTTGTGGCTTGTCAACATGCATTTTTTGCAAATTCCAGTCTGGCTTTTTTAGGATTTCCTTTCAACAGTGGTGTCCTCCTTGGTAGTCTACCATGAAGTCCACTCTGGCTCAAACAACGAAGAATGGTGCGATCTGACACTGATGTACCTTGATCTAGGAGTTCACCTTTATTTTCTTTGGAAGTTGTTCTGGGCTCTTTGAATACAGTTCAACTATCCGTCTCCTCAATTTGTCACCAATACTCCTCTTCCATCGTCCAGGGAGGTTGGCTACTGTCCCGTGAGTCTTAAACTTCTGAATAATATGTGCCACTGTGGTCACAGGAACTTCAAGCTGCTTAGAGATGGTTTTATAGCCTTTACCTTTACCATGTTTGTCTATCATGTTGTTTCTAATGTCATGGGACAATTCTCACCTTGGCTTTCTGTTGTCCATGTTCAGTGTGGTTCACACCTTTTCACCAAACAGCAACGTGACTATCTGTCTCCCTTTAAATAGGCAGACTGGCTGATTATGGGTTTGAAAACAGCTGTGATGTCAATTAAAGGAAATACCTGAGTTCATCATGACACCCTGGGCAATTAGTTCTCAGTCTTTTATGGAGGTACCATCATTTTTGTCCAGCCCTATTTCATTAGTTTTTTTTTTTTTTTTTAATAATTCTGTTAATCAACAACTCAAAAGTAAAGGCTGACTTTGATTATATAACTTTCAATACATTTTAATTTCTTGTTACTTTTGAACATTTCAAGTCATTTTATTGTGAGCATTGTGGACTTTCTCTCTTTAACTGAGGGGTACCAACATTTTTGTCCACCACTGTATGTTGACAACAATAACCCTTTTGCGTCAAGACACTATTGTATAGTTTTGAAATTATTTTCGTCAGGCATATTGTTTTTATGATCTTTGATCATTATCTGTGATTTTGTTTTGAGGGTATTAAATGTTTGAAATATTCCCTTTTGCACAAATGAGTTGTAATCAGTTAATCCTTTTACAATCCATAATTTCCATCTACCATCATAAATGTTGGGGGGTAAACTCTGAGTTGTATGCACATTCTAAGAGTTTTTGAGTCCTCCACTAAGTTACCTTTTTTAACTGTGTCATTCCAGGTTTTAATCATCATACTTAGTAAGGGATCATCCTGTGAAGAAAGTTCACCCTGTAACTTGATATCAGCTAATAAAGCTTCCAATGGTATTTCTTTAGAAGTTTTCAGCTAGATCTTTCCATCCTGCTGTGTATGCTGGAGAGCACATGCAGATAAGAGTGTCATGATACGTATGACGTGGCAGACCCAGATGCTGGAACCCAGAAGAAGACTCAAGGCAAATAATAGTTCCAATAGATTTAATCTTTTCTCAGTGGTGTGGTATAGTTCATAGGCAGGAACTATGACGTCAGTATTCTTGCCAATATGCGTGGTGTTGGAGTAGGATCCGAAGCAGGGCAAATAATCTCCGATCCCGAAGAATTTCTTTGACTGGAGTCTTGACGGACGGGACTGCGTGAGACAGGATCGTGGCATGGCTTGATGGATCCTGGATGGACTGAGCTGCTTGCGTGGAGGCTAGACCAGGTGGATTCGCGTGATGATGAAAACCTGAGAGACAAGGCGAGGTAAGTACGAGGACAGACTTGAACTATAAGACTTAGCTTTAGGTGACCAGACATAAGCACCAATTAGGAGTAACGAACTGGCGACAAATGCCGGGGCTGGATCTCCTTAAGAAGGCTGGAGCATGATGAGGTGAGCATCCACAGCTGGTTCCAATCAGCAGAGCAGAGAGGGGAGGGGGAGAGTAGACTGCCAGGGGCACCATGACAAAGAGGCCTCAGCTGGGCAGCACAGAAATAGTCTTGTAAACAAGGGAGATCTCTGCCACCTTGATCTTTTTTAAATAGTTACGTTTTATATTTAATTCTGGGTTTTTTACCTCGCTATATCTGAATAACATCTTATCCCATTCTACAAATTGCTTTTGGGGTATGGGTGTTAGGATGAGTGAGGCTGGACCCAGAAGCAGGACAGAGACTGGAGGATGAATGAGGAAAGAGGGTTTTATTAAGTCCTCAGTGGCGTTGGTGGGTTCTGGCGTGACGGTTCTTGGATTGGGTGGAATGAACTGCAAAGGTTGACCAAGGGTGAAGGTTGAGCCGATGCAACTTCCTGAAGAGGCAGAGATAAAGGCAGTTAGATTTCTGAGAGCACTAGGCACTTGGCACAAAAGCACGAGACGTAGACTTGGTTTAAGGAGTCAGTACTCAACCACGTGAAGCAGACGGACTGACGTTGGCTGTAGGATGGCGGTTCCTTATAAAGGCTGCAGGCTGATGAGATGATGGGTGGCAGGTGTGGAGATGAGCCCAGGATCCTAACAATGGGAAACATTGGAATAAATATAACATTCCTGGTAAAACATTCATTCTTATTGAGTCAATCCGAGAGTTAAGGTCTAAAGATGGTATTACATTCCACCTTTGTCGATCTGACTGTAGTTTATTGTTAAGTGGTCCATAGTTCACATCATACATCTTTGTAAAGTATTTGCGCAAAATCATGCCTAAATATTTAATTGTGTCTGCTTGCTATCCCCATTTGTAAGCATCTTTAATACCGTTTTTTTCACGACCATAAGGTGTATTGCAAACTGTGCGGCTGTGTATGTTGTTCTTTTATGAAAGGCACAAATCTATAAATCAAACCAAGTCCTTACATCTCCAGTGATTACATGTATCATAATGTCCTGAGCTGGATGGGATGGTTCTGAAATGTAAACAAGCAGCAGTGGAAACCTTTCAACTCATCTAAAGAGGTGTCCAAAGCTGTGGAAAATGACAACGGGTCTGCTGAGTGTGTTGATGGGTTGTTTTCAGAGAATGATGTCATATCTTTTATGTTTTTTTCCTATGGTACCTATATGAGGCATGACAAAAAGCCACCATAAAACCCACACTGTGCTGCATGGATTCCATTAGCCACAAAGACAAGCACTAAGGAAACCCTTTCAGAGATGGAGTGATGCAAGAGGAATGAAACTATGTCCTGAAAGGTTCACGGCAGATACCAAAGAAATGAATCACAAGCTGGCAGATGAAGGGATGGGACCTACAAGGGAGAACCGTCTGTCAGGAACATCAGAGCAAGCTGGGCTCGCTGCAAAGGAGAAACGGCGGGTTAGGACAGTCTCAGAAATGGCAGATGCAAGTAATGAAGCTGGGGAGGGATTCAAAGACTGTGACAGAAAATGCCCCATCTTCTCATCCATTCAGGGTACATTTCTGGAAAAGTAGATTTTAGATCTAGATTTCAAATATTTATTTCTCATATTACTTTGGCTCCTGTGAGTGATGAAGCTTCCAACAGTACATTCTTGGGTAATAAAACATCGATTGAAGAAGCTTTACAAAAAGAGGCACAGAACTCCTCACTAGGTAACTTACAGAAAAAAAGTTAAACGGGCACCATGGTGACTTGGAATGGGATGTATGAATAATCTCAACAAAAATATTTATTGAATTCCATCAGGGGTCAGTGTGGAGTCCAGAGGATACTTCACTCAATCTAAGTGGTCAAATGTTTGGAGAACTGAGGGGAACCGGCAGTGAATCAAGATACTTAATACATAAAGCAGCTGTCATTCAGCTGATCCTTGCTGCCATGTATGAACTGCAAAGCTGCACAGTAACGTTTCAAATTAAACAAGCGATATGTGCAGGGGAGTGTTTTAATTATAAGAAGCATAAATCTGTTTGTGGTCCACTCAAAGAAAAATGTTTTATGAGAAAGCAAAGCTCTCAATTTACTGGTTGATCTTCATTTCAATACTCACCTATGGTCATGAGTTCTGGGGCATGACCGAAAGAAGTCATGACCCAGAGGTCCCGAATATAAGCAGCTGAAATGAGCTTCCTCCGTAGGGGGCGTGGCGCTCCCTTGGAGATAGGGTGAGAAGGTGGGTCACCCGCAGAGCTCAGAGTAGAACCGCTTCTCCTCCACATTGAGAGGAGCCAGTTAAGGTGGCTCAGGCATCTGGTCCGGACGCTTGCCGGACGCCTCCCTGGGAAGGTATTCCGGGCATGTCCCACTGGATGGAGGCCCAAGGGAAGACCAGAGACACGATGGGGAGACCACCTCCTTCGGCTAGCCTGGAAACGCCTTGGGGTCCCCCCAGAAGAGCTGGAGGAAGTGGCCAAGGAGATGGAAGTCTGGGCATCTCTGCTTAGTCTGCTGCCCCCACGACCCGGTCCAACATAAGCAGAAGAAGATGGATGGATGGATGGATGGATGGATGGATGGATGGATGGATGGATGGATGGATGGATGGATGGATGGATGGATGGATGAGAAAATGTCTGCAGGAATCAGGAGGTATGATCATAAATTCTTCATTCTTTCTTTTTGGCTCCTTTTTGTAAAACTGATCTCATGCTTTGATATTGATATTTTGTTTTTTTGGTTGTTCTGAAAAAAAAATTAGAGAGTATTTACAGTTGCAGAACAATTCTTCTTCACTTTTGTTGATTTATTTCTTACCATTCTCTGGAATGATGTAGAGTATTATTGATTTTTTTCTAGACTGGTCAAGTTAACCTTCTGAAGAGCCTAGTAAAGTGAAGCTTTGGCGCTAAGCTGGGTTTTCTGAACCATCACTCACAGATCATTTAATAGATCTTTACTCTGAGACTACAGCTAAAGTGCTCACTTTTCTCACAGCCAATCACAATCAAATTCCTTCCTTTAAAATTCATTGAAGTGTGTTTATCCACATTTCAGACATTTCGCCAGCCCAACACTGCCCTGTTCACCACCTGGCTCTTCAATTCAGAGCAGTCTAGCCATAACCACCACTAGCGTCTGGTCTCTGGGGTCTCTTCACTCAGTCCGAGGCCATCACAAACATACAAGACGTCTCCGGCTGTGAGCCCAACCGCCAAAGACTTCTGACTATTCATGCCTCTATTCATGCTTCACTATTAAATGCTTCAATCACAATCTCAAGATCTCTCCTTACATGTTTTGAACTTAAATTTAGTTTTAAAAAAATGTAACTGACATCATCCATTGGTTTGGGATTAAACTGAACGTGCTGTAATATAAGTATCATAACCGAATTAAAAACATGTACAAAAAAAGTAAATTATCGATGAATTGATTTCTATTCCTAGGATCCAACCAGATCAATCTGTTTAAAATTGACCTACATCATTAAATTATCTTTTCAAAATGAGATGAATCGATAATTTAATCACAATTGGAAAATACCATTTGGATTGAGACATGGTTTATTAAACTCTAATGTAAAAGTGACCAAGTGCATCACAGCAGAAAACACACATGTGATGCAGCAAAGAGTGATCAGTCCATCATTCCAGTTCAATGTGTGGAAACACTTTGAATTTAGCACAGGCATGGGACCACACATTGTGGTAGTGTTATGAAATTGTTTTTATGTTTTGCTTAGTCTGGCAGGCTGGGACTTCTCAAAGATGCCCCCCCCCCTTCCCCCCCTCTGAGTTCTCCTGTGACATAAATCTCTCATTAAGCTCCTATACAAGCTGGGGCTTTCTCCTGTTCAGCATCTGAGTGTCTTTGAAGTCTCCCTATTTTGGTTCCATTCGTTCTGGACCTGTAGTTCTTAAACCTTTGCTTATTTGAGGACCTGCGTCATGTTCTTCCAACACCTGGGTTTCATCGTTAACCAAACCATCACTTTATGGTCAGACCACATCAAACCCAGCAGGAACATCACAATCTGGGGACTCACCTCTGCCAGCCACTGAGGATATACTGTATATAAGGTGTGGCTTTCTCTTCAGCGTCTGAGCATCTTTGACGTGTTCCTGTTTTGGTTCTGTTTGTTCTGGACCTGTAGTTAATAAACCTTTGCTAATTCGAGGACCTCTGTCTTGTCCTTCCTGATCCTGAGTTTTATTATTGGCAAAACCTTCACAGGTGGAATGTTCTAAGAATGTTCCCTTTGGGTTCTTTGGATGTGGAAAAACAACAGTGGTGAACTTTAGGAAACTAACATGTGAATAGATTTGACATTCATTCTAGTTTACTTGTTTGTTTGGACACAGATTTCATTTCCACTTGATGATCTGGAAGAAATCCCAGAATCTGGAAAACTTCACTGTTCAGTAGCAGGAATTTCTGTCTGAGTCTCACTGCTGGAAGTTTGGATGAAGATGATCTGGATCCACTTTAGGTCTGTCAACCAGATTGAATCAGATTGTTTAAAATAATTAAGAACATAGAAGCAAAAGAGTGAAAAAGTGTTTCATAAAATGAAACTTAAGGTTTCAACTCTGAACTGTGGGTGTTGCCCTCGTATGATGTGCCAGTAAAGTGCATGTTTGTGAATTCCGCTCTAAAAATCGCTCCCCCTGCCGGAAGAGTCTCAGTTCAGTAAGCACAACACTGGAACCACCACAGTCATGTTGGGAAGAAAAATGTTTATGCCTGGAAGTGATCTCACATCCATGCACAGCATAAAAAGTCTACCAAAACAAACCACCTTTTCCATCATCGAGTTTTGTTGGAAAATCTTTGCATCATGCTTTCTCCCATTAAAGTCGTCATCATCCAGCTTTCATTGACATTGTTGCCACTGTCTCTCTTATTGAATGTATGAGCAATTTCTGTCAGGCTGCTCTGACAGCGGATGCAGGCCTAATTTATCATTTCCACTTAAGGGCGCCATATTTCCATCATGGCGTGAAATGGACAGGTTTGGCCCGCGGCATGCCTCACAGACCGAGACCTGAAATTTGTTGGTGAAGACGCATCCATCCTGCCTTCAGCATCACTCTCTTTCACTTAATTGCCACTGTCTGAGGGTAACCAGCAGTGGCGGATCTCATTATGCCATATCGGTTGCGTATGCATATACAGGCAGTCGCCAACTATTTACATATGAATGCATTCAGCTTTGCAGACATGTGCACTTACCTACCATTTGCACATAAAGGTGTGTGCAGGCATCTCTTTAGAGTGCACACACAGCTGGCTTTTCATACATGCAGCTCACATAGGGGCCACTCATAAATTTAGACACTTTCGTCAGAGGGCTCTCGCCCAGCCGACAGGGATATGAACTCAATATAGCATCCTAGAGATAAGCCGTTGACTCTGAAAGCTGAACTAATATTATTTGCACGGTGTCGAACATTTATCTGGCAGCGCCTGCAAAGTGATGGTTCGGTGTCACTTTTGTTTAATTATGATGTGCCAATAGTAATATGCCTGCTGGCTGGGAACCTATTACAGTTCAAAAGATTATCCAAATACAATCTAATTTGGAATATTGCATTTTGACTGAAGGAGGTTGGGGATGGTAATGCAATATTTTCTTCCCTTTTTATAAATTCCAATTACATTTTTTTTAATGCCCAAAAAACTAATGATGGCTCCAAATATGTGTAAGTGTTTGACTGTGCTAAATCTCCTGATTGGATTCAGGCAGAGAAGAGAGAAAAATAACTTTGCACAACGCAAACTTTGATTATCTCAGAGACACATTTGGTATTTCCTGTTCGTTGACTTTAAATTGATAATGCAGAAAAAAATATTTTAATTCTGTGCAAGAGCGGTAAGACATTTCATTTTTGAAATGCCACCTGCAAACTATCCTAATCATTTCTTGGCGTTCTCAGAGAGGAGCCTGTTGCATTCTGTTGCTTGGTTAAGTGGTATACAGTAATAAAAGAATTGAACTCTAATGCATTTTGTACATAAATAAGCCACTAAAAAGAGAAAAAAGCAGTTCTTCACTTATTCATTTTAATCATGTAACATGATTTTCAAGCAAACTGCAATTTAAACTAGGATGTGCCATTTTATTAAGAGCTGTCTGTGCACACCTGCAGCCCTGCCTTTTGAGACATTCTTTGCCTTTCCCTCTCATAAATAGTACCTAACTGAACTAGATGAAGACAGCAGATAAACCCTTGTGCTATCCTAGGCACTTTACCATTGGGAGTTGGGTCATCTAGACCAGTGTTTTTCAACCAGTGTGCCGCGGCACACTAGTGTGCCGTGGGAGATGGTCAAGTGTGCCGTGGGAAATTGCCCTCATTAACTGATTTAACAACATTTTCCATCTCCAGGATTTCAGTTCTCTGTTCATCCCTACAGGCCCTGATAAAACACTAAGAAATGGGAATATGAAAGATCGTAAAATACTTTTTTCTTTGTGTTTATTTGATTCTATAAAATACATTTTATAAGGATGACAGTACCGCGATTTAGCCACAGCTTCCGCTGTGTTAGGAAAATTTCCGCCCCTTTAACTGTCTCCACCAATCAGTCTTGGGATTTTAATCCCATGTCATCGGTCTGACCAATCAGAAATGGTTAAAGTCTTCACTTCCTTGTTCTGAATTCTGCTGGAAAAGTCTCTCAGTTCTAACAAAAATACCAGCTAAAGCTCGTCTTTAGCGGTGTAACCTTCCACAGAATCCGGTGTCAGACCGTGGATCAAGTGAACAAAACAATGAAGCTCAGAGACGCTAGTCTCTCTGCGTTCGGCGGATTATTAAACAACATCTCCCAGGATGCATTTGGTTAAAGCGTGTGCGAGCGTCTGGGCGCACGACTCTCTCCTCTTAACGTAGTGAAACCACAACGACCTCAAATCAAACAGTTTTTAATTCTTTTAACTTAACTTTTATCACATCTTTAAAAAACAGCTGCAGCTTCCAGCTTTTTCTGCCACAATTATCACAAAAATGCATGTGAGATCATGGAGGGACTGTGGATCAATACAGATGGAGTTTCTCCTTTTTTTTTTTTTTTTTTTTTTGAATGCCGGTGTGCCGCGGGATTTTTGTCAAGGTTGAAGTGTGCCGTGGCTCAAAAAAGGTTGAAAAACACTGATCTAGACCCACTAGACAGTGCTCTGAACCTTTTTTCTTCAATGATTTGTGATCTTCACTGGTGTCCATGGATTACATGAAATCTTTCCACCTTTATCCACCTTTGTCATGGTAGGGAGAACACGTCAATGGAAGGGGGGGGTCATCTAAGATAGCACAAGGGTTATGACATCCTTGCACATGACTAAAATCTAATCACAATCAAACACTGTTACATGTAACCTAAATGGGCTGTTTCATGAATTCTTAAAGTTAGATAATGATGAAGTGCTTTAATTAACATATCTTTTACTGTTCTAAGCAATAATATCAGTTTCTCACTTTTACTTCTTTTTAAGCCCTTCAATTTCTGCTTTTTGCTTGAATAACTTTTAAAAAGTTTGGGACATTTTTCCTTTAGTTTTTTGTTCAGGTGCATTCATTTGCATTTTTGGCTGCTGTTTTGCTGCTCTGGTGTCTGTGCTTTTGTGTCTTTACTTTTGTGACATCCCTCTCCTGGCTCTACAAGCTATTAGACTTTGCAATATAAGCTGATTTAAAACATATTTCCTTCCTTTTGCAAACTAGAGTCTCTCTTCAATTGTTTCCTAATTTCTAATTAGCCACTCACATGGCAGCAACTCAATGCATTTAAGCATGTAGATATGATCCAGACGATCTGCTGCAGTTCAAACTGAGCATCAGAATGAGGAAGAAAAGTGATTGAACTCAAACTCAAACTTTATTTATTTATTTAGCACCTTTTATTTCAGTTAAAAACACAAAGCGCTTAACATAAAAGCAGATAAAACAGTCATAAAAACCGAAAATTGTTCAAAACAGTAAACAAAGGACAATCACACAAAGATGGGACCCCTCCCTCACCCCCCACCCCCACCAACCCACAGACACCTCACCGACCCAGTTCCCCCAGTAGAACCCTGAACAGAAACAAAGAACTGCAGTTTAAAGAAGGTCTGGCTTGGTACTGCTGTGAGGAAACGATATCATGGGGATCCACTTATTCCAAGGCCCAGCCCTACCACAGGGGTCACTACCACAGCGCCCACCCAGCACCGAGCAGCCCAGGGCCCACTCCATGGCTATTAGACCACAGAGCGGGACCCCAGCCCGCCCAACGAGAACGGGCACTGCAGCAACAGCACCCCCTACAGGTCAAGCTGGTGGTGCCCCAGAACAATGGATCCCCAAGAGGAAACGCTGGAGTTTAAAACATCAGATTAAAAATTATCATAAAATAACAACAATAAAAATAGAAAAAGATAAAAAATAAAATAAGATACAACAATGTAAGTAATTAAAAAATAAAATAGGTAAACTGATTGAAACATAACCTACGTATCATTGGTAAAATAACAATAAAAAGAATAGCATATTAAAAACAGAGATAATAATAGTTCTTACAAATAAATAAATGAATAATACGTAAATAAATTAATAAATAGATAATAAAAAAAAGACATAAGAAATGATCAAAGTCATGTAAAAGCCAGACTAAAAAGGTTGGTCTTCAGCCTCTTCTTAAAAACCTCTACAGTCTCTGCGGCCCTGAGGTTCTCTGGCAGGCCGTTCCACAGGCGAGGGCCGTAATGGCAGAACGAAGCCTCACCGTGTGTCCTGGTCCTCACCTTAGGGACAACCAAGAGGCCAGTGCCAGAGGACCTCAGGGTCCGCGAGGGCTCATATTTTAAAATAATATCATTTAAATAAGAAGGCCCAAGACCATAAAAACATTTATAAACCATTAAAAGAACTTTAAAATCAATCCTGAATCGCACAGGGAGCCAATGCAGCGACTTTAAAATAGGTGTAATGTGTTCCCGCCCTCTGGTCCTCGTCAGAACTCGTGCCGCAGAGTTCTGCAATAGTTGTAGATTTGAGATTGACTTTTTCGGTAAACCAGAGATCAGGGCATTACAATAATCTAAATGACTAAAAATAAAAGCATGCATTAGCACCTCTGTGCTGGCAAGAGAGAGGAATGGACGGACTCTGGCAATGTTTTTAAGATGGTAAAATCATGTTTTTTTTTACAACGTTTCTGATGTGAGGAATAAAATTCAGCTCAGAGTCAAAAAGTACGCCCAGGTTTCTCACACACTGAGAAGATTTAAAATTCCTAAGTTTGGGTAAAATCATCTCTCTTTTGTCTTCAGGACCAATGATCAAACTTCAGTTTTGTCCTGGTTGAGCTGTAAGAAATTTTCTGCCATCCACAACTTTATATCTAAAATACAGTTTTAAAGAGTGTTGACAGTCTGTCAAGTAAAATCTGGTGATCTACCAAAGGCAGCACTAAGATCCAGCAGCACCAGAACAGAAAATTTCTGTGAGTCAAAAGTATTTCTGAGATCATTTAAAACTTTTAAAAGGGCCGTTTCAGTGATTTGTCCTAAAACCAGACTGACATTTTTTAAGAACATTATGTTCATTTAAAAAATCATGTAATTGAATAAAAACAAGTTTTTCAATAATTTTTCCTAAACATGGTAAGTTGGATACAGGTCTGTAATTGTCCATGATCTTTGGGTCCAAGTTACTCTTCTTCAGAAGGGGCCTCACCACCGCCGTCTTACAGGCAGAGGGGAAGACCCCCGTCTGAAGAGAGCAGTTAGCTATGTTTAAAATCTCGGACTCAAAGAATTTATAAAATGTTTTAAAAAGAGAAGTAGGAATAGGGTCTAAAAGGCAGGTTGTAGTGTTTGCTTGGGAAAAAACTCGACCAAGCATCTGTGCATCAACCAGGACAAAACTCTCCAGTGTTTCCTCGGGTAAAAACAATGCCACTGACCTGCTAGGATTACTGTTATGTACCGGTTGAAGGTTAGATCTAATAGCATTGACTTTACTCCTGAAGTGGTCAGCAAAGTCCTCACAAGCAGTTTGTGAGTGAGGCATGATAGATTTATTAAAATCTTTGTTTAATAAAAAATCAATAGTCTTAAAAAGAAACCGGGGGTTGTGTTTATTGTTTGTGATGAGATTAGAAAAATAAAGTGTTCTTGCCTGTTTGACAGCATGATTGTAGGTTTTTAGTTGATCCTTTAAAAAGTCATAGTCGACTGTTAAATTCGTTTTTCTAAATTTTCTCTCCGCTCTCCTACAAATTCTCTTCAGATTTAAAATAGCACCGTTTCTCCAAGGCGTCTTTGGATTCTGTTTCAAGATTTTTGTTTGCATTGGAGCGGCTGAATCAAGTCTGTCGTTAAAATCATCAGTCAGAGAATCGCAGGACAAAGGTAAAATCTGAGCAGGAGTTTGTTTTAAAATGTCAATAAAATTTTCTGCCACTTCAGGAGTTATATATCGCTTCGTCACCGTTCTCACTAAGGCCTCATGCTGGATAAAACCAGTCACCTTAAAAAACACACAATAATGGTCTGACACAGCCAAGTCAACAACAGAGGACACACCAGCAGACAGGCCGTAGGTGATGACCAAGTCCAGGGTGTGTCCTCTGTTGTGAGTCGGCTGTGCCACATGGTGGGTAAAATTCATACTATTTAAAAGATTTAAAAACTCAGAGGCAAAAGGGTCATTCATGTTGTCAACATGAATATTAAAATCTCCAGTTATTAAAATCCTATTGTGCCTCAGAAGAATCAGAGATAAAAACTCAGAAAAATCTTGTAAAAAACCGGAGGGAGGACTTGGTGGTCTGTAAACAGTCACTGCTAAAATAGGTGGGTTGCTGAATATGAAAGAATGATGCTCAAATGAAGGATAATCAGTTGATGTAAAGGTTTCCGTTTTTAAACCTTGTTGAGCAATTGATGCTGTTCCACCACCCCTCTTACCTTCCCTTACAGAAAATAAAAAAATAAAATTGGGTGGAGAGGCCTCAGTGAGAATAGCTGGAGCATCAGTACCAAGCCAGGTTTTAGTAAAAAAAAAAAACAGTTCAAATCACGATCAACAATCGGATCATTAATTATAAAAGAATTATTTGAAGGACATCTGATGTTAAAAACAGCCATGTTCAGTGTGGCAGGTGAACTCAGTAATTTTGCAGTTAACTTTGTTTCTGTATTTGGTCCAGATATGATGCAATGTAAATTTGACTGCTGGATGTGATGGATGAAGTCTGCTTTCAAAGTCTCAGACTACTGGAACTTAATGTCATTGGCACCTGCGTGATCTTCACCCAGCGGGGCATAGTGGTAAGAAGGATTGGTTTTCGGCCCGTGGCTCCTCCGGCTGCGGCGTGTCACCTCCGCCCATGACAGCTTGGGTGTAGAGCTGAGAGCCGGGTCCCTGAGCCCCGCATCGGCCTTCTCCTGCTCGAGGTCAGCTGGAAACCGAACATACTCTCCAGAGTTGGGGTTGTCTGGGCCTTGGATGTCATCGGTCGGCTCCAATCCGTCTGTCATGCCACGGAGCTGCACAATATTGCTGTCGGAGCCGATAGACTGAGCTTCAGCAGGCTTTCCTCCAGACCATGGAAGAGTCTGTGACAGGGAGCGAGTGGCTTGGTCCACGATGGCTGATTGCTGGAGGTATGTAATATAATTTGACTGTGAGGCTGAAACTGAGAGTGTTTTATCAATCAGGTTGTATTTCTCCTTAAGCTCAGATCTTAGCCTTTGAATAGTGGCTAGAAGGTGGCAGTGATCTACGTTGCAGTCTGAACAAACGACAGCTCCAGGAGCGTGAAGGAAAAATAAATCTGTCGCTTTGATATTTTTTCCATGCGTGTTCTTAAAGTCGGGAGAATGACCAGAAAATGCGAACGGAATGAAATTAAGAGTTTTTATTGTCCTTAACAAAGAGCTCTAAACAAAATAAAAAAGATCGATCTGGGTGCCCAAATCCAATGCCTGCTAAACGTAAGAAGTTACATTCGAATTTACAAGCAGCTTGTCTGGGGACAAAGCAACTTCCTTGAGTGCAAACTTTTAAACATGTGGTCAGAATCTCCACCCCCGGAAGCATGATGGCGGCCGAATCTCCGCCTCTGGCTGCTCGGATTGGCTGACAGAGGAGCCCGCTTACTTCCTTCAGCCCATACTTGGAATCACAGCATCTGGTCTCTGCTACACATGTGGTCCTCCATAGGTGGCAGAAACTTTCACCGCAGGGAGTCGATCCTAGAGCTTTGTTCTCCACATGTGAACGGATGCCAGGAGAGGTTCCCATAGCTACAATCTGTCCCAGAGATGGTAATTTATGGTCCATGTCAGACCTACAGCCCAGCCTTCCAAATGGCCTTAGAAGTGTCCCTGCAGGGGGTGAGCTTGTATGGAATTACATAAATGCCAATAACTGAAAGGGCGTAAAGACAACTAAGCGGGCGTATCTAGGAACTGAGTGAGTGAACCTTAAAACCGCGCAGGCGCAATTCTAACTGAGAAGTGATCTTGCGTGGTCGATTCCTTTTTGCGCGCTCATGTGGATTTACGCTCAGTGTTAAGGGGGCGTTTTTGTCACTTTTGGGGCAGGAACCTTTCTGGTTGATCTGATTGGCTGAAATTTGCATGGCCTATCGGCGAGGCAGAGGGGCGGGATTTTCAATTTTCAGTGCAGGGGGGTTAACAGGCAGCTCTTGAGCTGCATGTGGCTCTCTGCCTTTTATCATATTTTCTATATTCAGTGCTTTCACAACCATAAGGTGAAAGTCTTACATTTTCTCCTAAATGTACAGAGCGGCCCTAATGTGTTATTGTGTGACTTCAGTAAAGAGGATCTAGGAGAGAACAGCATGATGACGGTACGGAGAGAGGAGAGGACGTGAAATAAGACCCCCCCCCCCCCATAGTACAAAGGAGCAGATATGTGAATAATGCAGAACAACTTCGTTTTGGAAACCCTGGAAATGCAAAGAGACATGATTATGAGGCACAGTTTAAACTGCAAGCTATCAGCTACGCGGAGGAACACGGGAATAGAGCAGCTGCAGTTCTGTTAAATTAGATCTTCATAAATTCGGACTTCCTGCGTCAATAACTCTTCTGATAACCTTTCAAATGTGTCAGCAAGTATCTCAATCATTTTGTATTAACACAGAGAGTGAACCGATCGTTTTTTTCTTTTTCTTTTAATCAGAATTGTTCGTGTCAAGGTGTGAAAGCAGACAGAGCAGCGAGCCGGCTGCCAAGGGACCGTCAACAAACTGCAACCTCTGTGAAACACCATTCTGTAAAAATCAGTGAATTTTTAAAAAGCGAATAAATGTCTATATTTATATGAACTGGTAATGAAGACTCGTCAGCATAGTCATGCTACATTATTATTTATTATACTAAATTTTGTTAGAAAGTCAACCTCCATTTTATAGTTTTTTTAAAAATTAATAGAGATATGAATCATAACATAAATGCTCAGTAGCTCTGAAGATACTAAAGTTTCTGTCACCAAACCTCCTGTACTGACTAATCATGACCTCATTGTCCTACTGCAATAAAGATTATGTCATAATTCAAGTTGTTTATTGTTAGGAATTTTTCATATTTAAATATTGATCAGATTTGGTAAAAAATGCTCAATGGCTTTGAAGATGCTGTAGTTACTGACACCAAACCTCCTGTACCGACTAATCATGACCTTATTGTCCTACTGCAATAAAGATTATGCAAAAAAAAAAAGTTCTGGCACCTTCAGAGCTATTCAGGATTTTTGACCAAATCTGATCCATTTGTAAATATAAAAAATTCCTATAAATAAATAAAGTGAACTATTGACATTCTTTATTTTAGTATGACAATAAGGTCATGTCATTCATATACCTATTAAAATTTGAAAAAGTATATGAATCGAGATAGAATAAAGATGAACTTTCCTACAAAATATGTATTGTAACAAGAATATGCTTTATAATAATTTTATGATTTTTTGTGAGATTATTGATTTTTACACAGTGGTGTTTCACAGTTCACAGAGGTTGCACTTTGTTGACGGTCCCTTGACAGCCGGCTGCTGCATGTCTGCATTAACAGCTTGAAGCGAACAATTCTGATTAAAAGGCACAAAAAAACTATCTTTTTTCTTCAGAAATGCATTTGTACGGAAGAGGATTAGGGCCATGGAGAAATAAAAAAAAATGTCATAGAAAATTCTGACTTTAATCTCAGAATTCTGACTTTATTCTCAGAATTCTGACTTTACTTGGCTCAGAATTCTGACTTTAACTTCACAGAATTCTGACTTATTCTCAGAATTTGACTTTATTCTCAGAACAATTCCTGATTCTAATCTCTGTGAATTCTGACTTTAATCTCAGAATTCTGGACTCTTATTCTCAGAATTCTGACTTAATCTTAATCTGACTTTATTCTCAGAATTTTGACTTAATCTCAGAATTCTGACTTTAACTTCACAGAATTCTGACTTTATTCTCAGTAATTCCCTGACTCATCTCAGAATGGTAGCAGTGCAGCCACTTCCCAGCACACAGGCAGTGCAGATCTGCGGGAGCTGCAGGACTCAGGGAGTTCATCAAAATGCCTGTTAGTGACTTTTTGCGTGCTCGAGGCCTCCCGGAGGAGGTAATTTCTGCGGACGTAGAGAAGGTAAGTATAAGCAACAATTTTTTTAAACTGAGGTTGTTAAATGAAAGTGTTGGCAGGCTATGCTAAAGGTAGTTTGCAACAGCCAGACGCCCCCACGGATATGAAGCGTCATTTTTTTTCAATGCAGAATGCTGCCACGTATTTCAGTTGATATGTGTGTACTGCTGGAGCACAAACAACAGTTTGCTGACTTTGCCAGTTGTAGGTTATTCTGCGACCACGTTATGCACATTTCAACAGAAGGGTCTGAGTGTGTCTTGACACGCTCAGCACCCCATTGTCATGTGCCTGTATATATGGAAATCTGATTTTATAATCTCATTTTATATATGTGTGCTCCAAATTACAGATTGTCTTGACGTGTTTTGTAACTACGTGATATACCCACCGATTGTTACACTCCATTAACATTCAGTTTTCCGCCTTCTCGTCACGTGACACCTTCCTTTACTATCTCATTGGCTAACACTGCGCATAACGGCGCTTCGTTACTGAATCATCCCTTTCATATCATTTAACATACTACCACGCAGTTTGTTATTTTGCATCTGCGCCGCAGTGTAAATAAAGCTCGGGGGCTGCTTGACATCCTGGAGTAGCACGCGTTTCCACGGCAACCTGCTGTTTTTTCTTTGTGGAATAGAGAACCGTGAAAGGAGCAAAGTAGACAATTTTAAGCATATTAGCACCCACGCAGCGTAGGCGTTTAACGCCATGCTCGTTGTGGGCGCCTTTCTACAAACGCGTTACAGGGCACAGTTTATTTATTTGACAGGTCAGAGGTTTTGAAAGGACGTGACGTCATCAGATAAGACGGGGTACGTGAAGTTCTGCAGAATAGATGATGGACTCTGTGCAGTGAACTATTTTCTTAGCTATGAGTAGTCAGATCGGATTCAATTTGATTAATCACAATTGTCCCGTTTCAGTGTATATGCAGTGTCAGCACATTTGTGTCAAAGGTTTGCACACAGCAAGAAAGAAGCTCCATTTACAGTGATCCCTTGCTATATCACGGTTTACTTTTCAGTCGTGCTCAAGCATTTACTGATTTACCAGTATCAGGTTTCTGCATTCTGATTGGCTAAAAGTCACTCAGCTGCTATTCAAGAATGAGACCCTTTGATGAGCCGCTCATTGCAGTTCTTCAACATAATCGGCGCGGTGGCATGTCGGTGTATAAGGATCTTAGTGAAGAAGAGTACAGCGGTAGGCGACAACAACTGCCTATCACTATGTTCTCTCCCAACAAACACCTGCAGCTGCACCGCTGGCTTGGGGAAAAAAACGCTGCAGATAAAGATGCAGCGCTCAGTATGACGAGCAGTGAAAAAGAAGACCGAGTCACTATCTGTCCCACTGTAATTTTTTTTATGCCGCGCAATCATTTTAAATTTTCTTCCGCTTAATCCACTCGGTCGCTGTGGGCGGGGCTAATTCTAATTTAAAGCCTTCTGTTCTTATCGATGATTGAAATTATTATTTGACAGCACACTACAGAAGTTATTTGTTGAAAAAACGTTTCTAAAGTACTTTTATTTGTTAAAAAAACAATTGATTTAACTCAGTTAATGGTTTGTTCTTTTTTTTTTCAATGTATAATAGTGTATTTCATTGTATAATAATTGTAAAAAAATAAAGGTTTTACTTTCCACGGTTTTGCTTTCTATCACGGTTCTATTTGAACGTAGAACTCCTCGCCGATAATCAAGGATCATCGTATCACTTTATGTTTTGGCAGTACATAGAACAAAAATTCATCAATACAATCTTATTTATTGAATTTATGTTGAATAACATTTTTTTTTCTTCTTCTATGCAGATTGACAGTGATGTCATTGCTGTGATGGATGATGCAGCTCTGGCAAATTATATCCCTTCCTATGGAGATCGTGACAGAATTCTTTCAATTTCTGCAAAAGTAAGCAGTCCCTCTCAAAGAGAAAATTAGGACTTTTTCAAAACTTCGTGACAAAATGATGGTTAGAGATGATAACTCCGTAAATACTAAATGTCAACACAAGACCGAGAAATACAAAGAAACACAAAAACCACACGAAATGTGGAAATTGGGTTGGATATACAGTGATGGGACAACAACCAAACAGGTGAGAGCCAAACAAGGAGGTGGCATACAAGAAAATTCAAATGGCAAATAGAGGCAGGATTAGTTGACATTCTTCAAGAAGGAAAAATACTTTTTTTTTCCTGGTGAATATTCTAAAGGACCAGAGTCTGATTTTTGAGTTTGAGGCTGACTTCAAACAGAATTGCTCTAATGATGAGAGATGGCCTGTCTATTGGAAGCATGTATGAGGCAGCAAGGCTGACAATGTTACGTTTTTACATTTCTACCAAAGCGAAAGCTGCCCATCAAGTCAAAGAAACACCTGAAGTGACTATTATTGAAGCACGCAAGATAATGAAGTCTATCAAGCAGATGGGGAGAGGCTGTGGCTGACCTGGATATCCATCCTGCCCTTGATACTTGTTGATTCAGAAATCACATTTGGTCCTGTTTACAATGGGGAGGTAGATGAAATGACACACTGGTTTATGGAGATTTTCTTTCCCCTGCCCAACTAGTCCTCGAGATGGAACAACAGTCACAATAAAATCACAGTAACACCTTTGCATGATTTGATTGCTGCTTTCTGATGCTGAAATTTTAAACAGAGAACTGATAGTGAAACGCGCAGACTTCCAGACAACACAGAAGGCCAGTTATGAAGCGGATATGGAGTATTGAGAGAGTTCTTATTGCTTCTGGCATGAGTTTTTATGAACGTTGCACTTTAGGTGCAACAGTTAAAGTGCCATTCATCTCGCCGACATGATTTCACCGTTTAAAACAGTCGCCAGAATTCCGAATATTCGATTGTCAATATTTCCCAAACAAACTTGCTCTTCCCTTCACATTGAACAAGCGTTTTGATTGTGTATATTAATTGATCTTAAAGCAAATTTTCTGGTAATTTAGAGCAATCAAGAACGTGGAAGTTTGATGCAAGCATTATGACATCACTGCAGTTGATTGGATGGACCTTGTGGAAGTTCTGGACAGTTACGGTTGTGAAGATGAATCACAGCTGAGACTTTTCCTACAATACTGAGTGAGATAGCACACAAAGAGCTTGTCCAAAAGCCAATGTTTGTTATTGACTGCTGGAGGGAGATAACTCTTCAACACCTGTCTCTTAGCCCAGTGGCACTGACCAGCTTGTTCTCCGGGATTTCCGCAAACTAAACTCCAAAAAAGGTGTGTCAACTCCTGAAATTTTCTACACTGACTCAGAACTAAAAAAGAAGTTGGAAATTATCTGAAAAGGTTCATCAGAGAGCTTGATGAAATTAAACTTCAGAAATTTTTGCGTTTCTGCACTGGATCTGACCTTGTAATAACAGACAGCATCTTTGTGAATTTCACAATACAGAGCTCATATGAAGGCCAATTTGGCACACATGTGAAAAATACTGGAAATAGCTGACAGCTATGAGAACTTCTTCTAGACGCCAGAATTTAACGAGTTCAAAGCAACATTCGGTAATGGACATTGTTTAAATACCTACATATTATTATCACAGGCAACCAAAATGTTGCTTTGAAATAATAAAACCATTTAGGTGTTAATCTGAAACATTTGTCACTCCCAGATTCCAAAACACATTTACCAGATCAATGTTTTGTTGATGTTAATCTCATCATTTATGTTCTGGAAATTCTGATTTACTGCTTAATCACTGCATGGTAGTTTTCTAGGAATATCTGGCTCTGCATTTCACTGTTAACATTCTCAAAGAAATGTGAAATGCATTAGCTGTTCAAAATGTCACATACATTTTTTAAATTGAATCATTTCAAGTGCTATGAAAGAACGGTAGGCTGTGGTAAATCAATACAAATTGACATGTCTGCATCAGGTTTGTTTTCAAGTGCGGTCAGGTCTTTGATTTAGAGTAAATATTGACGGTACTGATGATTTTGTCATGTTAATTTTTTTAAATTTTATTTTCTTATAGATTTTTAATGTTTTTAGCAGATTTTGATTTGTTCCATCACTATGAACATATTGTGAACGCAGACATACATTTAAATCCAGTCAGATCATTTTAAGTTCTTACACACACACCAACCCAAATAACTTTGTAATGCGAAGACCAGAGCAATTATATTTGTTTAAATGTTTATTATCTTTTATTCCTGAGAATTGACTTAGAAAAGCAAATATATTTTGTTAGTAGTGTTTTTTATTTTTAAATACCAAGTCTTTGGCATTCCTGCTCCTTGTTTAAGGTAAAGTTTATTCTTGAAAAGAAGTGTTATCTCTGTTCATGTTAAATATTGTTATAGTTGTTCATGGTTTATTATTTAAAGTTACAGTTCTTCACCTGTTATACAGCATATTCAATCATACAGAATGCGGCTCAAGATATAGAATGCTGCGCTTGATGTTTATCAGTCTGTTTTTTCGGATTAATTATTTTTTCCTGGAGCCATTTGGTTTTGATTAAAAAAATAAGCATATTTAAAAGTAAGTTTGCAATAACTATTAAGTGACTACGGTAGTTTGTTGTGGAAATGAAAGCAATTTTATGTTTATTGTATAGCTATTAAAGACCATATTCTAGTAAATTTCACTGTTTCAATTACAAACATTTTAATAAAACAATTCTTTCTAAAATAATAGTTATTGTGTGATATTTATTTTAACATTTTTAACTCTAATTCCTTTTTTCACATATGTAATAAAAAATATGAGTTGCCAACATTATTTTAATGGGCATAACTGAGCTGTCTACAAAAACTAACTGAATATTTTTAAAAGATACATTATAAATGTATTTGGTTTTTCCTCTGATTTTAGGTTACAAACATTTGATTTGTTCATTCTGGTATTCTTACAAAAACTAAAAGTATAAGCTAAAGGGTTTAAATAAGTTTTAATGATAACACAAAAATACATCTTTTTAAAGCGACATTTATTTAAACAATTCAAACCAAAGTCAAACAATAAGCAGGAAGACTCAAATCCTTCATCTTTGCAATTTCAGTTGTGTGATGTCATTAAAGAAATTTTAATAATTACATAAAAACACATGAACCAGTTGATTATCTGACTGTAATTAGAGCAACAGCACACGTTAGATTTAATGTTTCTAATTTCATTTGTAACTGCATCTTCTGCTTAATAATATCTGTTTCGGGTCGGGCAAAAATACTTCAGCCAATGGCTCTTAATGCCTGGACACATAATACATTCTTAACATAAATAATACATTACAGGAAATTATAAGGAGAATAATTGTAAATATACATGTAACAATATCAAAGTACAACAAGATAATGGTTTGGGGAAACAACAATCATACATGCCCAGTCTTTGGTTAAAGTTTTGGAAAGATTATCCAATATTTCTTTCTAAACTGATGTAAAGATCCGCTGTAGTGGATCAGTTTGAAACAGTTTCATCAATAGGAACTGGCCTTTAGGAGGCAATTTCAGCACATGCAGTGACTTCCTCCATGTCCACGGATTTCAGTTTGTCTTGGAACACCTAGTGTCGGGAATGAATAAATCACAACTGGCCGCCTGAAGCAACATCATTACTAGAACTTGCTTCCCCGATTTTTGGTGGGGAAATTCCATGTCATCACCACCTCATCGTCTATCCTATAAAGAGAAATTGGTGAATAACAGGTAAATTGATTGATATTTCACCAAACATTACCCAAATGAGCTTTTATTTGGCTTCATTGTTTTCCTTAATACTTATGCCTTTGAGAAAAAAAAATATAGTGCTCAAAAAATTACAAACAAAGTTAATACTTTTATCTGCAATTAGACAAATTGTCTTTAAGACTGATATTTTTGTTTGCAATATAGGAAATACATAGATTTTAAAATATGTGACTTGTTCTTATTGTAGTGCCACAAATAACTCTTATAAAACCCCATTAGTGCTCATGTAAAACAAATAACCTCACCATATGTAATAAAATGTTTGGAATGTGGTTAAAAATCTTAAGCTTCAGTTAAAATAAAAAAATCTTGCTTCCTTGCTTCATTTTTATTTTTTTTCTGTTACACAGTATTTGAATGGTATTTGTTTAAATCAGTTTAAATATTTGTGCATTTTTCTGAATCTGAATAATAACCAATACTACTAGAGTTGGACCACTAGAAAAGAATAAAGCCTTTTTAAATGTTCAGATATTACCAAATTAGACCAAATAGCTGAATACATTTACCTGAACAAGATTGAGAAAACAAAACTGGATAAGACTTCTGTCCAAAAAGTCCCCTGTAAAGTGTCCATCATTTTGAAATGTCTGAACAAGTCTATCCAAAATCAGATGGCCTGCTTTATGGCTGAGACGCACCATCCTTCAATTCGCTGGTTAGCAGTGCTTCTTCCATACAGAAAACTTCTCTCACCAGCAAAACTGTCTGTGTGATTTCTCCTCAGAAACATCTGCATTTCTTCAACATTGTTATTTCTGTGCCGCTGGTCCGCACGTATCCTTTCTGGACATCCAGAAATGCTAGACACTGTTTTTATGTTGTAGTCTGCAACCACTTTAGGATCACTGTTTGTGGTATATGCCCATCCATAAATACATCGGCTAAACCATCTATGCAACCATTAATGGCAATTCCATATGGTTTCAATTTATCATACCCATCTATATGCCACAGTGCATTTGGCCCACTGCAACTGTACTGACGTCTTCTCGCCGTCAGTACTGCCTTTAATTCGACACCCACAGGATCAACAAGTTTGATACTGCGCCTTATGTTATCTTGTGACACCACAAATCCCCGCTGAACTGCACGAAGATGTAGCCATCTATAACCTTGCATCTGTCCACTTGTCATGATCTCATGCTGACAAATGCCAGAACTCATTCAAGTCTGACTGATTTTTTTTCTTCTGAAAGACCAAGTCTTTTGCAAATTCAGTGCCTCGAATACTTATAACTATCTGATTGTTCTACACAATGCAAGCATTTTTGTTGTTCCATGTTAATGGAGGTAAATAACGGGTATATCACGCAGTTACAAACACGTCAAGACACCTGTAATTTAGACACATATGTTCAGAGTATTTTCTGGGAAGGCTATAAAATGAGATTATAAGGTAGTCTATATATAACAAGCACATGACAATGGGGGGTGCTGAACGGTCGGGTACACACTCAGTCTCTTCTTGACGGTAAAATGTGCATAACGTAGGGATTAATAGAATAACCTACAACTAACTAAAGTAAAGTCATCAGCAAACTGTTGTTTGTGCTCCAGCGAGGTGTTAATACATATCAACCCTGATACATTAGGCAGCATTCTGCACATTAAAAATAGACTTACATCCGTGAGGACGTCTAGCTGTTGCAAACTACTGCTAGCATAGCCTGCTGCCTTTCATTTAACAACCTCCAGTTTAAAAAAAAATTCTTGTTCTACTTACCTTCTCCTCGTCCATAAGGGAAATTACCCTCCGTGGAGGTCTTTCGACACAGCAAAAAGTCACTAACAGACGAGTTTGATAGACTCCTGAGTCCTGCAGCTCCACGGAATCTGGGTACTGCCTGTGTGCTGAAGGAAGTGGCTCGCATGCTCCTATAATTCTGAGATTGAGGTCAGAATTCTGAGAATAAAGTCAGAATTCTGAGATTAAAGTCAGAATTCTGAGATTAAAGTCAGAATTTTCTGTGACCTTTTATTTTTTTTCCCCATGGCCCTAATCCTCTTCTGCACATTTGCGGTTCACTCTCTGTGTTAATATAAAAGGATTGAGATACTTGCTGACACATTTGAACGTTGATCAGAGGAGTTATTGAAGCAGGAAGTCCGAATCTGTGGAGATCTTTCTAACTTATCGAACAGCTGCCAGAGAATTTAAAATAATGAATCCATGGTTCGGAAGAGAGGACGCTGGAAAACCAACTCCGACAAGACAAGAAGACGCAGCAGCAGCTGAGTTTCCGCGGAAAAGGAAAGACAGGCCTCCGTTGGAAGATCGACTCGAGGCTCAGCGCTGCTACTTCCAGCAGATGACCGTGAAAAGCTGTCCATCCTCCCCCCTTACCGGGACGCAGCGCCGGCGAGTTACGCCACACTTTGGGACTGCAGGACTTAAACTTGGCATTAGGTGTCTGCTTTAACTGTTCTTTGGAGCCGCATAGCACAGAGACGGACTCTGATGATGAGGAAAGGGAAGCCGGCGTGTTTTGTAAAAATGTAGCCCAGCTGTTCCAGATGCAGAAGATGAGGACTTTGATGGATTTTAAATGCCGATTGATGACTGAAAAAAAAAATCACAAACAACTCAGTTTTGCGTTTGCTGCCTTTTTTAACACACACACCAGCGTGCACATTTCACCGCTATGTGTGTTTACGTTAAACACAGAAAAAACACTAAACTGAAACGGCCCCGTTTAATCCAGTGCTGTTGTAAGGAGAGGAGGGGGTTATGAGAAATAATATGGCTTTAGCTTTAGTACCGAACTGCTTTAATTGTGTGCTTGTGTGTGTCTGGCAGGTCAGAGTGTGGTGTGGCTCTTTGATCACAGTTAAAAATATCAGCTCTGTGTCAAACTTGTTCGCCCCCCCCCTGTTAGAGGCATTCATAGAAAAAAACGCGGATGTAACATGGATTAAAACATTAACCAACGACCCAAAACTAAGATAAGGAAGTGCAGTGGGGGGTTTTTGTGCTCTAATTTTTTCTCTTGCGAAATTAAATTAACTGCATTTTTTACCGTTTTAATGCTTTTAATCCACGTTACAGCCACCGTTCATTTTCTATTAAAGCCCCAAAATGAAAGTCCCGCCCCGCTGCTTGGCATGCAAATTTCAGCCAATCAGATCAACCAGAAAGGTTCCTGCCCCTAAGTGACAAACACACCCCTGAATACCGCCCCCAAGTGACAAAAATGCCCCCTTAACACTGAGCGTAAATCCAGGTGAGGGTGCAAAGGAGAATTGACCGAGGAGGATCACTGCTCAGTTAGGATTTCAGCCGTTCAGTTGTAAAATACGGGGTCGCTTGGTTAGAATTGAGCCTGCGTGGTTGTAAGGTTCCTCACTCAGTTCCTGAATACGCCCGCTTAGTTGTCTTTACGCCCTTTCAGTTATTGGCATTTATGTAATTCCAAAAGCTTGGAGCTGCAGTCAAAACCTTCTCACATATGCAACTTAAGGAAGCTTCTTCAAAGTTCAAAGGACGTTAAAGCACACACTTCAGCACAAGACTTATATTCAATGTAATAAAAAGTAAGAATGAAAACCCTAATAAAATGAGGACCAAAAATATAATAAAATTCCTTCAAGCGTCAGCCATCTTGTCAGCCATCTTGCACTTTGAATGTGGCATGGATGTTGGAGCCAGACAGACTGGTCTGAGGATTTAAGAAACTGCTGACCTAATTGGATTTTTATCCCCAACCTTCCGGGTTTACAGAGAATGGTCCAAAAAAAGTGGGTTCTGTGGGCAGAAATGCCTTGTTGATGCTGGAGGTCAGAGGAGAACGGCCAGACTGGTTCTAGCTAAAAGAAAGTTAACAAAAACTCAAAATAGTGCTGTCATGTGATTCATTTTTGTGCAATCAATTAAGACAGTGGTGAAATGTGCTGTAGATGTGACAGAGGAGTTGAAGGTGGAGGTGGGACTGCACCAAGAATCAGCTTTGAGCTCCTTCTTGTTTGCAATGTTAATGGACAGACTGACAGATGAGGTTAGACAGGAATCTCTATGGACCAGGATGTTTGCCCTTGCAAGAGCAGGGAGTAGGTGGAGGAACATCCAGACAGGTAGAGGTTTACTCTGGAAAGGAGATAAATGAAGGTCAGCTGCAGGAAGACAGAGAATCTGTGTGTGAACGAGAGGAACTCAAGACAAACTGTGAGGTCACAGGGAGCAGAGGTGGAGAGGGTGGAGGATTTTACAGATCAACAGAGTGGGAAAGAAGTGAATAGACATGTTCAAGCAAATTGGAACGGGTGGAGGAAAGTTTGAGTGTGATGTGTGACCAAAGTGTGTCATCAGGAATAAAAGAAAAAGTAAAGAAGGCTGTGGTGAGGGCAGCCATGTTGTTGGTTTAGAGTAGTGATGTGACATTCTGTATTGAGGCTTCGATGGGTGTGTCAGTGGGGGAGGAGCTTCTGCGACAAGCCCATCAAGGCTTGCTTCAGTGAGGAGCTGAAAATGATGACATCCAAAGCTGTGCTGCCTTGTTGTGATTCATGAAGCGATTCCGATTGTGCCATGGGTTTGACAGCGACATGAATCTTTCATGATCTGTTCACAATGTGGGTGTTTGATGATGGAGAGTTAGTCAGTGAGAGTCTGGAGGCAGTTTGAAAAGAGGTAGAGATAGTTTGGAGAGAATCTGAAGATCTGGGAGAAACTTTTTTTTTTTGGAATAAAACCATTATTGAGTTCCTTAAACAGTTACTTACCCAAACTCATTATTTCATTGTTATAAAAACAAGGTCATTATCCAAACCCCAACCACGCTCACATGGGGATTGGTGCTGAAACTTGGTGTCAAGTTGGTACCGGGGCTGTGTAAAAAAAACACAGATTTTGGTGCTTAGTTTTGGACCTGTCAAACACGTGTTATCTATTCAGTTCTGCTTGACAATTCTAACCAATTATGTTCCTCTCCAGCAACTGTGGGTGGGGTCAAATAAGAGTGGGTGGAACCGTGAGGGTGCGCGGAGCTTCAGTCCAAAAGGGTGAAGCAAAGAATAGCGAGAAGACAGAGTTGCAGAGCTACAGTTACTGTCAATGAAGAGACATTTATGTGCTCTCCTTTACACTGTGATGCTGCATTTGAAAAAAAAGGTATTTTTATCATCTCTGAAGCCCCTTTGCACAATTCAGAGACAAAAAGTGTTTTAATCAATCATCAATCTACATTTATCTAAATCCATCCCTACTATCACCTCACTGTAAATTATTTCATCATTTCATTATTTTCCTTTTCGTTTAAGAAAAAATAATTTATATATTTATTGGTATGAATATATAAATAGACACAAAGACAGCATACAGCAAAGTACACGTTTTGTAAACTTCTCTATTTTACTGACTTCTTTATCCATATGTTTTTTTTGTTCAAAATGCCGCACTTCAAATACAATTGATCGTTTGTGCTTCCACTACAGTAAATGAAGCTTCATGAAGCATTGCACTTGAGTGAACCAATTGGATGAAAGGCTTCAATGCTTCATGAAGCATCATCTGCCCATCACAAATGTAGAGACTCTGATGCAGAGACAGGATGCAGAGCTGGGGGTAGCAGAGATGAAGCTGTGAGGTTCTCTTTGGGGGAGACCAGAATGTATCAGGAATTAATCCATCAGAAGAACAGATGATGGTAGATGTTCTGGAGATAAATGCAGTGCAGAAGATGGAGCTGTTGAGAGGAAGAACAGTAATGATGTTGGTAAAAGGATGCAGAGGTTGGAGGATAGAGGTCTAGAGGAAGACCAAAGAGGAGGTTCATGAAGGTGAAGGTGAGGGTGGTTGGTGTGAGTTAGCAAGATGCAGTGCAGAGGGTTAGATAGTGATGGATGATTCACTGCTGAGCCCCCTAAAGGAAGCAGTTAATAGACAAATAAATAGTTTAGAGCACTTCTTTTCCTCTTACTTTACTGTCTCATAAAGAACTCCCAACTTTAAGACAAAACACACTAATCATTTGTGTTACTGTAATGCTGTTTAACATGGGAGGAGACAGGTGTCATGGTTTGGGTTTCTTTGTATTGGTTTTTGCTTTTCGTTTTGGTCTCTATCATGTTTGAGTTCTGTTTCCTGTTTTATTTTGAAAGGTTTCCTGTTTTGTCATGTTTTTGAGTTTTACTTCCTTGATCCCATTCTGCCCTGATCATGTTCACCTGTGTCTTGTCAGTCCTGTCTGTATATAAATCTTGTTTCTGCCTTCCTCTTGTGCTGGTCCATTAATGTCTCTCATGTAATGTCTCTAATGTCTCTTCCCTGACTCCCTTCTGCCATGTTCATGTTTTGCCCACAGTAAGTTTAGTTTTGTTTTCCTGCTCTGCAGCGCTTTTTGTTGATTTAATAAACCCTTTTGCCCTGGAACCGTGTGCCTCTGTCTCTGCATTTTGGGTCCCTTATGCTCCCCAGCCCTCCCAACCTGACAACAGGTTCATAGTCCAGAATTAACACTTTTTCCGTTGTTTTAATTAGACTGATTTTACTTTTCATGAGGATCTGTTTCTGTCACTCCACCAAGCATCTCATTAGTTATAAGAATTGTACTGTTTTCCATTTAGAAATTGATGCAAAAAGAGGCAGTTAAGAACATTTTACTATAAATATCTTTGATGTATTTGTTTTTACTCTTTGCAAATCTTTGAAGTAGACAGCTGTGCTGCTGCAATTAGACTCCTGGCTGATGAAATAGAAGTTGGTCTGTGAACCAGATCTTTTGATCTCCTCAGGCTGGAACATGGGCTCAGCAGGGCTCGATTGATTGTTGGATGAGAGGACCTTCATCTGGAAAGTATCTGATGAGAATGACTTAGCGTCATTTGGATACTGGAATACCAGAGTGACACACACACTCACAGCTGCAATAGCCTACAATGAAGTGTTTTGTATGGGTGGATTGTATTTTGCACTTGGCAGAGGAGAATTTGGCTGTGATAAATGCATAGGTGGCACTGCGGCTGTGGAGAGAAATAACATCTCTTCATGGCGTGTGAGACATCTGCGTGGTCGAGCATATCCGTTTCTTCAGCAGAATTTTGATGAGTTCATTGGTGGAGTGATTGCCTGCTGTTGCTGGACTTGTAATGAATCCAAAAGTATGTTAGGTTCTGTTAGAAGAAAATGTTACTTTCTGCAGGAAGGCATGCAAAAACACGTGAACAGGATTGTTGGGTCCTGTCGGCTGCTCTTCTTGCCCTCATCCATCCCTTTTTCTGTATTTTAAGGATTGCAAAAGGTCATTTTTACTTTTCCCTTGTGAAAAATACTAGGCAATTAAGTGTCTTCAATATTCATTTAAAAACATTAGACAAGAATGTGTTTCTTTAATAAAACAATAAATTAACAAACAGGAACAACATAAAGAAAGGAGTATGGGGGGGGGCTGTACTTTTAATGTAGAAAGAGCTTTTTAAAACAACCAAGGATAATTGATTAAAAAAGCATTAAATATACATCTGATTTAAAATAACTAATGGAAGAATTACAGTTCACTGTCCACTGACACTCATGGAGTGGAAAAAATCCACTAGATTTCTATAGGAGAAAAATCAACATTTCAAAAAAAAATCTATTGTCGGTCCTTCCAAATGTGTCCATGGCAGCAGCCTACTAAAGGGACAGTGATCAACAGCTGCGTGGCATGCCTTCAGACGGGGCACACGGGTCCACATGTGCCCATGCAGAGGAACAAGCAGCTGGACACAACAGTGACTAAAGGAAGCATTAGCTGCCCTGCAGTCAGGCTGTTTGGACAAGGCTGCCCAGTCCTGGTCATCCAGACTGCTGTCCTGCTGCTTTTCCAGCTCTCCATCCTCTGCTGATGATTGCCCTCAGGTGGTTTTATGCTTTAGAGGCCCCCAAGTTTCAAATTGAAATTTGATCAAAGTACCAACTGAGTTTATCTGGTTAGTTCACTTGAATTTGTTTCAATAAGGAGACATCTTAGGATTGTGACTAAAGATTTATTTGTAATACAGAAAGATGCGCATAAATAAAGTGCATAATCTTTGGAGGTTTTTCCTCTAGACCAATGAAGTCTTGCGTACCTTTGATAAACTGGGAAGGTAGATGAATAAACCATCAATATATAGTCAGGACCATAAATATATGGACAGAGTAACATTCTGTCTAATTTAGTTTCTGTACATTACCACTGTGAATTCTAATTAAAACAACTTAGATGCCATTGAAGTGCAAACTTTCAGCTTTTATTCCATGGGTTGAACTAAAAGATTGCATAAAAATGTGAAAAACTAAAGGATTTTTAAACACAATCCCTTCATTTCATGGGCTTGTTAGTAATTGGACAATTGACTTCCATGGGCAGTAGTGGGCAATTCCCTTGTTATGTCATTATGAGTGAAGCAGATAAAAGGCCTGGAGTTGATTAGAGGACTCGTGCTGCATTTGGAATATTTTGCTGTGAACAGACAACATGCGGTCAAAGGAGCTCTCCATGCAGGTGAAAGGAGCCATCATTAAGCTGAGAAAACAGAAAAAAAATATGTCAGAAATTGCTACAGTATTAAGAGTGGTAACATCAAAAGTGTGGTACATCCTGAGAAAGAAAGAAAGCACTGGTGAAGTCAGCAACGCAAAAAGACCTGGACATCCACGGAAGACAACAGTGGTGGATGATGGCAGAATCATTTCCATGGTGAAGAGGAACCCGTTCACAACAGCCAACCAAGTGAACAACACTCTCCAGGAGGTAGGCGGATCAATATCCAAGTCTACCATAAAAAGAAGACTGCATGAAAGTAGATCCAGATGGTTTGGACTTTTCTAAAAGGCATCTAAAAAGTAAGCACAGTTCTGGAAAAACCTTCTTTGGACAGATGAAACCAAAATCAACCTCTACCAGGATGATGGGAAGAGAAAAGTATGGAGAAGGCGTGGAGAAGCTCCTGATCCAAAGCACACTACATCATCAGTAAAACACGGTGGAGGCAGTGTGATGGTCTGGGCGTGTATGGCTGCTAGTGGCACAGGGACACTAGTGTTTATTGATGACGTGACACAGGACAGAAGCAGCCCAATGAATTCTGAGGTGTTCAGAGACAGACTGTCTGCGCAGATCCAGGTGAATGCAGCCAAACTGATTGGACGGCGTTTCATAATCCAGATGGACAACGACCCAAAACATACAGCCAAAGCAACTCAGGAGTTTATTAAAGCACAGAAGTGGAATCTTCTTGAATGGCCAAGTCAGTCACCTGATCTTTACCCAATTGAGCAGCATTTCACTTGTTGAAGACTAAACTTCAGACAGAAAGGCCCACAAACAAACAGCAACTGAAAGCCGCTGCAGTAAAGGCCTGGCAGAGCATAGAAGGGGAAAACCCAGCATCTGGTGATGTCCATGAGTTCAAGACTTCAGGCTGTCATTGCCAACTGTGGTGGACCGAGCAGTAGAAGGCAAGGACAGCAAACAATTTAATCAAAAATATTGAAAATTGTTTTTCAAAAAGTGTAAATGGGCGAAAATGGGCCCTTAAAAGAGGTCAAAGCAACAAAGTTAACTCAAGCTTTTAAATTTAACAGAGGACAACTGAACAGACAAACCAACATAATTAAACTGACCTCCCAATTGCAAACACAAGGGAACATATATAGTGGCTGATCAAACCAACTAGACACACAAGGGGGAACTTAAAAAGACTAAGACAAAATACAGAGAACAAACTAAACTAATGTCCAACATGTGATGAATTAACATACACAATGAATGAAACTAAGGACCATCAAAATGGAAACTAAAGTAAAGAAACACAAAAAGACTTCCTTGTCCACTGGGTGATGGTTCAGTCCAATTAGCTGCCTGGTGAATATAAGGCCTCTGCTGACTGGCATGCATTGTTGTGTCAGGTCTGACTTGATGGTTCCAGCAGCAGATGGCAGCAGCAGCAGCAACAATGGTTCCCACAGCGCTGGTAACTCAAACAAAACACCAAATTATAATAAAGTAAACTGAAACATGTTAATACATTTTACGATCAAATGTGTGTGTTATTTTTGAAAAGAAATCTAAAAGTATATTCAAACAAATAAAGTGAACAGATTTATGTAGGGTGTGGTGCATGAGGTTACTGCCCTGATGGTGTGGCAGGGTAGGCAGCCATCACACCAACAAAGAGTTTTCAGCTAAATATTAGGAATGACCATTTTGTTTTCACTTATTTCATTTGTCCATTTACTGATGACCCCATGAAATGAAGGGATTGTGTTTAAAAAAATGTTTTAGTTTTTCACATTTTGATGCAATCTTTTTGTTCAACCCATGGAATAAAAGCTGAAAGTCTGCACTTCAATGGCATCTGAGTTGTTTTATTTCAAATTCACTGTGTTAATGTACAGAAATTAAATTAGAAAGAATGTGTCTCTGTCCAAATATTAATGATAAAGATGAGAAGTTTCAGGCAGAAGAATCAGGTAAGAAGGACGGCCAGAAGATCAGAGGATCACCAAAACGAGTATTTTAAACAGAGCGGATGTAAGTTTCCTCAGAGTGTGGAGGTGGTAGGTGGCAAAGGGGACATGCAGTGCTACCTAAACTACAAACAGCTTCCTGTCTGAGGGCTGGACTTTCACAACTACAGGGCCTACCACCAAAAAGGCTGCTAATCCAGAAAAAACAACAAAGTTGATGTCTAGCTTTGACACTTGACTCCAAAGTTTTTGAACTGACAGGACATTAGTGGGCGGGTTTTCCTCAAAACAAAATCCCTATGCTGACTAAAAGTCACTCGACAGAAACGAGATTCCCAGATTCAATACTTGAACTCAATAATCACTTTAATCATCCACAAACACCTTCAGTCCTGCGTAGCATCACACAAACTATAAATCTGGAGTCATTGTTTTATCAAACCCAAGCTAACAACAAGCAGCTGCTTGAACTTTTTCTATTGTTATAGTTTATCTAATCCTGATCCAACAGTACACAGAAAACCAATTACTGCAGCCAAAGACGGCAAATGGCTACCTTTGCCAGAACTGGGCGCTGAACATTTCAAAACAGAAAACTAACATTAGCATTTCGACACTAACTGGCAGAGTATCTGCCATGATGCTGAGGGGTAGTGGGTTTCAAATTCATAGTTGACTATGAAAGAAATTATTTTTAATCGTTGTTTAAATGGGTTTTTAAATGTTAACTTAAGCTGTAGTGTATGAATGACCCGTTTTTACCCTTTTCAGCAACAGTTCTTCTGTGTTTTATCACCTGTTTCATACCCCAAACTTGGATGGGTGGGTTTACGACCCACTGTCCTTGGCAGAAAAGAAAGGATGCTGTTTGAACTGAAAACATGCCCAAAAGGTTCATTTTACAACACCCCTAATGAGCTTTTCAACTCTGATTCTCTTGTTGTAAGTTGTAACCTCCCACTTTTTCATTTATTCATTAAAAGGAGCAAGGATAGAAACAGTCCTTTGAGAAGAATGGTGATAGCATTTCTCCATCATGTTTGTTTCTAACTTGTGCACAAGAAACTTTGCTTGTTGGTCTGGTCTCTTACTGTGTCTCTCTTTATTCTCTAGGTGAATTTATCTGACATTGAATCACACCACAACTCTAAAATGAGACACTAAGTCTCTTCTCCAACCTTTCAGTCTTGCACAAAAACTATCTGTCTTCAACACTGCGCTGAAACATACAGCCCATTCAATAAACCTTGACTCGCTTATCTGTTGTCTGCCACTTAGATCCTCCTGATTTGTTCCTCACAACACAGATACAAGCTCTACAAATGAACTATTTTGTTTGATTGAATCTTCATTATCCGGAAAATATCTACAGACAGTAGATGTCCTTTTAAACTAAACATTATGAAGTAGAATTTTAATTTAAAAGATAGATTTTTTGGAAACCAGAAACTTGAAAAACTCCAACTTTGGCCCGTTCAGACCAGTCCAGGAAAATAATGTCTGACAGTAAACCGGTCTATGGCCTAAAAAAGGTTGAGGGCCACTGCATTAAGACTCAAATCTAATGATTTGATATCCTACTGTCAGTTAGAAGTCTACCATTTTAGGAGTGTTTTTTTGTAAATAATAAACAAAGCAGTTTAAACTCTGGGTGGTCAGGAGGTACTTCCAGATGACTGGATAACTACAGCTAATGTGATCAGGTAGACAGGTCAGACTGTACTTGATGTGTCATCAGGAAAGAAAGTTGATAAGGAGACTTGGTGGTGAGATAAGGAGATACAGGAGTGGATACAGAGTAAGAGGCTAGCTAAGAAAAAGTGGGACACTGAGAGGATTGGAAAGAGTAGACAGGGGTATAGGGAGACAGTACAAGGTGAAAGTAGAGGTGTCAAAGGCCTAACAAGGGGCTTATGATGACTTGAATACTAGGTTGGGTCATAAAGAGGGAGAGACTGAGCTGTACAGATTAGCAAGGCAGAGAGACAGAAATGGGAAGGACATGCAGCAGGTTAGGGTGATTAAGGATAGGGATGGTAATGTATTTACAGGTGTCAGTAGTGTCATGGAAAGATGGAAAGAATACTTACAAGAGTTGATAAATGTAGAAAATGAGAGAAAACAAATAATAGGAGAGGTGGCTGTTATGGAGAAAGAAGTAACAGATATTAGTAAGGGCAAAATGAAGGGGAGTGACCAGGATGGATAGGATCAGGAATGAGAACATCAGAGGGACAGCACATGTTAGAGGTTTTGAATAAACAGTCAGAGAGGTCAGACTGAGATGGTTGGGACATGTCCAGATAAAAGACATTGAATCTATTGGTAGAAGGATGCTGAGTCTAGAGCTGCTATTAGAGGTCTAGGTGAAGACCAAAAAGAAGGTGTATGGATGCAGTGAACAAAGACATGAAGTTAGTTGGTGTTAGAAGAGAGGATACAGAGGCAGGGTTAGATGGAGGAAGCTGATTGGCAGTGCAAACCCCAGAAAAGAAAAAGGAAAAGCAGAGGAAGTTCTTTAAAGTTCACTTGAAATGGGAAGATGATATGTGATATTATTATTGAAGTTAAAAGAAACTTGAAAAATAAAACCATTTTATTTTCGAAAAAGTCTTAGATTTCTCTAGAACAAAAAAGGAAACGTTGTCATCAGTTACAAAAAGATGCCTATCCAGTGAGGATAAGGGGGTCAGTAAGCTATAATGTGGCTGTGTTTGTGGTCTGTGATTGTCCCTAGGAGTACACTGTGTGTACACTGAGGATGACTCACAGTTGTGAGTGTGACTCACCTAGTCTCTCACACACTTGGCACCTAATAATCCCCAGTCAACCCACACACTGAAAGACAATACATGCTTATTGTATGTTGAACTCACTATCTAAATCATACCTCTTTACAGCTCATTTGCTTTTCATCCCTCATTCTCCCAAAACTACACTTCACTTCTTCTCAAACTCTTATGACTGGATCAGAATACAGATGATGTTCTGTTGTTTGTGATAAATCGCTTCATCTGCAACCCTGTTAACTATCTATCTTTTTTAAATGGTTGTCGGTGTATACTTTTATAGTACTTTTCTAAGTTCCTCAAAGGACAAAAGCGCTTTACAGTCACAGTCCCATTCACCCATTCACACACACATTCACACACTAGCTGGCCGCTCAGCTGCCCGGACACCGGCACCAAACTTCCAACACAGGCATGTTAGGGTTCAGTGTCTCAGTGTACCTGTAATCTTCTGATCAAAGGTCGACAGCTCTGGAGTTCTGAAATACACAAATGACAATTAAGGGTATGCTCATATGCATCCATATGGAGGGTTGACCTGTATGAGTGCTGCAGTTTTTTGGGATTGTCTGGGCCCATGGAGGATTGTAGAGAGGACCAGCCAGTTTAAGGGCACCGTGTCTTACAGTTTCCTTGAGGCTCATTCAAAATTTAAATTTGTCACGTGCGTGGTAGGTTTTTTGTTATTAGTATTTGTTAGGCTAATGAAAGTTGCACACACTTAACCCTTGTGCTATCCTATGACCCCACCCTTCCATTGACATGTTCTGCCTACTATGACAAAGGTGGAAAGATTTCATGTAATCCATGGACACCAGTGAAGATCACAAATCATTGAAGAAAAAAGGTTCAGAGCACTGTCTAGTGCAGTGGTTCCCAAACTTTTTCTGCAGGGCCCCCCTTTCTGAAAATTAGAATATTTTCGAGCCCCCCCCCACACTGACACAAACATACAAATCCTTTGTTTCTAAACTCCACCGCGCCTTATAACATGTGGTTAATGAGAAATCTTTCTCTGAACGGTAGAATTCTGTTATCTAAAGCTGAAGGAATCTCTAGATCTGTCTATGTCTCTGTCTTTAGAAATGCCAAAACACATCTGTAACCTATTAAACGAAACATTATTTGATTTTGGAGGAAAAAATGTCATTACTTAAGCAAAATTTGTTTTGTGTAACACCAGAAAACATGGGGGCATGGATGTATTAACCTTTGAAACTTTAAACAACTCTTTTAAAATAAAGTGGTTAAGTAATTTATTGAAAGGGGAAGACAATATCTGGAATGCATTTCCCAAATATATATTTGACACAATGGGAGGCATTAAATTCTTGCTAAAATGTAATTGTAAAATTGAAAAATTACCCACAAAACTTTCAAACCTTTACAAACAAGCTCTGCTGGCCTGGAAACTCCTTTATAAACATAATTTTTCTCCAACAACTTGTTTTATTTGGAATAACAGTAATGTACAATACTAGAATAAATCACTTTTTTTCCTAGATGGTATGATAATGATATTGTTTTAATCAGACAACTTTTCAATTCTCATGGACATCTTCTGACGTTTGAAGAATTTCTTTTAACATTCGGTATTCCTGTTCCACCCAGAGAATATGCAATAGTGTTAGATGCCGTTCCAACCAGTCTACTTCAACTGTTTAAAGGGATTAATAACACAAGTCAATTAAGAACCCAGACAATTTTTTTGGACAATGTGGATATTTGTGTTAATTCAGTTTCCAATAAACAAATAAGAAATATTTTACACCACAACCTTACCTGCTGGGAGGTTTTATTGGGAATCCAAATTTGTGGACATAAAATGGACTTATGCTTGGACTATTAGCAATAAATACTGTCTAAATAACAAAATAAAAGAGGTGTCCTTCAAAATATTGCATTGTATATATCCTACCAAAAAACCTTTGAGTAGATTTGTTGTGGACATGGACCTGTTTTGTTCATTCTGTGGAACTCAGGAGGAAACTATTGATCATCTGTTTGTGGGCTGCAGACATACAAATAAGTTTTGGATTGAAGTGGGAAACTATATTGGAAATATAACTAAACTAACTGTTACATTTTTAGATAAATACATTATTCTGGGTTACCTTAATGTCAAAGTAGACAAAGATTGTATCTTCATTACACAATTGTTTTTATTATTGACAAAATTCCATATCCATAAAGCCAAATGGTCAAACTCCAAACCTAAATTCCAGCAGTTTTTGAGTGAAATCAATCAGTACTGTACCATTATCAAACATCTGCAAAACCAAAAAGCAATTTGAACTAATTTAATTTTTGAAAGATTTAAAATTTATTAAACCCCAAAGATTTTTGAAGGAATAATTATTTTTGTCTTATGTTGTACATGTATGTGTATATATATATACCTTTTGTTTTATTTCTTATATTTTTCTGCAATATGTACACATTTCAATTCCCCCTGAGACATTCACATTGTTATTGTATTATGTTGTTTGTCAATAAAGTATGAAAAAAAAAACTCCACCGCGCCCCCCCTGCAATACCTCCGCGCCCCCCCTAGGGGGCGCGCCCCCCAGTTTGGGAACCTCTGGTCTAGTGGGTTTAGATGACCCAACTCCCAATGTTAAAGTGCCTAGGATAACACAAGGGTTACAACGTACAGTATGGTGTCACAAAACAGGCAGATGGCTGGTTCCAATTGCAGCAGATTTATTGGCTCAGCTTAAAGTTCACAAAATTCAATCAGGGTCAGGCTGGCAGAGGTCAACAACGAGCATGAGAGCATCAGAGTAGCAACTAACCCTTGGACTGAAGAATGAAAAAAATGCTGTAAAATTAATTCTTATCCTTTGATGCTTCAGAATTGATCTAAACGGTACAAAAACAGGATCCTGCAATGTTTTTTTTTAGTGGCCCTGTCCAGATTTATCCTAAATGATCTGTTTTAAATTATCTGTGTTAAAGTGTTTACAGGACTCTACAAAATCTGTGCTGATCTCCATCAATGAGCTGCCATTATCTAACAGTTTGATGTGCTTCGCAAAATGTGTAAATTGCCTCATGGTGCTAATCATGTCTGGTTACCATAGTAACTTGAGGCCAGCCTGTTCTCTTCCACTTTGTCACAGACTGGTGTAAGCTCTGGGATCAGAAATCAGATCGGTCTCGTGCATGAGTTATTTCAAAACTTCAATCATTAACAAACACACACACACCTTTTTATGACCACTCTTAATGAAATTTCTATGTCTTAATGTTCCAATAAGGCACATTTCAGTATTTCTAGTGTACAATGAATTGTTTTTGTGCCAACTTAAACAGTTATAAGATACCCTAGAGCAGGGGTGCTCACACTTTTTTGGCGTGTGAGCTACTTTTGAATCGACAATGTCTTGAAGATCTACCTATAATATATATATATATATATATATATATATATATGTGTGTACACACATATATATATATATATATATATATATATATATATATATATATATATATATATATATATATATATATATATATATATATATATATTAAATACTATTAGTAAATGTTTGTTAGTTATGTTTATTAGCTACATATTTATTTGAACATTATTGTTTATGTACTGATGATTAAAAACTAGACAGTAAGATTACACAAAGATATTTTTGTATTAACATATGAGGCATTTTATTACAGACACAGAAAGCAGCAACCATCGTATGTCATGCTCTGCTGTAAACCGTGTAATGGGGTTAGCGTGGTATTTCAAAGGCGATGCTGGCTCCGTACGAAGCGCGTGCCACGGGAAAATAATAGCTTCCTTCATGAGCTCGTATTTATCGGACGAGAACTGCAGAGGCGATAGCATGAGGAGACACGCGGGGCGGCTTCAATAAATATTCCGGTTGTCCAGGGTTGTCTTCTGCCGGGGACTTCTGCCGGGAACAAGCAGAGTTTGCGCTCAGTGAATTTAAACACGCATCTGCAGTGACGTATGCATCAGAGGATGTCCGATTGGCCAATCTGCATGTCAATCATGTCCCGTTCCTTGTCGGTGAGGATTTTGATTGTCTGGTGGATTTTTAAGAAGTACTTTTTTTTTTTATCTTTTCTGGCCCGCGATCTACCCTCTTGTCCAACGTAATGAGCACCCCTGTCCTAGAGGAATAATAAGATGGCCAAAGGAAGAGATACAGACCACGGATGTTAAAACACGAAAGCTCCTAACCATGCATGGAGGGTTCCATCCCAAATCCAGCTACCTGAGACCAAGATGGATAAGTACATCAAGCTCAAGGCCCCAACTGACAGTGTGCTCAGTGAATGTCTCAGACAATGGAGAGCAGAGGATACAGTCCTGGAGGACAGATCGTCATGGGAGGACAAACACCTGCATGGGACGTAACACTGGACCATAACTGAAGTGGCTGATATCAAGAAGTCCTACCAATGGCTAGAAAGGGCTGGCCTACAGGACAGCACTGAAGCACTCATCCTGGCAGCTCAGGAACAAGCCCTGAGCACCAGAGCGATAGAGGCTCAGATCTACCACACCAGACAAGACCAAAGATGTAGATCTACCACACGAGACAAGACCCAAGGTGTAGATCTACCACACCAGACAAGACCCAAGGTGTAGGCTTTGTAAAGAGGTGCCTGAAACAATCCAGCACATAACTGCAGGGTGGAAGATGCTGGCAGGGAAAGCATACATGGAGCGCCCCAATCAAGTGGCTGGAATAATATACAGGAACATGTGTGCAGAATATGAACTGGAAACCCCATGGTCAAAATGGGAAACACCTCCAAAGGTGGTAGAGAATGAGAGGGCAAAGATCCTGTGGGACTTCCAGATCCAGACTGATAAGATGGTAATGGCGAACCAACCAGACATTGTAGTGGTGGATAAAGAACAGAGAAAAGCCGTTGTGGTGGATGTGGCAGTGCCAAGCAATGGGAACATCAGGAAGAAGGAACATGAGAAACAGGAGAAATACCAGGGACTCAGAGAAGAACTGGAGAAAGCCTGGAAAGTGAAGGTGACAGTGGTGTCTGTGGTAATTGGAGCACTCGGGTCAACCTCCGCGTCCGTCTCACTGAAGTTAAGCGCTCTCTTTTTTTCTTCACATGTTTCCATGGCGACTCCAGAAATCGGCAATCCATTGAAAATGGCTTGTTTTAATCACCGAGAACGCGCATGACCTTACGGTTACCGAGAGGAGGTTAATTAACCCTTGTGCTATCCTAGGCACTTTACCATTGGGAGTTGGGTCATCTAGACCCACTAGACAGTGCTCTGAACCTTTTTTCTTCAATGATTTGTGATCTTCACTGGTGTCCATGATTTACATGAAATCTTTCCACCTTTATCCACCTTTGTCATGGTAGGGAGAACACGTTAATGGAAGGGTGGGGTCATCTAAGATGGCACAAGGGTTGAGGCAACTCATAACCTGTGTTTTGGAACCGACATACACAGAGTAAGCAAGTGTAGGGTTACTTACGCAAGAGTTCAGGGTTAAAGTCAGGTTAGTTACAACTTGCTTTTTGAAAGACTCCCCTGGGAATTATATTCTATAAAGACCAATAATTTAACGTCTTTCCAAGAAATTATTTTAATGTGAAATAGTAAAGTGTTAGCTTTCTAAATGAAGTCAAAGCCTAAACACTTTGCATTAAATGTAAGGTTTTTCTGAATCAAATGAATTTTTTAGAATTAAATAGACAAATGTTAAAACATGTTTTTGGTATCTCATAAATAATTATCCCAAGGCATTTAGGGAAACGATGAAAGTTTAGTTTAAAAAATAAACATGAAAATAGAAAAGAAATTCTGAAATAGTGATCCCCTGATCATTCTGTAAAAGTGAAAGCTGGGTTTTTTCTTTATCACCGGAAACACTAAGTGAGATGTTTGCATAGCAGATGTTTTCTCTTCCAGATGAAAAAGACAAGGAGACAGATGCCAGCTCACGAATTCACTTCTCACGCCGGCCCCCTTCTGTCCCTGTTCTCAACATGCGTCCAACTATTTGATTGCCCATTCGTGTTTTTTTTCAGCATGTTTGTTTGTATGTATATACATGCATAATGAGATGGAAAAGTGCCAGCGTTCTCCGTGAAGATGGACGCTGACATGCTCCAGTGACTGCAAAGCTGGAGGATGAGTCCCACAGCTGTGGGAGGATGGGCAGGGGAACGGACTGCTTTCTGCTCACATGAATGGCAGCATCTTCAGATCCTAGTGATGCTGTTTGGTGATGCCTTGTCTCAGCATTAGTTGGAGACATCCTAGAGATGCAGGTAAAAATCTTATCATGTGTTTTCTTAATAAAAGATCAATTCTTTATTTAAAGGTGCTTCCTTTTCAGTGGAAGGCAGATCAGTCCTGTTTCGCTGCTGCTTTTCCAGCCCCCCTATCCTCCGCTGATGATTGGTTGGAAGTGTTTACAAGCATTTGGAAAGCCTCACATTTTTACTTTTTTACTTCTATCTTGCAATAATGTACTCACATTAGAAAGGTACATCCTAAATCATGGCAAATCTAATTTGTGCAATTTCTTAGGTGAAGAAAGCTTGACTAATGGCTGCTTTTCTGAAGATGGTTGTAAGATTAAACAAGGACATTTCAACAATTTAAATGCTGTTATATTTCGAACATTTCATCCTTCATTACTTCCTGTCAGGTAAAAAAAAAGCGGAAAACTGTTGTCTGAAATGAAGAAATTTAATTTCATCTTCTGACACGCTGTTTTTCCCAGGAAAAAAACACTTTCCAGAGATGTTCAGCTGTGATTGACAGCTCATCCTTCCACAAAGGTTTTCCTCAAACGAACTGCAGTCATATGCTGGCATAAGGGGGGGCATTGTTTTGTTTGGTTGTGAACAGTCACTGGGGTTAGGTCCAGCTTTGACTTTAGTGTTGTAAGACTGTTGTTCTGAGTTCCTCTAACACTGAACAAGTTAGCCCCCCTCCTGCAGTGTGATGTGCTGGGCTGCTCGAGACTGGGGAGAGGGGCTGCAATGACGTCCTCTGAACAAAGCTTCTTCTGAAAGCCCCCCAAGGCAGGTCTTAATTGTGATATGTACACCTCCCACCCCCTTTCTGTTTTCTTCTGCTTCCTCCAGCTATTAGGAATTGGATTTGGAGCAGAACGATCCATTTGGACTCTCTCTTCCATTGCTGTCCCTCTCTCTGCCTCAACTCCTCCTCTGAAGGTTTCTCTCATCAAAGCTCAGGAATTAATCTGTCTATTTTTACCTGAAGGAATGAAAGCAGTGAATGAGGTAATGCCTTCCTGTCCATCAGGAGGGCAGCGGCGCGTGGGCTCTCCGCTACGTTTAGGTATGGGGAGTCAGCACCACCATCTGGGCTGCAAACAGAGGAGCTGCTGGGAAAGCCACAGAAATTGTTTGCAGTTTCTTGCATGATTAAAGAAGGACTAAAGAAATAACGAGGAAGGAGCACAACTCCACCAACAACAAAGTTCTGAGGTGATTTTAGTACAAAAGGCCAGCTTGTGGGTTTGAAAAAATAACAAACACATCTAAGGAGGTTTGTGAGAAGAAAGCGCCACCTAGTGGATTAAGACCAGAGGTGACAACAAAGCCAGTTTGGTTTGTTAGTCTAAAAAAAGCAAAGAACTCTAGTTTGTGTGACTGACATAATGTACAGGAGAGGTCATCCAAAACATGGAATCGTCTCATCAGTCTTTTTTCTGATTTTCAAACATCAAACTTCACATAACCAACAAATCAGCATTTGAAACGAAAACCCATCAAATCCATGGTTTGTTCTTGTTTCTTCAAACAGCATTTTACTGAAAAAAACAGCTTTTATAGGGGTTTCTGTCCCACAGCTTCAACCACAGATGAAGTGTTTTTTCTCCATCACCCCTCACATTCTGTTTTCATGCTGCACACCTGAAAAAAGGCAGTTGAACAGCAAATGGGTTTGGATTTTCTCAGATACAGATCTTTGGGAATATTTGTCTTTTGATCAACTTTAAAGACCAATCAAATTTTGTATTGTGTTTTTAAAATGTTCTTGTTGCATTTTTTTGCAAGAATTTAGGGGCTAAAACTGTGTTTCCCAGTGTGTCTGTATTGAAATCATCGTAAAGCAGGACCAGATGAAAATGCTGTAGGTAAAATGGGTGGACCAAAACCTCCCTGAGCCGCTCCATTTTGATATATCTGTCAAATAGATTCATAAATGTCTCTGTTTTCCTCGCCTAACTCTGTTAGAAAAAAATGTACATTACAGGTCCATTTTTGTTCCCTAAGGTACAAACTTTGCATATGTACTTTGAATGTCACGGTGCCTGGCAGTCTCCTCCCCCCTCCAGCTCTGCTCTGATGTTCCTAATTGCCACCAGCTGCCATCACTCTCCTCATCATCTTCTGAGGATTCAAAAGGAGACCCAACGCCACTACTCGCTGCCAGTTTGTTACCCCTTATGGTGACTGTTCTGCTTTTACTGTGGGAAACAGGACACCAGGTACACCAATAGCTTGCGTTTAAACTCTGAAACCCCTCGCTAGAGGAGAGGCCGCGGGCGGGTGACGTCATGTCATCTTCTAAAGATTTTCTCCTCATCCCTGTCAAGTTAAGTCATGCTTCTGAAACTCTGGACCTCCACGCCTTGATTGACTCCGGCGCTGAACAGAATCTTATTGATCACAGCCTTGTTACTCGCCTGTCCCTGCCTACCGAGTCCCTTCCTTCCCCTGTTAAAGCCGCTGGGTTGGGGGGTCAGCACCTTTTTGTTATTACTCACTGTACGGAGGGAGCCTGTGTTATTAATTTCCTCTGGTAATCTTAGAGAACTCGCCCGGTTCTTCATAACTCCAACCCCCCAGAACCCCATCATTCTGGGGTTCTCCTGGCTTCGTCACCACAACCCGCAATTTGATTGGGTCCATCGTCGCATTATCGGTTGGAGCGAGTTCTGCCTCGCTAACTGCTCGGAAGCATAAATATTGCAGCGCGGAAGGATACATGAGTGAATCGACAGTGATCCAACTGTCAGTCTCTGTCAGTGTCGATAAAAGGTGGGAGGATGGCGCTTAGACATTTATTCACTGAGGATTTAATCACGGAGTTATTTAATTTTGGGATAAAGGTCACTGAAGATGAGAGAAGTAAATTCAAAGGTAAAGTTTTTTTAATTTTTTATCAGCGTTTGTGGTGTTAATTCAGTTGGAAGTTAACTTTTACGGTTAGCGCTAGCCAAGTTCATACTCTGTCAACAACATTAGCTAGCTAGACTCACATTAACGATTGCCATTATTAACGTTAACTAGTTAACGTTAGTTAAAACATTATTATTTGATAATAGTATAAATAAATATAAGTAAGTTAGCAGTACTATCTTGGCGACAGTTCACCATCGAGCTAACATTAACTTTTCAGCTTCTCATCCAACTCTGCCGCGGAAAAAATAACGTTAACGTGAAATAATAATAAAATATTTCAGAACAAAAAACGAATGGGCGCCAATAACGTTTTGTTTTTTTCTCTTTTCTCTCACATTGTATGAAACCATGGCCCTGATCAAAATGTAAGTTTTGCAACCCAACTGGATCACGGCATTTGAGTTATTAATACTATGTCTGATACATTCCTCACCTTATTTTGCAGCACTGTTACAGGTTTCTGACCAATGATGATTATGTGAAAGTGTGTAAGGCCCTGATTTTGAAATACCCTTTCTTAAAGGACAAAGAAGGCAATTGTTATGTGAGTTGACAGAATGTTAATTGCCAACCTTCATTTATTATACTAGAGTACTAATCCAGTCAAGATATTAACTATGTTTTCTGCATTTTGTTGCACACTGTTTTTCACCATGTATTTTCATGCTTGTCCTTTCAGTTCAGTTTCAGTTTTCTGCAAGTCGTTTGTCTGCTTATTTAATTGTTCTGTTTTTATATTCTTTTAATTAGCATACCTGGCACATTTCTCCCAAACGTAAGTTCAAATATGAGCGAGTGCCACTGGTAGATGATGAAGAGGTGAGAAAAATGAAACAGAAATTTGGTAATCACAGAAATCCTTTACAACTGGAAGAAAGGTCAGAGCATCTTCTTTGGTTTGCTGTGTATCTATGAGTGCATGTTTTACACACAAGCAGTGTGACCCAATGGTTAGCCCCTTAACCTGGAATGGAATAGAATGGTCCCCCCTGTAAAGTGCTTTAAGTAGCTATGATAAAGCGCTATATAAAATGTAATATCCATGTTGCAGCTATTTCAGGAAATGGGCCGGCTTCATGATGAAATGAATATCTGCCGAAGATTCGAAGATGGCTTTAAGGTCCGAGTACCCAAAGGGCTTAGCTTGACTCAAAGGAAATCTCCCCTTGCAGATCTGGCTTTGGAGGAAAGAGAGGCTGCCCTCACAGAAGATGTCCCTGGTAAGTCACCCCTAGTGTTGTGGAGCCATTTAAGCTTAATTTCTTTTTATATTTGTCTATAAGATAAGGTCTAACTAATCAAAATACACAGTACATTCACGTAATACACTTACTTTTTTTTTTTTTTTTTTTTATAATTTTCAGGGATTGATTTCAGAGCTGCAATCCTGCTGTTGCCGATTCTGTTCAGGGAGAAAAATGACATTCTCGTCATACTTGGGGAGGTGTGTAATTTGCAATTAGTTTATTTCCCACAGAGACAGTCCCACAGTTTTTTTTGTGTGTGTATATATATGAACTGTTGTTGTTGTTTGTTTGTTTTTAATGAATGTTTGTGGTAGATTTAAGGTAACTACTTTATGACCTTTATGATCGCTTAAAGAACAAGTGTGTGTGTCGCGTTGCTAGTTCTCTGATGCTGCCATTTTGGTCTGATAATCATATTTTGCGTCGCCATATTTCATTTTTTGTTGTCCCAGACCTAGCCCCTAGTTGTTTTGATTGTTAAAAATCAATAATTAATCAATATTGAACTTACTTATTACAATTTTTAACAAATTGTGACTGTAAAGCTGCTTTCACACAATTTGCATTGTAAAAGGCGCTATATAAATAAATGTGACTTGATTTGACTTGAATCTCTTGCAGGAACAGCCACCATCGCCATATCCTACTGTACAACTCGAAGCTGTCACTGACTGGAGAAGTGTGCTGGAGGAAGGTGTTATTGTGCTGGAGGAAGGTGTTATTGCTGCTTTTCGTGCTTATTTCATCTAAAACATTGTATATCCATCTCGCCTGAAGAACACCCTGATTTTCATTCAGCAGTATGTTCTAAAAATTTCTGAGGTTAATGATAAGCCTATACCTGTTAGTGTAACCAGGGTAATCAACATTTTAGCTTGATCAACAACCGCAATGCCTACACCATTCAGCTGTCTTAAAAGCTCTCGAAGAGCCTTCACATTGAAGTTTTGAGGTGATGGATTTTCATGCTTTGGATACATACAGTACTTTGTCGATGATAAACTGTTTGTTAGTATGCAGCATTTATGTTAAGCTGTGTTGGGAGGGTTGTAGAACATTGTGGATGAGCTCAAAGTTTTTGTTTTTTAATCCAGAATACATTAAGTGTCATGTAGTTTATTCGTTAAGTGACTCTCTTTACTTTGGTGTGGTGTGTTAAAGCGTTTTGCTTGGTCTTTGAGTTTGAATAAACTTATGTGTTTCTGCACTATATTGCTGTTCTTATTAGTGAAGTTCATGAAATTGAAAGAAGGAAAATATAAATGGTTCCATTATATTTATTCCCTGTATCTGATATCGCTGTTCATTTTGATTTTGGAGTGGCAGTAAGTTGCCAGTTGGTCAGTGAAATGCTTCTTAAAAAATGTAACTAATTATTTGTAATGGTTTTTTTTATCAGACATGACATCCTAAACATTGTGGCATTTTATTTTGGGATGTTACATTGTATGGTTGTGAGATGAATTATTATTGAATCTGTGAATTAAACTGTTTTCCATTTAAGGACTAAAATGTCTAAAATTCAGTTAGTTGTTGTTTGTCTTTATTTTCTTTCACTCCTTAAGGAATAAAAATGAACTTTTTTTGCCACCTAAAGGTACAAAATGGTTTGTCACTGGGGCGGTACCTTAAAGGGACAAAATTGTACCTTTTTCCGGAGGTACTTTATTGTACCTTTGTCTAAGGTACATTATTGAGCCTCAAAGGTACAGTATTGGCCCTTAGAAGGTACAAACAAGTAAGGTACAAATTTGCTCCTCTTACTCAAGGTACAATAATGTACCTTTGAGGGTACCACCCCAGTGACAAGCTTTTTTTCCTTGAATGTACTGTTTTGTACTTTTTTTTTCTGAGAGTGGTTGGAATCTGGATAAAACTTCATGGCTGTATTGCTCCAATTTTGGTGCCATTTTTTTTGCACCACTAATGGTAGCCTGAGGTTGTGAGGGGCTATAAGGTAGCAGGAATGATTGTAAACGAGGGTATTAGTAGTTGCTTACTTCTGCAACAGTCGAAGGCAAATTTCTTAGGAACGCCTGCTGCTCTGAAACAAAGTTTGTCCTTGAAAACGTCAGTTTTGTGGTTTGTTTTAAAATGGCATAATCATAATTGGAAGACCACTGGGTACGCTTAAAAAAAAAACACATCAAAAGATGATCGGAGAAGAACTCTGAGAAAAGTTCAGTTTAGCAGCTTAACCCTTGTGCTATCCTATGACACCCCCCCCCTTACATTGACATGTCCTCCCTACCATGACAAAGGTGGATAAAGGTGGAAAGATTTCATGTAGGACACCAGTGAAGATCACAAATCATTGAAGAAAAAAGGTTCAGCACACTGTCTAGTGGGTCTAGATGACCCAACTCCCAACATTAAAGTGCCTAGGATAGCACACGTTAAATGGTTCAACTTCATGAGAAAATCTATGCTGGCACATGAAAGATGTACTTGCTACTGTATAGCCTTTGATGCTCCACATGTTTGGGTAGAGTTAACAATGCTAAGTTAAGATGTAAAGTAGGTTACCCTCTCTCTATGTGGAGTGCTCCAACCCCAATTGGAGGAGTTTAAGTATCTTGTGGTCTTGTTCACGAGTCAGGGAAGATCAAAGTGTGAGATCAACAGGTGAGTTGGGGCAGCGTCCAGCGTTATGCAGTCGCTGTACCGGTTGGAGAGAGCTGACTCAATAAGCAAAGCTCTCATTTAACGGTCGATCTTTGTTCCAATACTCACCTATGGTCATGAACTCTGGGACCTTGTTCTTTCATGACCGAAAGAACAAGGTCCGGAATACAAGTGGCTGAAGCAAGCTCCCTCCATAGAATGGCTGGACGCTCCCTTAGGGATAGGATGAGAGGCTAGGTCACACAGGAGATCCCACTGCAGCAAACCTATTCACTGAGAAAATAACTGGTGACCAGAGGGGGGGACAGAGGTCTGACTTCTGACAGAGCCCCTCTCCTGCGAGTGGCTCTGGAAGCAATTGATCCTCCGACACTGAGGTCAACCTTGAGGTCGGGATGCTGGCCTGTCCAGGTGGCATCGGTGGCAGTCACTGATAAGGGAGGGGTCAAGGATGTCTACAGCAGCAACCCAGGAGCGTTCCTCAGGGCTGTACCCCAACCAATCTACCAGATATTGAAGCCGACCCCCAAGCACCGGGAATCCAGGATCTCCCTGACGATATAGGCCGGCCCGCCATCCACCATCATGGGAGGCATGCCAACGACGGAGAGCTCAGACCACGACTCTCAGTTCAGAATCTACTGAATAAGTGGCTGCGGTCTGCTGCCCCTGCTTGATCCCATATAGCTGGTCCCCGGGGTCTTTTCCGTCAGCTGGAAGGGAGATCAGCATAAGAGCGGAGGGGTAACGATCTTGGGCTTCTCCAGTTAGGAGGGAGCACACCAGTGACACTTTAGCATTTTCCGTAGGATAGAGGCTCAATTCTTGGCACAGGAACAGGTAGCACTGCATAAGGAACCCCACGCATTGCACGGGATCCCATTGAATTTGTCCAGAAGTGCCATCAGGCTAGAAACTCCTGCTGCTGGATCCCTGTTTGGCAAAGTATTCTGTCACAAGAACAGGCAGATGACTGGATCCACCAGGTTTTTAGCTCAGCTAAAAGTCCACAAAGCTTAATCTGGTTCAGGCAGGCAAGAGGGCAAGAGAAGGCATGAGATCATCAAACGAGAAACAGGGGTAGTCAGTATTCAGTCGAGATTTGGGGCAGGCAGCAGGCAAACGGAGTCAGGGGCAAAACAGGGTCTGGAAACAGAACATCAGATCCAAATACAACACTTGCTAAGGAAGGCAGAGTGGCACAAACAATAATTCGCTGAGTGAGTGGTCATGGAAATGTTCTGGAAATGGGTATTACTGAAGGATTTCGGTCAATCATTGTCAGCCGAAGAAATGTGTGGACATCTGCGATCCGATCCGACAATTCAGGCGACCAAAATTTGTTGAAAGCACAGATGTGCTGTATGCAACATTTGCCAGTGATGAAAACCCCAACGAAGAAGCAGAAGACCTTGGAGGTCCCCATCGAGAATTCTTTCGCTTGCTTGTTAAAGCCATTTTCCAAGAAAGTGGGGCATTTCAGGGTGAATTCTTTTCTGATTTTCATTAGTTAAATGAGTGATTTATGTTAATAACAGAATGCATAGAACACTTTTGTTTAATAAAATTAAGTTTGTTTAAAGCTGACATGAACATATTTTTATTTGATCTGCAGAGTCCCCTAATGGGTTCTGACCAAGACTAAATGTTTTATATGTACAAAATCGAGTCTACAGCACTATTGGTCAGATGATGTGCCATCATTGTCCAAGGTGGAGAATGTCCTGCTCTCTTTTCCTCTGTTGTCTTGGACTACCTGCTGACTGGAGGTATGTTTGACATCTGCGTTTCTCTAGAGGATGTTGCTGATGTGGAACTTAGACAGCCTCAAGACAGTATTTTTATGACAGTGATTAAACTCTGTGTTCAATTTTATCCTTCATTTTCTAACTATTTTTACCATGCAGTGTCAGGGAGGGTGTTGGCAATTAAAATACAAATTGATGACATTTCATAAACACATGTTCTCCTTCTCACATTTTTTTGATTTTGATTTGATTTGAAATGGTTTATTTCAAGCAATTAAGTAGAAATAATACACAAAAGCAATATAATCTTTCTCATCAGTTATACATTCATACAGTATCTAAACAAACTTAGGATAATTAGACATATTAATAAATATTGCTTGAAAGGGAGTGGAATGAAGCGAACTTATATAACCCCACCCAGTTATACTATAACCATTTTATTACATGATTTATCAATATCCGGTTCCTATGTTTTATCAGACAGAATTAAAAATCACAAGATATCGATAAGGCACATGCCGAAGATGAATTACTTAAGTATTACGTCAAAAATAACTATTTTAGAAATCAACATGGCAAATGCAGATCAGTGATCTGAAATATATGCATATTATGTGTCAAGGTATGGGGTGAGGGGGGCTTGAGAGCAGGTAGGACCCAGACGCAGAGGCGGGAGGCAAACGGTTCCGAGGCAAGAGGGTTTATTGCAAAACAAAAGGCGCTGCCGAGTAGGATAACAAAAACAAAACTAGACTTACTGTGGCGACATCCAAGACATAAATAAAGCTATGACATGAAGACGTTAATGGACCAGCACAAGAGGAAGGGAGAGACGAGAATTAAATACAGACAGGGCAGACAAGACACAGGTGAACATGATCAGGACAGGTAGGGACAAGGAAGTAAAACTCAGGAACATGACCAAACAGAACACCTTTCAAAATAAAACAGGAAACAGAACCAAACATGACAGAACAAGAAATAAATCAAAAACCAAGACAAAAGAAACCCAAACCATGACAGTACCCCCCCCCCCCTCAAGTAACCGCTCCGAAGTTCCAACAGTCCACCAAGGAGGAGGGGGCCCGTGAGACTAACTTTGACAGGCAACACAGTACAGGGAGGCTGGGCTTGGCATGCCAGCAAGGCCGAGAAGAGTCCGGAGGACGGCCGGGAGTCCAAGCTGTCCGGCGAGGCAGGTCCGGAGGACGGCCGGAAGGCCGAGCGGTCCGGCGAGGCAGGTCTGGAGGACGGCCGGGAGGTCAAGCAGTCCGGCGAGGCAGGTCCGGAGGACGGGCGGGAGGCCGAGCGGTCCGGCCTTTCTCAGAAATGGAAATCCTGGACATATTATCACCTTTGTGACTGGAAGTAGCAGAGTTCCAGCAGTTGGATTTCAACCCGGTCTAAAGTTGAGCTTTGTTCATAATGAAGACAAGTCCCTTCCAGTCGCTCATAGGTGCTCAAGTGAGCTTGAAAGCTTTGTAAATTCCAAAAATCTAGCTGACAATGATGAGTTTTGTTGCGGGTTCTCTTAAGAATTTCAGAAAATATGAAAACAATGCTGTGAGTCCATCATAACAGGTTTACACCTGTACTACCAGGGCGCCCTGCCTATCAAGATGACGCCAAATTTGGTGAATACCGGAGTCCAATCTCATACTTTTCACAGTACATTGATAACATTTTCGAGGATCTTTTTTTGATTTAGTTGTGTTCCAACTACCGGGGAATCACACTCCTCAGCCTCCCTGGGAAAGTCTAGGCCACAGTACTGGAGAAGAGAGTCCGTCCGATAGTTGAACCTCAGATCCATGAACAACAGTTCAGTTTCCGTCCTGGTCGTGGAACAGTATAACAGCTCTACACCATCCTTAGGGTGCTGGAGGGAATGCGGGAGTTCGCTCATCCAGTCCATATGTGTTTTGTGGATTTGGAGAAGGCGTTCGGCCGCATCCCACATGGTATCCTGTGGAGGGTGCTCTGGGAGTATAGGGGTCCGGGGAGCCTTACTGAGGACTTTCCGGTCTCTGCATGACCGGAGCAAAAGCTTGGTTCGCATAGCCGGCAGTAAGTCAAACCTGTTCCCGGTGCATATTGGACTCCAGCAGGGATGCTCTTTATCACCGGTTCTGTTCTTAGTTTTTATGGACAGAATTTCGAGGCCACAGGCATTAGGGCAGTTTGTGGCCGAGTGTGAAGCAGCTGGGATGAGGGTCAGCACAGCTAAATCTGAGGCCATGGTTCTCGACCAAAGAAAGGTAGTTTGCCCTCTCGTGGTGGGTGGAGTGTCCCTGTCCCAGGTGGAGGAGTTTAAATATCTTGGAGTGTTGTCCATGAGTAGGGGAAGACAGGAGCGTGAGATTGACAAGCAGATCGGAGCGGCGTCCATAGTTATGCGGTTGATGTAACGGTCCATTGTGGTGAGGAGAGAGCTGAGCCAATAAGCAAAGCTCTCAATTTACTGGTCGAATTTCCTCTATAGCAGATGGTCCAACAAGTAACAAAAGAGTGATGCAGAATTTTATTGTTTCAGAACAAGATTTAATGTTTTTTGGGTTAATATCACTCTAAAGATTTAATTTGCTCTTTTTTCTGATTTTCCAAATTGACTTCTATTTTCACATAAATATCGTCCTGTTGTCCTCTACAGTGGACGTGTTGGGAAATTAAAACAAAAAAACATTTGAAAAAAATAAAAATTGTAAGGTGTTTTTTTAGGCCCAAATAGATAGGAAATCACACAAAAACAGAAATTGTAAGACACTTTTCTTCCTCGGTTCTCAGGAGGGTATGGATGTTTTGTTACATTCTAAAAATCTGTTCAAAACTAAACCATAAAAATGAAAAAACAACAGCTGTAAAAAATGTCATCAGTTCTTAAATAGAAGAAAACAAATGATGTTGGAGGTAGAGAAGGCCACTGGTTATTAGCAGCCATTGAAATTAGTGAGCAAGTCATTATTGTGCTGACTTTAATGGGTGCAATAACAAACTACAAAAAAGCATATGTTGGAAAAACTTGCTAAGATTATGGTAAAATGGAAAATTGCTCATGCAACAGATAAAATAATTATGGGAGGAGTCTTTAACATCCCTTCAAATTCCTACTTGATAGATGGACAACAACCAGAACACAATGATGTTATCAGAAACTCCTGTTTCTCAACAAACACATTTGATTACTGGGGATTGAAAAAAATCTCACGCCTCTAAAATATACTTAGTTTCAAACAATAACCAGCAATCAAGAATAGATTATTGGCTTATTTCTCATTTGCAGATGTATAAAACCTTTAAATAGAACCGTTTATACTTATAGCCTTTCCCTTAAACCATGGGTGTCAAACTCATTTTAACCAAGGGCCACATCAGCATAGTGGCTGTCCTCAAAGGGCCAGATATAACTTATTCATGTAACTAAAAGTAATGAAAATATAAAAGTAACTACTCCCTTAATGTTAAATAACTCATTATTTATGTATTATAACTTTTTTAAGTGACAATTACAGTTGTATAGAAAACATAGGTTTCCTTGTTTCTATAGCATAAATCCTTTTTAAATTAGATTCTGTCAGGTTAGGTTATATGGACAGTGTTTAAGTCCAAATGAATAGTTGCCCAATCTGATATTTCAAGTCCAATTCCCCCTATATAAGAATAAATACACACCAATTTTTACTTTTTATTTTAAGAAATTAAGAACTTTTATGCTCTCGCGGGCCACATAAAATGACATGGCGGGCCACATTTGGCCCCCGGGCCTTGAGTTTGACACGTGTGCCTTAAACTGTGCACAAATACACACCCATCTCACAACACATGGAATTTTAACAGTAAACTTTTACTAGATGATTTATTTACTAAGGAAATCAAATCTCTGTTTGAAAGTCAAGAATATGGAAATGACAAACAAAGAGAAGTGGGACTGGTTTAAAATCGAAAGCAAAGGAATAGCAAGTGAAATTGGTAAAAATTTAGAAAAAGAAATAGAAAACCAAAGCAAAAGGAAATTGTGAGAAAGATGAATATTTTATGCAGCAAGGCTGATCTGACCGAGTTCAACTTGCTCCAAAAACAACTTGATGAGATTCATACGGAAAAAGCAAACAGTGCGTTTATACGATCCAGAGCTAAGTGGATTGAAGGGTTTCAATCCACCAGCTGGCTCCCATCATGGAGGTTCCTGGGAGAGATCAATAAGATTTGTACGGAAGGTCCTGAACTCCTCCTTGAAGGTTCAAAATTTAGATGAAGATGGACTTCACACAGTTCTTTGTGAAGTGGAATCAATAATCAACAGCCGGTCAATAGACCTTTTTTCGCAAAAAACGGAAATACGTCATCGTGTCAACCCAGTTCCAGTTTGTACTTTTTTGGCGGAGAAATGGCAGCTAGACTAGTGTTTTCGACGAGCCTGAGTTGTCTTCCGAAGTTCACCAGCGCCGATGTGGTGAAGAGTGTGGAGATGCATTCGTCCACTAGAGGAAACAAATTGGACAAGGGATATAAATTCTTCCACGAAGAGTTTTTCCACCATTACCAAGGTAAGCTTCTGCTAGCTTTAGCCATAGCCGCATCACCAGTAACTCTGTGTGTTTACGTCAACTGTAAATCCTGGTGTTATTAATTTGTAATTTAAGGTATAACACATCGCAGTGAATATGTTGTGTGTATGTTTAATTGAAAAGGCATGAGATTAACATAACACCCAAAAATTTGGGGAAGCTGTACTAGTAGGTAAATAGGAAATGTTAACGACATTCAAGTTGCCCGTTTGTGTGTTCATTCTTTTTGCTGCGGTTGCGGCACTTTCTTCACTTACTATTAGTATTATTTTACTGAAAGTAGGGTGACCAGACGTCCTCTTTTCCTGGACATGTCCTCTTTTTTCATACCTATATAATAAAATAACATTGAACATAGATGAAATGTGATCATATTTGCTTTGCATATTTGCATATTTGCAGACCAAGAGCACAGGTGGGTTTGTGATCAAATTGTCATTATTATTTAAGAACCTATGTGCATCCATAAAAACTGTAAATTATTATAAAAACACCCCCAGTAGTGACTACAGACTGTAATTGCTTTTTGCCTTTTACTAAGGGAATCCATCCTGAACCGGTTAGTGAGCTGGTGGTGCAAAAGCCCAAAACAGTTGGCAGGGACGGTCTGAGGTCCACACTGTACAAGGCATTTACAGGTGATTCATTTAACTTTTTGTTGCTTTGTGAGAGCAATTCAAGTTTTTTTTAATGTTATGACTAACCAAATTATGGTTATTGCAGATATAATGAATTAAATTTGAATGTAGTTATGCACTTATGTCTAACTTTTTTGTGTGACCAATAATCTTGTGTTTCTCTTGTGTAGGACCACTGCCAGATCCATATATGATGGCATCTGGAAGCAGATTATGCCGGGTGCAGCCCCAACCTCTCATGGCTGTGTTGGATGGGGTCTCTGAGATGGAATGAAAGAGAAATTGGATATATATTATGGCAAATGCATGAATGCATACCTTAAATTACACTTATCTTATCTTTAACTATCAGTTCAGCCTTCTGTCTTACTGTTAATGATCTGTAATGTAATTTTTATTGTAAATCTTTGATGTTATTTGAGTTGTTATTAATCAGTTGATGTTACGCATACCAAAAAATTAAATGAGGCACAATTTTGACCAAAATTGTTTTATTTGTTCATCTAATTTTTGTGTGAAGTCAAAGTCACATTTCAATAGAAAAATATATAGAATATAACAGCTTTATTTAATTAGATTTTAAAAATATGTGGGAACACTAAATTTTTCCATACTATTTACACATTATACATTATTTACATACCAAACATTAATTCACTTTTCAAAACAAAAAAGTTCTTGATAATTTGCCAAAACAAGGCAGTTTAGCCAGATCTGATTCATACCTGTGTCTTGTTGCCTTGTATGTATTTAAGTCATACACGGGAGAGTCCCAGAAGTGAAAGGACTTTATCCTACTGATCACACTTTCCACTATAATTCTGAGGTGGGCCATGGCTGGGTTTGTTCCGTTTCCTCATTGCTGAATTGAGCTGAACGCTTAAAAGGTGGAATGATGAGCATAGATCCAATGTCAGTAAGGAGGTCATGAACGAGGAACTCTTTGTCCGCCATGACATCGTCTCCTGGCTCCAGCAAAGGAACTTTGCTACCTTTCAACACAACACAGTAGTCATGTTTCAAAAAGTATTTAATTACAAATACATTTCATTTATTTTTGTTAAGGAAAATTCAAATGACAAAATACTCAAAAGTAATTAACCCTTTGAGGCGCAACATATCCACACCCCCTCTAATGCGCAACATGGGTCTAAAATGACCTGCATTCATTTTCTATGCAATCTTATGATGGCTGAGTTTTATTTTGTTGTATCTATTAAAATATATATTTTTTACTGTTGAATATTCCAAGAATTCTTTACATATCTTGTTTTTTTATTAACCCAGATTTTTATTTTCAATTTTCCTTTCAAACTTTATGAATAAGAATGGTTTTTACAATAGATTACATGACGACCCAGTCATTCAAGTGTGATTTTAATCAAATTACTTAATACTATAATAATAACATCTGTTTTGAAGTAATATTTTTGCAATGAGTTGGGCCAAACATTTATGTCTTTAATTGAAACATGATTATTTTCATTTTGTAACACATTTGTTTGTTACAGTTTCTGTTTCTTTGCCCTTGTGGTTTGTTTCCTTTTTGTTCTGTGATGTTTTCAGTTAACTTCCTGTTTTATTTTGTAGTATTTCCTGTTTCGTTGTTGTTTTGAGTTTTACTTTGGTTCCCCATCAGTCCTGAGTGTTTCTACCTGTGTCTTGTTGCCTTGTATGTATTTAAGTCCGGTCTTTCCCTTCCTACTGTGCTGCTCCATAGGTTAATGTTTCCCCGTTCCTCTGTAATTCGAGTTTCGAGTTTGAGTGTTTCTAGCCTGCTTTGCAGTGGTTTTTGGTTTGTTTAGTTTTAGTTATTAAAGATCCTGTTCTCCTGAACCCTCCTGCTTCCTCCTCTCTGCACCTGGGTACTCCCTCCCTTTCCCCACCGTAACATTATGGAGCAGCCCAATATGTACCCAGCAGAGAGTGACGTTGGGTGTTTTGGAGCATTCTGCCAGGAGGCAGACGAAGAACGGCCGGACGAGTTCATCTACCCGGGCATGAGGGACATGCGGCTCCTGGAGGCATATTGCCAGGAGGCTGAGAGGACCAGAGGCCCCTGGTCCCAGGTCTCCGGTTCCATTTTCAAGAGGAGGCCGTCGTCGTCACCGCCGCCCTCACCGTAAGCCCTCCCTTGACTCCCGGATTGAGCTGGACATTCTCCTGCCACGGGCCTTCCTGGACCCTCTGGACCAGGACCTGTGGCTGTGGGAGGACCCTTACCTGGAGGAGGAGGGGGTCCCAGTGGACTTTGGAGGGTCAGCTTCCCGCCTCCTTCTTCAATGAGAGTCGACTGGCTGGAGGAGGGGGCCGCCGCCGTCCTACTCGACGACCCGTCCTGGTTCCGGAGGTGGACCTGGAGGTACCCCAACCCGGTCCTGCGTCCAGGAGGGAGCCGGACCCACCTCGACCCGTTCCGGTTCCAAAGAGGTTGCTGGACGCAACTCCTCCCATTCCTGCTCCTAGGAGGGTCCCGGACGCACCCCGTCCGGTTACGGCTCCGAGGAGGGTACCGGACGCACCCCGTCACGTTCCTGCTCCCAGGAGGGTCCTGGACAGGGGGATGGCAGACCGGAGGGAACCGGAGACACCTCAACCCCTTCTTTCACCAGACGCCTGGCCCGAGCTTCCTGCACCAGACGTCTGGCCCAAGCCCCCTGCACCGGACGTCTGGCCCGAGCCCCCTGCACCGGACGTCTGGCCCGAGCCCCCTGCACCGGACGTCTGGCCCGAGCCCCCCGCACCGGACGTCTGGCCCGAGCCCTCCGCACCGGACGTCTGTCGCCAGCCGCGGACCCTGAACCCGAGCTGCCTACCGCGGACCCTGAACCCGAGCCGCCTGCAGCGGACCCTGAACCCGAGCCGGCCGCCGCGGACCCCGAGCCCCAGCCGCCTGCCGCGGATCCCGAGCCCGAGCCACCAGTTCCAGACTCTGAGCCCGAGCCGCCAGCCGTTTGCTGGTTAGACTGTCGATGCCGGATGGCGCTGCCTTCCGGCCGCCCTCCGGATCCGCCTCGCCGGACAGGGCGAAGGTGGCAGCATCCAGTATGTTGTACCAGAGAAGCATGGGCCACCTCTGTGTTATTCACTGACATGAATAGTTTCTAACCGTTTGAGCCATTGTGTCCACACCTCATTTTTATCTGTTATAGTACTGGATCACTTCTAATTTCTTCTTTTGACTGTTGTCATGCACTGCTTTGATATCATGCATGGTGCTCAACAGGCACAAAAAACAAGACATTTTGAACATATATGGAGGAATAAATGATAAAATGTAATTTATTTCAAAGTTATGTTGTGTAAATACTGAGCCATATGAGAAATAACAGAAAATGAATGTGGGTCATTTTGGACCCATGTTTCGCATTATAGGGGTAGTGATACAAAAACATTTTTTATTTAAAAAGTAAGAAATGAAAAAATAAGATAATCATGTGTGATGGTAAAACAAGTTAATTGAGGAATACCTTGACTGCTGACCCTTTTTGACCCCAGAGGGTGAACAGCTTATTTTATAAACATTTATTTGTTCAGGTAGAAATGCATTTATCCAATAACGATACACATAGTTGACTAACGTTAACCAAACACTTTATGAATAATCTTACCTGCAGGTGGGTGTGACACATAGTCGTGATCCATCTTTACTGCCTTAGCTTAGCCACCATGTCGCTATCTTCACTGCATAGCTGCATAGACTGACGTTTGAGGTTCTGTCATATACTGACTCCCTTCTCAAAGGAGCAGTAAAGTTGTTCCAAGAGAAAATACTCGGGGCAACACCACTCCTCAGGCGACGAATGACGGAGCCGCACCACGAATCCGGAGCGAAGTGCTACCTGTATTTACATTAAAACTATGCCCTTCCTCTCTTCGTATCGCCTTATCCATTTGGGTTTCAGGTTTGGATCCACAGGAAAATAATGAAATGAAAGGCCGGGCTGTTTTTGGTTGGAAGACGAACAGCCTGGAGCACAACAGAAACTGCAACTCTTCGACTCATTTTTCATCTCTGCCGCTATGCTAACAGGAAGTTGTTTTACATGTCATTGACGTATTTCCGGTCGAAAAATGCGGAAGTGTGAAAAAGGTCTATAACTAAAGCATACACAGATCCTAATGATCTGGAAGCACTAAAAGCAAACCACCTACTGCTGATAAAAACTATACCATGCTTACCACCAGGTAACTTTCCGGAAGCTAATGTATATGCTCGACGCAGATGGAAGCAAGTGCAATAAATGTCAGATTTATTTTGGAAAAGATGGATTAGAGAATATCTACCTCTACTACAGAAAGTAGTAGAGGTAGAAAGTGTCTGGAGTGAAGCAGAATATAATGCCAGGAGACATTGTCATCATCATGGACAGCACAGCACCTAGAAATTCCTGGATCATGGGAAGGGTTTTACAGACTTTTCCAGACAGAAGAGGATTTGTGCGTCAAGTGCAGATTAAAACCAAGAGCCGATGTCTGGATCGCCCAATAACAAAGATCTGCCTACTACAAGAAGAGGAAGCTGGATGAGGAACAACTGCTTCACACTGAAAAATCTTGACTGATGGACTTGAGTGTGACATAAGGACTGATAGGTCATCCTTATGAGAAGAAAAGAAGATGGGACATCAATTATGGACTTTAGATGCTAGGTTTTTTAATGACTCGTGTCCCCTAGTAATTTAAATGTATGTAATTATTATGTATGTTAATTTAATAATTAGGGGCTGGTGTGTAAGTGCCATGAATTAATTTGTTTTTTTTGTTAGGATGAATGAATTTAACTATGTTTTCAAAATAGGCCATTGAATTGGTGTTCAGCTTGTGGGTCACAAGGTTGTGGGCGGTGACCTTAATTGACTTTATCTCACCTGCGGTACTTTACCTGTGTAAGATGGAAGGGGCGGTGAGCTGGGTTGCTGTATTTTTTGTTGACTGCTTTATACGCTTTAAATATATTTATTTATGATACCTTTAATTACCCTTTTTTTGTCACGATTAAAAGTTCAGGAAACAAACTTCATTATGCATGGTCCATTTTTTGAGCTCGAGCACGTCATTCAATAACCCAGACCCAGTATCAGCCTCTCAGCGACTGTTTGGTTTTGAAGTCGCTATACTGACGCTGTCTTTAAGAAGCTCAAAGAACTGTTTGTTTCTGCACACACACTCATTCAACCAGACACTCATAGACAATTTATTGTGGAGGTTGACGCTTCCGATTCGGGTGTTGGCGCTGTTCTCTCTCAAAGAGAAGCCTCTTCTGGAAAGTAAAAACCCTGTGCTTTCTTTTCACGTAAGCTCTCATCTGCTGAACAGAACTATGACGTTGGCAACCGAGAACTCTAAGCAATAAATTTGCCATAGAAGAGTGGCGACATTGGCTGGAGGGGGCTAAACATCCATTCCTCGTCTGGACTGACCACAAGAATCTGGCGTACCTTCGATCGGCTAAACACCTCAACTCTCGCCAAGCCCGTTGGTGTTTGTTTTTTGATTGTTTTGACTTCGTAATCACATACCGTCCCTGCAGTCGCAATGTTAACCTGATGCTCTCTCCATGAAATATAACCACTCTGAATCCATTGACCAAACCACCATCGTTCCTTCCACCTGCATAGTGGGGAACGTCACACGGGACATCAAGGATGAGGAACCCAACCATCCTCCCTGTCCCCATGGAACTCTGTATGTACCCTCTTCCCTCAGGCCGGACGACGTTACTAGGGGACACTCTTCACGCATCGCCTGCCATGGTGGAGTGCGCAGAACACTCAATCTACTTAAAAGACGTTTCTACTGGCCCGCCATGGAGAAGGACGTATGAGATTACGTGGCAATTTGTTCCAACTGCGCCCGCTCCAAAATGTCCAGCTCACCCCCGGCTGCTTACCTGCATCCACTCCCCACTCCCAGTCGACCATGGTCCCACATAGCTGTGGATTTCGTAAATGTTTTGCCACCCTCTCATGGACACAATGTTATCTTCACTATTGTTGACCGTTTCTCTTAGTCAGCTCGGTTCATTCCTCTCCCTCAACCACCTACTGCTACTGAAACTGCTGATATATTGGTCAATCAGGTCTTCCGCCATCATGGACTTCCTGCGGACATTGTTTCTGACCGAGGACCCCAATTTACGTCACAGGTCTGGAAGGCCTTCTGTACTGCTCTGGGTGCCAAAGTCAGTTTAACTTTTGGTTATCATCCACAGTCCAATGGACAGACCCTTCTGGTTATACCTTCCACCATTTCAATTCCAACGCCAGTGAACATCGGGAGAATAGCAGTTCCTCTGTTCATCTTTATATGGCTCTTCAATCTGCGGTTCCAAACCCCGGGTGTCAGATAACACTCCCTACATTTATAGATCAACCAGTAGAAGTTCGAGAACTACTGCAGAGTTGGCCTAAAGTATGCTCAGGCAAACTGGGGAGGACCACAGCTGAAGAGGATCTTCACCACAGATGAGGTACCAGTGAGCTGTAAAGCTTATCGGGTTTTACCATTCAAGCGTAAAATCATATCAGATCATGTTGATCAAATGCTTAAGGATAGCATCATTGAACCTTCTCAGTCAGCCTGGGGGGCACCCGTGGTATTGGTCCCTAAACCAGATGGGTCCATGAGATTTTGTGTCGACTATCCTCTTTTGAACGCTAAAACGAGGGATGATGCTTATCCAATGCCACTGATCCATGAATTACTGGATTTAATGCACAGAGCTGAATTTTTCAGCACCCTAGATTTAAAATCTGTGTATTGGCAGGTAGCCATGGCTGAAGACAGCGAAGCAAAATCCGCCGTAATCACACCAGTGGGCCTATATCAATTTAAGTGTATGCCGTTTGGATTAAAAAATGCAGGAGCCAACGCTTAATGGAGAAGGTACTGGGAGAGCTAAGGGGGAGAATTTGTTGTGTTTATATTGATGATGTAATAGTTTTATCCCCATCAGCCGAAAAACATCTCAGGGATTTACTGTACTCTGCCAACCTGGTGCTCAACTTGAAGAAATGTACGTTTTTCCAGAGAGAGTTAAAATTCCTGGGCCATATTGTCTCTGGGGCTGGGGTTCAGGTCGACCCTGATAAATCTAAGGCTGTTATGACCTATCCAGTGCCAACAAATGTACCGTCTCTCCAGCGGTTCCTGGGTTTAGTGGGCTGGTACCACAAATTTATTCCCCAGTTTGCAGACCTTGCAGCTCCTCTGAACTATCTGAGAAGAAAATGTGTAGACTGGAATTGGACTGAGGAATGCCAGAGGAGTTTTAATCAGCTGAAACAGGCTCTTGCCAAAGCTCCCAAATTGGTTCAACCTGACCCTTCTTTGCCTTTTGAGGTGCACACTGATGCCAGTGGCATAGGTCTGGGAGCAGTGTTAGCTCAGAAGACTGGTTATGGAGAAAGAGTAATAGCATATGCTTCTAGAGGGCTAAAAGGGGCAGAATGCAATTATTCGACATCTGAAAAGGAGTGTCTTGCGGTAGTGCGGGCCGTTGATAAGTGGCAGCATTACTTAGAAGGAGCAGAATTCACAGTTTTTACACAGATCATGCTGCTCTAACATGGGCTTTTAATTGCCCCAAGGCTTTGTAGTATTGCAGGGACTGTTATGCTGACGGTCCCTGGGGAAAGACAATGGAGATAATTTTCAGTTGGTGGTGCCATCCAGTTTAGTCCCTACCTTCTTGCAATACTTCCATGATCATCCCCTGGGGGGGCATCTAGGAAGATCAAAGACTCTTCTGAGAGTGCTTGAAGTAGCCTGGTACCCATCAGTCAGGAAAGATGCCTGGAACCACGTCAAGATCTGTCATACCTGTCAAACTTACAAGGCCGAAAATCAGAAGCCTGCAGGTTTATTGCAAGTTACGGTGGTTGAAGCTGCATGGGAGAAATTAGGAATCGATGTGCAAGGGCCTCTCCCTAGGAGTAAGAAGGGGAATGTTTACTTGGTGGTCGTGGTGGAAATGTTTCCACTTAAAGACAGCAAAGCACACCGCATTGTGACCCATCTTAAAGACGACATATTTACACAGTATGGGGTTCCTAAGGGGTTTGTGTCAGATCGGGTCCCACAATTCACTAGCCAAGAGATGACGAGTCTTTGTAAAACCTGGGGAGTGATCCAGCGGTTCACTAATAGTTACCACCCACAAGCAAATCTCACTGAAAGGTCTAACCTAACTATAAAAACCATGATTGTGTCTTACGTTGGTTCTGAACATAGGAACTGGGCGTTGCACCTTTCCCACACCAACCCCATTACAAACTAATTGAAAGACAAACAGAAATGAATGAACAGAATAGGGGTAAGACAGGCCAGACAAGCCAGGTATTATTATGCTCGCAGGAGAGGTGTACAGCTTCTACAGGGAGACTTGGTCTGGGTAAGATCTCATCCCATGTCTAAAGCATCAAAAAAATTGTCATCTAAGCTTGCACCTAAATGGTCAGGACCAGCTACTGTGGTAAGAAAAGTAGGACCCATTACATACGTAGTGCAGTGGAACGACCAGAAACAGAAATAGACACAGTCAATGTGGTCAATTTGAAACGCTATTATGGGGTGCAGCGTCTCTCACCCAAGGATAGGGGGGGGGGGATCTGTGACATCGCCACATTGAAATAAATTGAAATGAATGAATGAAATGTACAAAAAAAAAAAGTTACAAATGGCTGAGCCCCCCCTCCAACCAATGTCGCCATTCCTCCAAAGCCAGCTTAATGGCCAGGAGTTCCTTGTCCCCTATGTCGCAGTTGGTCTCTGCCGGAGTAAGCCGGCAGGAGAAAAAGGCGCACGGATGGAGCTTATTACCCATACCAGACCGCTGTGACAACACGGCTCCCACGCCGATATCAGATGCGTCAACCTCTACGACAAACTGGTTGGAGGGATCAGGTTGTATCAGGACAGGCGCAGTGGTGAACAAGTGCTTGAGTCTAAGGAAAGCAGCCTCTGTAGCCTCAGACCACCGAAATGTAGTTGAGGTGGAGGTCAGACTAGTCAGGGGTGCAACAACCGCACTAAAGTTTCGGATAAACCGATGGTAGGTTGGTAGGGGTAGGTCAGTTCACAGCCGCGCTCACTTTCGCAGGATCGGGCCTAACCTCCCCTCCTGCTATGACATAACCCAAAAAGGACACACAAGACGAGTGAAACTCACATTTCTCAGCCTTTACAAATAACTTGTTCTCCAACAGCCGCTGGAGAACCAGACGAACATGCCGCCGATGTTCGCTGGGGTCCTTAGAAAAAATAAGAATGTCATCTAAATAAACAAACACAAAACGATGAATGAAGTCCCGCAGCATGTCGTTAATAAGTCCTTAAAACACTGCAGGGGCGTTAGACAGACCAAAGGGCATCACCAGGTACTTATCGTGTCCGAGTGGGGTTTTGAAGGCGGTTTTCCACTCGTCACCCTCCCTGATACGCACCAAGTGATAGGGGTTCCGTAGGTCCAATTTGGTGAACACCCTGGCCTCCTGCAGTGACTCGGAAGCAGAGTTCATTAGGGGAAGAGGATAACGATTCTTGATGGTAATGGCATTTAACCCATGATAATCAATACAGGGGCGTAAAGAACCGTCCTTCTTCCCCACAAAAAAGAAGCCAGCCCCCACAGGTGATGAGGATGGCCTGATCAGACCCGACCTGTGGGAGTCAGCCACGTACTGCTCCATAGCCTCTCTCTCTGGCTTCGACAGGGTATAGAGGTGGCTTTTAGGAAGCAGAGCTCCAGGCTGTAGTTCAATGGCACAGTCATAGGGCCTGTGAGGTGGGAGCGAGAGAGCCTGATCCCTTGAAAAAACCTCCCCCAAGTCATGATATTCGGGGGGGACCCGGGATTGGTCAGGTGAGGGCGGCTTCCCTACTGGGATGGCGGGATCAACTCCTGGATGTCGAGCCGAGCGCAAACAGGTTTTATGGCAAAATTCACTCCAACGAGTGATGCGGTTGGTGGGCCAGTCAATGGCGGGGTTATGAGCCAAGAGCCAAGGGAACCCCAGGACTACAGGATTGAGTGAGGACTTAAATAAATAAAACTGGGTGAACTTGTGATGATTACCAGAGATAATAAGGTGGAATGGCTCAGTGACACAGTTAACAGTGGAAACTATCTCTCCATTAAGAGAACTGACTTGTAATGACGGGGGAGTAATACGGAAGAGAAACCGGCCTGTTTGGCCAGCTCGGCATCCATGGGGTTCTGCTCTGGCCCAGAGTCCAATAAAGCCTGAACAGGAATTCCCCCATTCCGAAACATAACATTTGCTTTTAATAAACATGCGGCAGGATTAGAAAAAATGGGTGCTCGACCTCCGCTCGTCAAAGTGTCCACTCTTAATGATGAGCGGAAGCATTTGGGCAATCCTTGCAGAAATGACCCAGCTGTCCGCAGTACAGGCCCGTCAGCCAGCGTTTCCGTTCAGCGGGAGACAGGCACCCACGTCCCAAAAGCATGGGTTCGTCTAGGGAGTCTGTGGAAGTGACAAAACAAGCATGAGAAGAGTAAGAAGAGGAATCCTCGGCACGTCCCCCGAAACGGGGAACCTCTGTCCAACTCCCCTGTCTTCGATCCTGCAGGCGATTGTCAATCCTGATAGCTAGGGCTATCAGGGGATCCAAGGAGGACGGAATTTCCAATGGCGCGAGCTGGTCCTTTATCTCTTCTGAAAGAACGTGTCCGTAAGAGCTGCGGGGTTCCAACCGCTCTCTGACCCGAGAGTCCGGAACTCTATGACATAATCTGCCACCCGCCGAGTCCCCTGTCTCAGCTGCATAAGCGCGTGGGCCGCCTCTCTCCCCGGTTTAGTGTGCTGAAACAAACAAATTCAATTCAATTCAATTTTATTTGTATAGCCCAAAATCACAACAACAGTCGTCTTGATGGGCTTCGAAGTAAACATGAACTCAAAAGGATCATGAATACAAAGAGTTCAATAGGAAAATACTAAAATGAACTAACAAACTGACTAAGCTATACTGGCATCCCTGCCCTTAGACCCCCCTTCGCCTCCAGGAATGCAGGAAGAGAAGCGCAAGTAGCAGCTCCCCGTTGCCACTCAGCTGTGGCCCAAGCTCCGGCTCTGTCCATGAGATGTGAGATGACGAAGGCGCCTTTGGACCGATCCGTCGGGGAAGCAGCCGCGTGCAGCTCAAAATGCAGTTCACACTGCGTAATGAACGCCCTGCAATCCCGGAGTCACCGGAGAACCTCTCTGGTCGGGCCAGCTGCACCCCAGGAGCCGGAGGACTCTGGATGGGAGCCACAGAAACCAGAGAGGAAGGGATAGTCGAGAGGGGTGGAGACGACTGCTTGACCTGCGTGGCTAGAAGGTCTAGGCGGTTGCAAAGCCCAGTCAATTGATGCTCCTTGTGATCGGCCATCACCATCATTCCTCGACGCAGGAATTCAAGCTGTTCAGCTTGGTGACAGATGAGCTGCTCCTGGTTACCGGAGTCCGCTCTGGAAGGATCTGTGTCCGCTGCGTCCATAGTTTGATCGGATCGTAATGTCAGGACTCGAGAGGTGGACACAAGCGCGGGACGCCAGAAAGCAGGTAAGAAGGATTTAATCACAAGACTATAATCAAGAAGGCAAGCAACCAAAAGGATCCGGGGACAAGTACCGGCCAAACACAGAATATATCCCCAACAGTGAAGTGAAAATAGGTGCGAACCAGGTGCAACAAATCACAGAAGTAAAGACAGCAAACATGAACAAGTCACCGGAAGTGTCAAATTAAAACCGGAAGTGAAAAAGGAAAACAAATCTAAACCGCCCTGACCCGTGGTACCTGACATTTCTCTTGATTTTGATGAAGTAAAGGAAATTATATGCCCTCTTAAAAAAGCTTTAAATGCATCCCATCTTACACTGGCTGATGTTTGAGTAGTGTTTATAGTAAAATATTTATCAATTTTATTCCCTACAAATTCAACCAAATTTTCATTCTTAAGCCATTTTAGATGCAGACACCACCTGGGTGGATCCATTTTAAGAATAAATGCTACATGGGGCATCGTCCGAGATTGTTATACTGTCAAAAAAACATTGTTTTATATTGGATAGTAGCTCTGCTGAAATTGAAAAGTAACCTATGCCAGAGTATGAGCAATAAGTTTTAGAATAACAAGAATACTCAATATCTTTGGGTCTTTTGTGCAGCCAGATATCTACCATTTTTAATTCCTTCATGAAATTCTGTACAGCGTTCCTACTTCTTTGGTGAGTTTGGTCAGATCCAGATGATCTATCCAAAGAGGGATCCAAGACACAATTCCAGTCGCCTCCTGTGATACTATTTCTTGGGAGTGAAGAAATGGTTAAAAAAGGTTTGTAAAAAATTTGCCATCATCAATTTTAGGCCCATAGACATTCACCTGGTTGATAGTCTATTTTAGAATGGAACCTTGAAGAATCAGAAATCTTCCAGATGTATCTTTGATAACATTTAGGACTTGAAAAGGAAAAGATTTATGAATTAGAGTGATGACGCCACATGCTCTTGAGATATGAGAAGCTGAATATAAAGACCCCTGCCATCCTCTGCTTATTTTGACATTATCCTCTTCCAGAGTATGAGTCTCCTGGAGGAAAACAATGTCAGACCCAATATCTTTTATCTTATTCATAACCTGTTTAATTTTTTTTGTTTTGTTCAAGCCCCTGCAGTTCCAAGATGTGCATATAATTTCAAAGTTTAGTGTCACTTAAACAATGTCAGATAAAATTTGCTACATGTATAGACGGGTCTGTACGGTGGCCCAGAAGGGTCACATCACAACACATTAACTTTCCACACAACACATTAACTTTCCACACAATACATTAACTCACAACACAACACATTAACTCACAACACAACACATTAACTCACAACACAACACATTAACTCACAACACAACACATTAACTCACAACGAAGTGCGTTTTTATTCTGAAATTCCACTGGGCTGAGCGCTAACTATCTAACAGAAATAACGCCACAGTGAACTGTGGAGGAGCATGATTTTTCTACAAGAGAAGTTAGCAGCAGTGTTGCCAGATTGGGCGGTTTTGGTTCTAAATTTGCGGGCAAAATGGCTTTGGCCGGGTTTTGCATAATTTGGGCGGTTTTAGGGTCGGTTCGGCGGGCTAATTTTCCCTGCGAATATATAATAGCGACTACGGAAGCCAGTGGTGGCTATGGTTCCTATGTACTGAAGCTCAGTAATGCACCAGGCAGAATGCTTAAATTTAGTTTGTCATCTAACCTGTTGTTAAAGAACGCCTACTTTTGAAATTGTGTTCTTTAAAGCCTGATGAATTGGCAAGGCGTAGGAGGAGATACCAGCTTAAAAGGCGGTCTGATCGCTACATGGATCATTGTCTGTGTTCATCAATCTTTTATTAGTATTATATATTATATTTCCACTATCTTTTTATTTGAAAAAATCATCGGATCTGGTGCTAAATTATCCAGTAGGATAAAACTCAACAAAAGCTGTGTATTCTTCTTTCTCCTGATCTAATAAAAGGAGGACAGTATTGAATATTTCTTCAGCGGACTGGCCTTCTTTCATTATTTTTAACCAGCCTCTATCCTCGCTTATATGCCTCTTTCTTCCTGTGCAAGGCTGATGCCCAACTATCGTGTCAACCTATGATGACCGTATTTTGCGCTCTCTGTGTAGGACACACTGGAGGAGCGCGGGGGAAACAACTCTCAACTGCCGAGGATGTGAACAGGTGAACAGGTAGAGAGGAAAGCAGGAGACAGCTGGAGGAGGGTTTGGCTTTTAAACTCTGTCAGAGAGATGCAAACACGGCTGCTTGGATTGAGACGCAGCTTTCAATTGCAGGAGTTGAAGCAGAGACTTTCTCTGATGATCTTGCTGATCTCAAACATGGCAACATGATTACCAAGCAGAAGTCTCCAAATACTAAAACCCCATCTCTCCACATTCTTGGTGTCTAGTGGCTGCGGGAGGTGTGTGTGTGTGTGTGTGTGTGTGTGTGTGTGTGTGTGTGTGTGTGTGTGTGTGTGTGTGTGTGTGTGTGTGTGTGTGTGTGTGTATTGGGGACTGCACGCCTCAGAGGAGGAGCGGAAGAATCAGAATCAGAATCAGAATCAGAAATACTTTATAATACTTTTTAAAGGAGATGAGAGGAGCTCACCACAGAAACCACCCCTTAAGTACAATGAAACTGACTCGTAAAAGAAAGTCAGCCCTATTTTACCTAACTACATGGTACTTTCAGTAGTAAAATGCTAAGTATGTTCATGAAGTCATTTCTAAGAAGGTAGCCAAATCTATTGTATTTGTGTCTATATTACAATGGTGACAGTTGGGGTCGTCCTTTTTGGTAATTCCTTCAGCAGAGTTTAGTAACGGTGGAGGACTTCTTCAGGGTTTGTAACTGCAAGAAAAATCACAATACAAGCTCAAATGAACATCAAAATATACTTTGGACTTCATAAAAGTCATTATGCTTTTTGTTACTTAATCATTTCTGTGATGAGTTTGATAAATCTTCAGAAGCTCTTATTGCTTGATTGCAATGCTTGAAATTAATCAATTATCCCTATTTATAAATATAATAGATTATTCACTCTTTCACTTTTTGATGAAGTACAAAGTATATTTTAGCTAAATTAAACAAAAACAACAAAAAAGAAAATAAAGGAAAAAATCTAAATTGCCATCAAAATAATCTAATTTGCTTAGACCGGGGGTCGGCAACCCGCGGCTCTTTAGCGCTTCCCTAGTGGCTCCCTGGAGCATTTTCAAAAAATGTTTGAAAAATGTAAAAAGATGGGGGAGATAAATCTTTTTTGTTTTAATATGGTTTCTGTAAGAGGAAAAACAAGACACAAATATTCTTAATGTTTTTCAATGCTGTAAGAATGTGTAGAAAAAAACTTTGTAACGCAAAGCAGGTACATCATTCGCAAACAAAAGGGAGCCAAGCAGTCTGGAACTGACGCACCACAATGAACATTGCACAGGCGTGATCAACCTCTCTCCCTTCCACACTCACGGTGCAACAAAAAGAAACAACATAAGACGAAGAATGAACTAAGATGGAACAACAAAACTGCCATATGAAAAGAAATGTGGGCAAACAGAAACGCTCATGCTGAGCCCTAATTAGATCAGGAAACCGCATCCCACAATCCCCTGCTGCTAACAGACCTAAAATGCACATGACCGCCACTACAATATTACTTTTTTTTTAAACTTTAATGTACAAAACGAAAGTACAATGCAAAACACAAATTTACATATTATACTTCAGATATGCCGGGGGAGCATTCTTTTGTTCGAATCTTCAAATAAAAATGACATCAAAAGTCGGATTTCTTTATGGGAAGTGGGGAGTTTTGGGGTAAAACCTTGAGTGAGAGTGTTGTGAATTGAAGTCAGGTCCATGCTGTTTTGGCTGTTTGTGTGTGCTTGAATAAATGGGCTTGATCCTGAAAAGGAATTTTGGTGAGCCTACTGTTTCCTTCATCTTGAACCCGTCTAGGGTCGTGCGGTGTATAGCCACGGACAACTGTCCACTGAAGCTCCTATGCTAGTAATAAGGCATTACTATCCCCGCTACATTGACGTCCCGGCTGGGTCATTACAATATTGTAATGAAGTTACAGAGCAGTCAACAGAGCAGTCACGTGATGTGTCGTTCTCCGCAGAATGCAAATAAACATTTAATCGTTAATAATGCTCATTATGTATTTGTAGCAACTTAGTCATTTTGATAGTAGGCTAATATAGCTAATATAGATACATATTGCATGTGTTGCCTTCATTAAAAAAGGCTTAAATAGGGCTTTTAATATTTTGTGGCTCCAGACATGTTTGTTTTTTGTTTTTTTCGTCCAATTTGGCTCTTTCAACATTTTGGGTTGTCGTCCCCTGGCTTAGACTAACAATAACGAAAGTAATGTTTTGATAGGCAGTTGCTGTGTGTATTTCTTTTTTATAAAATATTATTTGCACCTACAATTTGCATTAGCATAAAACACATGGCAGTGTAAAAATAAATTGCTTTAATATATGCTTTAATATATATATATGTGCACAGTAATCCCCCCGTATTCACGGTACGTTCATCACCCCCCCACGAATAACGAAAATCCGTGAATGATTGACGCTGTTTTAAAACTGCCAAAAGCCTCTGCAGAGTCAGAACGTTTTTTTCTGCCGTTGAGGTTCATTTCCAGAAGCTGGAGTTGATGCAGGGCGTTTGGATGGCATCTTAAACGCGTAAACAATACTTTACAGTAAAGTACAGAGTAAATCGTTTTTCAAAATTTGCGGAATGAGCGCTGTTCTGCGCCTCACGCTTGTGACGTCACGTCATCTGCGGCCACCTGCAAATGGGCGGGGCGCGAATATTAAACCGCGAATGGGCGGGGGATTATATATATATATGAAGCTACAAAGTTGATCCTCTCTGGGTCCCCCCAGAGGAACTGGAGGAAGTGGCCAGGGCGAGGGAACTCTTTGCTTAGACTGCTGCCCCCGCAACCTGGTCCCAGATAAGCGGAGGAAGATAGATGGATGGACAATATTTCAGCTATTCTAACCATTTAACTATTAAAATGTTCTCTTTTAGCTTATTCCAGCTATGACTTTTGGTCCTTCAAATCCTTGAACTTTTCAAGATATTCCAGGATTTTCAGGATTACTGGCTCCATTGAAACACATGGGAAATCCTTGAAAACCTTGGTCTTCTGGGGGCCCTAAGATAAATTTAATATGTGGGCCCTCTAAATGATCAGCAGCACCAACAATGCGCAAATGTTGTAATTCAATAAATCATTGCTCAAAATAATAATATAAAAATTCTTTAATAAAGCCAAATTGGAAAATTATTTCTGCATTAACTGGGAGTTTTTGAAATACGAATCAGCCAAGTTCTAAGAACATTTGGTTGCAACTTAGCCAAACTAAGAAAGCAACAAGAACATGACCTAAACACAGGCATCTCGGTTCTACCGCCAAAACCTCCGGACAGCTTGTCAGATGAGCAGAAACTAGAAATGATTGAATAGGAAGACTTGGATCAGATTCTTTAAAGAAAAGCGGAAGGAGCTTTTATTATCCAGAAACAATGGCTCGAGCAGGAAGAGCAAAACTCTTCATATTTATTTAATATGGACAACCATCAAGGACAATTAAACACAATGAATGAGCTAAATTATTAAACCAAAACAAATCCACAGGAACTGATGGATTCCCTCCTGAATTTTATATATTTTTCTCCCAGCAGATGGCGCTCTTTCTATTGTAGGTTTACAATGAAAGTATTTCTGAGACCCTGGAGCATGACCCGAGGACTTATTACCCTTATCCCAAAACCACACAAAAATGTACTCTTTATTTGAGACTCATCTGTCTTCTTATTGATTATAACATTTAACTTTAGTTTTTGTAAAAATAATTAAATCTGTACTTAACTCAGTTATAAATGAATCACAATCAGGTTTTTTAACCAACACACATCTAGCAAATAATATTCCTTAAGTTTTGGACATACTTGATGACTCATATTTAATTGCATCTGACTCCTTTATGTTATTTCTGGACTTTTTAAGGCCTGTGACACAGTAGAAAATAACGTCCTGTATCGTTGATTACATAAATTTGGTTTTGGTGACTACTTCTGCAAAGTCACTAAAACTCTTTACAACAAAGCCACCTGCTCTATTAGACCTAAATCTGGTTCATCACCTATAGGTTTGCTATAAAATGAGGAATTAGACAGGGATGTCCTGTATCTCCATCAATTTCTTCCTGTAGCTCAGCTTCTCTGTGACCATGTTAAATCCTGATAGAGATTAATTAGTCTTTCTGCAAAGCTTCCAGTCTGTCAATACATTTGGAATAAAAAAAAACGAGAACTTCTCCCAAATAAATCATGTGATTCGGATTCACTCTGTCATATTCCTGTAAAGTCACATATTTTGGTATAATAATATCTCAAACTAATAAATGATTGAGGAAAAACTAACTTTCTTCCAATTATTGATAAAATGAAAAAGAGGTTTAACCTGCAGCTCTTCCGTGACCTTTCCATTAAAGGTCAAATTCTCTTCTCCAAGGCTGAAGGGCTCTCCAGAGTCATTAATGCTGCTCAGTCTCTCCATGTCAGCAACTTCAAAGCAGAAGTGCTGATCAATTGCTATGTGATTTTGTCTGGAAAAACCAAACTCATCACATCAGGAAATTGGGTCTGAACTTCCTGGATTTCAGTACGTTAAATATGACTTTAAAATTAATTGGAAGAGAAAGTTTTTGAAAAATCCAAACTCTGTGGAACTTCATTCCCAATTCTGTTTCCTCTCAGGTTGGTGGCCTCGACTTTTTACTGCTCTGCACCTACAAGCCCGACAAAGTGCCCATCAAGCTGTCTTCATTTCATAAACAGATGCTGCTTGCTTGGTCCATGCCTCACCTATCTTTTTAAAGGAACTTCTACTCCACCTGCTCCCCAACAACAGTTTCACGTGACGGACACTGCTGTTGGAAAACTCTGCTTCTCTACTTTGAGAAACCAAAACAAAGTCATCCCAAGAATGTTTCTCAAATATCTAATAAACTACAAAGTGAAAGAGGTTTTATTCCAGATCATTCATAGGTTTTATCCAACAAGTCAGTTTACGCAAAGTCTAAAAAAGGACATTACTAAAACTTATTCTTTCTGTTTTCAATTTGAGGAAACGATGCATATTTTTGGAAATTGTAAGTACATTGAAAAAAATTGGGACAAATGAACAAATGTCCTAAAAACTCAAATGTATACGCATTTTACTTTAACATGTAAAAACATCTTATTTGGTTTCATTAATTATGATAATAAACTTTCATCTCAATTTTATTTAATAAATCTCCTGATTTTCCAAACCAAGTATTATAAATTTAGCAATAAAGCTCCCAATTCTTTTGATTTATGAGCCCATATAAAGGTTTTCCTTACATTTCATTCCCCCCAAGTACAAACATAAGAGCAAATAAAACTAGTTATTTTGCTCAGCTTTATAATTTCATATAAGTTTATTTTTGTTCATGTACCCCCCCCCCCCCCCCTGCATTTACTTTTAACAATTTATGATGTTTAATGCTCTTAGTTTTTTTACTGTGGGTCAACCATGTTCTGAATAAAAATAATTTAAAAATAATGTTGACTCTCGCTGACGATCCAGCCAGGCACTAGTTCATCTCAACTATTGATTTCATTGGGTACGTGAAGTGCTGCATTATGGGATCTGTAGTTAAAATCTTTACAACGCTAAGCTTTATTTATATAACCCTTTACAACACCTTCAGGGTAACAATGTGCTTCAAAATACAAAAACAGAAGAAAGTTTAAAATCAGGCAAATTAAAAATAAAATTTAAAACAGCATAAAATCACAAAAAGCAGTCAACAATAATATGCATAAAAGATCAATGAGAATGGAATAAAACCTGTGTGTTGGCCGCAGGCCTCGACTTTGACACATTTGGGTTTCAGCAATCGGAGCCAACAGTGTTCTCAGTCTACTAACTACCAGAGAAAGAAATCCTCTATTCAAACGCTTTTAAATCCACCATTATTTCCCCATCAAATGTGGCATCATTGAAAAACTCCAAATGTGGACAGAAGTCCATTCATTAGGATGCAGTGGTTGTGAGATGTTTGGGTTAAAAAAATGTCCCCTACAGAGGTGAAAGCCAGGATCGCACCGAACGGTTTGCCAGTCCGTCACACACACCAAGGATACCGTTTAGAATCGCCAATGAAGCAAGTTGTGAAGCAAGTTTTTGGACTGTGCGAGGAAACTGGAGGAAACCCACACATGCATGAGAACATTAAAACCACACACCGAAAAGGCCCAGCTGGGATTTGAACCAGGGACCTCACTTCAAGATTAAAGGTTCTCCAGGAAAAAACAAATCAAAGATACAGAGGAACAGAAGACAAGCACGCATTCTCCCTTTCCAGCTGTTTATTCTGCCAGCAGCTTCATCCCTGCCTCTGCTTGTGTCTGGGGTTGGTCTTGCAGAACACAAACAGGTGCCCCCTCCTCCGAACAAAGAAACAGTCTTTGCAGCGTCGCTTCAGGGCGGACTTGGTTTTCATTCCTGCTGTCGGCTGGATGCAAGGATGATGCTGACACCGCCCCAACAGAGAGGTGGCAACCTGAGCCGGTGGGCCGCAGGAGCTGGATGCTGGCAGGAGCAGAGGGGGGAGAGTCGGGGGTCTGCTGAAGCATCTGAGAGCAGCTACCGAGGAGCCCCTGAAAACACTCATCTGGGCCATTTGGCGAGCCAGGGCAGAAGCCAGGTGTTTCAGCACGAGGGGGGCCATGATCTGTGACGACAACCACCAGATTGTTTAGTAACGAAACAATAGACACAACAGGGCATCCCACATGCCGGTGGAGAGTCTCCACATGAAACAAAACAGAGGGTTACGTACAGGAAGTTGCCATGTGAGCGGGAGATTCCGCCATTAAATGGTCAGACATAAAACAATGAATATCAGAGTCAAACAAACCTTTAAGGAATCTCCGCCAGCTTAAAGTGAGGAGCAACACCGCCGAAAGCTTGGAAAAGACGGCAAAGGCGCGAGGAACTGCTTCCGGTGTGAAAGAGCAAGGTCACATTTTGGTCCCTCAGCTCTGCCTTCCACTTTGTGTGATTTTCATTATGTGTCAATATTCGGTCATTGTTGTATAAAAACGAGATTTTATTTATTTATTTATTTTGCCTGAAATTCATTTCACAGTCAAAAACTTCGGTTTTACTCCATAGTTTTGCTAGAGCTTCCGTGAACCTGACAGGCAAACTCGGGGGTAAACTTCACCCTTCCTCTTTGGAGGGAAGGACTCTGAGGGTGACTTCTGGAAACATGGCGGCCGCGTTGGGCAGACTGTTGTCCTTCAGTAAAAACGCAAGGGTGTTGAGATCGACGCTCACACCTGTTCACCGCTACAGTGTGGAGGTTTCCAGCGCCGGGGAACCCATCACTCACACCGGACAGGTGGGTTTCAAACCGGACATCTTCCGCGGAGAACGGCCGGATGTTAAAATGTTAGCTAAAGCTGTTGTTAGCTATTGTATTGATAACAAGAGATCACCTGTCATCTAGAAATTAAATAGATAAATGTTTTCACTTGCGGTCGGTCTGTTCATAAACATGTTTATGAAATGTGTGTAAAGATGTCTCCAGTCTGTTGGCTCCAAAATGTTCCAGTGTTTGTTTGCTAAGCTTTCTCCGTGTTTTCTCCTTAGGTGTTTGACGTAAACGATCCCAGGAGAGCCAGGTTCGTTGGCAGACAGAAGGAGGTGAGAAGAAGTGCTAAAACACACCTGAGCCCAGCTTTCTGCTGGACCTCATAGCTTCTGAAATGTTCATTTTTTTACCTCTAGAGAGGGATGTTGCCCTAAAAATGTTTGCGACCCATCTCTGCATTCAATGGACTGTATCAGAGACCTGGACTGAGTGGGTGTGACGTCACCCATAGAAAAGGCCACACACAGCGTAGGGCTGGGCGATATGGCCTAACAATGAAATCTCCGATTTTATTTTTTTTAATTCGATTTCTGATTTTTTTCTCCCCCACCCCCGCCACCCTACTTAAGGAAAGCAATAAGTACAAACGGCAGACAAGTTCAAGCAAATGTTGCTTTTATTTAATCAAACCCAAGACAAATGTAACCCCCATTTCTGGGATGAATAATAAATAAATGATAACACTCTTGGAATCAAAGTTAAGTATAAGACTTTTCTTCTTACTCCCTTTTTGGACTTGTGTTTAAATAATTGTGTCTTGTTTAATATAATTTTTGTCTTGTTTTTGTCTAATTTTGTTATTCTAAACTTGTTTTCACTTATCCAAAATAAAAAGGTTACTTACTTACATAAAGTCCCAGCTGTGTTTAAGTCCCACTTTGTAGTCTAGACTAAAAGGAGACAAACATTCACCTTGACAGTAGCACCATTTTCTAAAGGATTAACAATATAGCTCAAATCTGGGGTCTAAGGTTTTAATTAAATTAAGAAACCCCGTTTTCTCCACAGAGAAGACGATGAAGCAGCAGGAGTCACCCCCCCCCCCCCCCCCGCGGCCGCGTCCTCCGAAAACAAAATCCTCCGGCGGCCGCCTCACAAATGAATATATCGGTACAAGTAATAATTACAACGCAGTATTCTTTATTAACAAATAACAGTAACAACTAACTAACTAATGAACTAACTATACAGGCGTTGAAGAAGCAGTGTGAGTGAATCAGGGCGCGCGCGTGTTTAAGAGGACTGAGCACGTGCCACGCGAGCGCGCGTGAGAGCCTTTGACTCCGATGGGCTTTAGGCAGGCGTGGGGGGGGGGGTCTATTCCTCCACGTCTGTAGCAGCAAACCCATACCAGTTCCAAATAACAGATGATTTTATTCCTTTCTTGGGAACAAACTTCCCACTGTCACCGGTAGCAGTGCTGTCGCTAGCTGCTTCGTGTGTCGATTGTCGCATGTCGCCGTGTGACACTAACGCTACGGAAGCTCTGGGGAGCCAAAAATGCGCCAATAAAAACCTGATTTAGTTATTTTTGAAATCGCCCGTAACAAAAAATTCGAATTCATTCATTTGATCGATTTATCGCCCAGGCCTACTCCAGCGCAATGAAGACAATTCAGTCGCCATTTTCTGCAATACAAATATCTCCATGTTTGAGCCAGATGACAGTGATTGGTCTGAGCCCATGTTTCTATGGCATCTACTGAAGTCCACACCCCTTCCACTGAAAGCAACTCAAGAGAATCTGTCAAACCTTTGAGGTGGGGGCCCGCGGGCACCACAGGGTTTACTGATGCATTTGATTGGTCAGTTTCTAACCTCAACAGCTTGCAATAAAGTAAAAACATCATTAAAAAAATGAAGATTATCAAGAACATATTAAAAAAAGACGGTATTATCTTCGAAATGGTTCTTCTGACGAGTAGAATGACTAACAGCTGTTTATTTCTCTATTGAAGTCTATGGTATTTTGGCTTGGAGCCAGCAGGTATTTCTTGCTTCAAATGCCGGGGGTGGGGGGGCTCTGTCCAGTTCTCATTTACAGTCAATGGGGAGACCTTAAAACTCGGGAAAGATCCATTCTGCTTTTGAAGTTTCATCTCATTTTTTCACAGCGAAAACTTTTATCAGTGAAGGGGAATAAGAAGGACATGGCTCATTATTTTGATATTATTTGCTCTACTATAATAATAATGATTAGGGCTGCACGATATGAGGAAAACCTGCGATATGCGATATTAGTGATCAATATTGCGATAACGATATAATTTGCGGTAAATAAACAAATAGAAAATAAACAAAAACATCATTCCCATTTCATTGCAACAGTTTAAAATTATACTCCAAATGACCCTCATCGACATGGGGGACAAACTTCTAACATAATAGGCCTCCATCTGATTGGTCAACAATGGGAAGGCGTCCATCTGATTGGTCAAAGCATAAAGGGATTTATCTGATTCGTTAAATGCTTCAAGCTGTTAGAAGATTGTTTTAACACATTTTGGGTTTGCGATTTATTGCGATATTCGCCGTCTTTTGCGATATGCATATTGCAGAGCTGGATATTGCAATAACGATAAATTTGTGGTATATTGTGCAGGCCTAATAATCATGATCCTTTATTTGACTTTAGCTGTTATTGCTTCTTCAAAGGTGAACAAGAACTTTGCCATCAAGCTGGTGGCAGAAGAGCCGGTGGCAGAAGTTGGAGTCAGAGTGGTGTCGTGCGATGGAGGGGGAGGAGCTCTCGGACACCCCAAAGTCTACATCAACCTGGTATGAAGCAGCCTTGAGAAGCTGCCAGCATGGAGGAGCCTTACAGGGCCTTGCAGAAGTATTCACCCCCCGGATGTTTGACCCTTTCTTGCTTTACTGAAGCTAAATGGCTACACAAAATGTGTCTTTTCACTCAAACATTTATCGGAAAAACACCTTTAATTTTAACCTAAAAACAGATTTCTTCAAAGGAATGTCAATAAAACAAATGTATAAGGCATTATAATTATTGCATTATTATTCACCCTATTCAAGCCAGTATTTAGTAGATGCACTGCAATCACAGCATTGAGTCTGTGAGGAGAAGTCTCGATCCGTCTTTTACATCTGCACACTGGAATTTTACTCCATTTATCTTTGCAAAGCTGTGAAAGTTCTGTCAGGTTGTGTGGACATTGGGCATGAACGGCTCTTTTTAAGTCCAGCCACAAATTCTTTATGGGATGTCGGTCTGAGCGTTTACCTGGTTCTCTTTGACCAATTCCTATGTAGCTTTTGCAGTACGGTTTGGATCCTTGTCTTGCTGGAATATAAATCTCCTCCCAAGCCGTAGATCTCTTGCAGACCGAAAAAGATTGTCCTCCAAGATTTCAGGGCATTTTTCAGCATTTTGTCTTTACAAGCCTTTCAGTGCCTTCTTTTGAGAAACATCCCCACAGCATGATGCTGCCACCACCATGCGGCTGGGGATGGTGTGTTTTTGCTAGTGTGCAGTATTGGTTTGCTACCAAACATAACAACTCTTGATCATGGAGTCCTCCACGTTCCTTTTAGCTGAGGCTAGTGAGGAATTTTCTTCAACAGTGGTTTTCTCAATGCCACTCTCTTCTAAAGCTTAGACTGGTTGAGGACCGTGCAGTCTCTCCCATCTGAGGACAGCCTGGTCTAGGCAGAGGCACACATGTGCCATATTCCCTCCATAATTGATTTCTCTGAACTCCTGGGGATATTCAATGTCTTGGAGATTCTTTTGCATTCATCCTCTGAATTGTACCTTTCAACTATCCTTTCTCTGAGCTTCTTGGAGTGTTCCTCTGTCTTCATGGTGTAATGGTAGCCAGGGAATACCATTACACCCGTCTCTGGACCCCTCATAGACTGGTGTTTATAGACACACCAACACCCCTCAGGTTTATTACACTAATTGTGAGACTATTGGCACAAGTTGGATAGACCTTTATCAGATTAAACCACTACATGTAAAATGGGTGAATAATTACGCAAACAATAATGTTTCTTGAGATATTATTGTTTCATTGACATTATTTTTGGAGGGCTGCATGGTGGTACAGTGGTTAGCACTTTTTGCCTCTCAGCAAGAAGGCTTCTGGTTCAAGTCCCGGCTGAGGGACCTGAACCAGAACACCAATGGCGGACCTTTCTGTGTGGAGTTTGCATCTTCTCCCTGTTCATGCGTGGCTTTCCTCCAGGGACTCCGGCTTCCTCCCACCATCCAAAAACATGCTTCATAGGTTCATTGGTCACTCCTATTGTCCATTGGTGTCAATGTGAGAGTGAATGGGTGTGTGATTTGTGGCCCTACGATAGAATGGCGACCTGTCCAGGATGTCCCCTGCCTTCGCCCAGATAGTCTCTGGCAGCCCCATGACCCCGAAAGGGACAAGACGGATTAGAGGATGAATGAATAACATTACTTTGTAGAAATCTGGTTTCACTTTGACAATAAGTCTTATTTCCATTTAAATTTTGTGTGAAAAAAAGAATAATTTTATTGACCATGAGTGATTTATGAAGTCAAGAAAAGGGTAAAACATCCAAGGCACTGTACTGTGGGGCAAAAAAGGATTTAATCAGCCACGATTTGTGCAAGTTCTCCGACTTAAAAAGATGAGAGAGGCTGTGAGAGACAAAATGAGAAAAAAGGTCCAGAAAATCACATTGTCTGATTTTTTTTAAAGCATTTATTAGTAAATTATGGTGGAAAATAAATTTTTGGTCACCAACAAACAAGTAAGAGTTCTGTCTCTCACAGACCTGTAACTTCTTCTGTAGAGGATCCTCTGTCCTCCACTGGTTACCTCAAGTCATGACTCCTGTTTAAACTGGTTATCTAGAGAAAGACACCTGTCCACAACCTCAAACAGTCCCACTACAAACTCCACTATAGTAAAGACCAAAGATCTGTCTAAGGACACCAGAAACCAAATTGTTGACCTGCACCAGGATGAAAGACTGAATCTGCAACAGGAAAGCAGGCAATCAACTGTGGGAGCAATTATTAGGAAATGGAAGACGTTCAAGACCACTGAGAATCTCCCTCCATCTGGGGCTCCCCCCAAAATTTCACCACGTGGGGTCAAAATGATCACAAGAACAAATATCCCAGAACCCCACGGGGGACCTAGTGAATGACCTGCAGAGAGCTGGGACCAAAGTGACAAAAGTACCATCAGTAACACACTACACCACCAGGGACTCGAACCCTGCAGGGCCAGACGTGTCCCCCTGCTAAAGCCAGTACATGTGCAGGCCCGTCTACAGTCTGCTAGAGAGTATTTGGATGATCCAGAAGAGGATTGGGAGAATGTCCTATGGTCAGATGAAACCACAATAGAACTTTTGGTAAGAACTCTACTGTTTGGAGGAGAAAGAATGCTGAGCTGCATCTAAAGAACACCAGACCTACTGTAAAGCATGGAGGTGGAAGCATCATGATTTGGGGCTGTTTTTCAGCAAAGGGACCAGGATGACTGATCCATGTAGAGGAAAGAATGAAGTCGTGTATGGTCAGATTTTAAGTGTAAACCTCCTTCATTGTGAAGACTTCCAGAAAACCTTTGACAGCTGTCATTGCCAACAAGGGTGTAGAAGAAAGGATTGAGTTGAACTTTTGACCAAATACTTATTTTCTACCATAATTAACACATATATTCTTCATAAATCATACATTGATGTTCTCTGGATCTTTTTTCTCATTTTGTCTCTCATAGTTACCTATCTTACCTATCATGAAAATGACACGCCTCTCTCATCTGTTTCAGTGGGAGAACTTGCACAATTGGTGGTGGACTAAGTACTTTACATGCTGAAAGAATGAAATGTTGCTAAACTATTGATGTGTTTTATTCCTTCTGCTGATGTGAAAGAATATAATATGCACTAAGCAAGTAAGTTCTGTGTTTCTGCAGGATAAAGACACAAAAGTGGGAACATGTGGATACTGTGGACTACAGTTTAAGCAGAAGCATTGATTCATCGCCTCTGTCTACTCTCCTCTGTACTTATGGCCATATTGGTTAATAAATTATATGTTCTGTCCAACAAAGAGTTCTTTTTTATTTCTTTAAAATCAGCTCGAAAAAAATCTGTTAGGTCTTGGTAAAAAAGGATGAACCGTTATGAATTCTCCGAATTTTGGTGGATGCAGTTTCAGTCTGTGACAGACAGGGGTCAGCACTGTCCTGCAGCCTCTCAGTCTGCTGTCTCAGACTAGAATTCAATGACTGTTTTAGTTCCGAAGGCTTTCAGATGGAGAAATCTCCGGAAACACTGTTATTGAAATGGCCCCACACACTTTTTTATGATCTAAACCAGGAGTCAACAGTTATGTCATGAAGTCTCCTTAATACCTGTGCCATGACCAACTATAATGTGAACTCTAATGCAAAGTAATACAAAACATTTCTAATTTATATCTGAAATGTTATTGAATTCCCTAACAGCAGGTCAGATAGCTTTTTTTGACATATTTTGGCATTAACTTAAAGTGCTTTAACAACGATGTCGCTCAAGGAAAATAGGTCAAAGGTGAAATAGAATTGTAATTTTGTTTGAAACCAAAAGTAGTGCATTTGTGTTGTATGTCATCTAGAATAGGATTGGATATGTCAGAACAAAATACCATCAATATTTCTGAGAACTTCACAACCATAACATGAAACAAATAATCAAAGTCTATGATGTATATATATTTAGATATATATTCATACACATATTTTATCAAGCCCGTTCCCCATGGACCTTTGCGTGCCAAATTGGTCTGCGCAGTGGCCCCAGTTCCTCCGGCTCCAGACACCCCCGTCCTGTCCCTGGTGGAGCAGCATTTTCCACTCTGCAGGGCTCTGGTCAGGATGACTTGTCAGGCTGATATAATTGGCCATGGTGACTCCTGGAAGTGCAGCTAATGCTGTAGTTCACCTGGTGTAGGGTCTGACCGCAGCAGAGGATTGAAGGGGGAGAGGTGCTGGGTGCAGATAAGCCGGGTTGGTGTCAGGGAGGACCAGTTGCGGTCTTGTGAGTTTGTCTGGTTCAGGGGTGGCGCTTGGCTGAGTTGGAGGCATCGCCACGGGCAAAGTTAGCAGATGAAACTGAGCATATGAACTGTGCTTCCGTGGGCTTTGACTGCAGCTCTGAATTATTCAGGGGCCTTAAACGCATCAGCACAGTGCTACAGTATTTTGCAGCTCTTCAAATGTCACAGAAGTGCATTGTTTTAAGGTTGTGATTCAGGACTTCTGGTACGAGCTGCCCTTGATGGGTAGAATGAGTCTAATCAGAAGAAAATTGTATTTTACAGCCAGTCTTTGAGCTGATGTCTCTCCGAAACAATCACCCTCCTCTTGGTTGTAATTGCCCCATTAAAATATTTCCCCTGTAAGGTGTCACATTACAGACGCTGAGGTTCATTACAGAGCTTCCTGCTTCCAATTATCTGAGCGTCTTCGTCTGGAAGCTGGTGTGAGCAGAAGGAGGCAGATGTGGGAGCAGCCCGTCCTCCAAAGCACAGTCTCACTTCGGGCAGCAAATCAGAAAATTGACCTTTGGCCATCGACTCACGGCGGCTCCGCTCAGCTCTGCTTTGGTTGGTGACAGAGCCTCTGACCTTTATGGAGGAGATAATGACTCGTTCCTGTGCCAGAAGCTCAGAGGGTTAGAGCGCGGAGCGAGACACCTCTGGCCACATGTGTCAGCATGTGGACCACAGAGTAAGCATGCTTTGATAGCTCTGGACAAACCAAAGTGTGTGTGACACTGCAGACTCCGGACTGCGAGGGTCTGAATGCAACCGAGAGGCGGGCAGCAGTAAGACAAGCTGCAGAGGAAACTACTTTGAAGTTTTTTAAACAGGACTTTGTGCTTCAGGAAAATACAAAGGTCCTGCTGGAAAGTAAAAAGGCCAGGTCATTTACAAATTATGCTCAGCTCAATGGCTTTGTGGTAGAGTGTCCACCCTGAGACTGGAAGGTTGGGAGTTTAAATCCGTGGCAGACTCATACCAAAGCCTGAAAATGGGACACAATGCCTCCCTGCTTGACACTCAGCATTAAGGGGTTTGGATTGGGGGGTTAATCCCCCAAATGGTTCCTGAGAGCGGCTGTGACTGCAGCCCCCACCCCCCAGGGGAGGGGTCAAATGCAGAGAACAATTTTAACACAACTAAGTGTGTAACAGCGAATCTAATGGGACTTTTAACTTAACAAACAGTTCACTTTTTAAGAAAACACAGAACCAGTCTTATGACATACACTCACCGGCCACTTTATCAGCTCCACCTCGCTAGAACCAGGTTGGAATCATTTTGTCTTCAGAACTGCCTTAATCCTTGGACATGACAGCATCACACAGTTGCAGCAGATTTGTCTGCTCCACATCCATGATGCCGATCTCCCGGTCCACCACATCCCAAAGGTTCTCTATTGCAGTGGTCCCCAAAGCCCAGGCTACGGACCGGTACCTGTCCAGTCACTTGGTATGGCCATAGACAAAAACCAAATACATACACTAACTTTGATTATGTCAATTATGTTTATTTTCTGGTACTAAAGGAAGTTTTATTTTGAAAAACTACCAGATTCTGTTTACCACATCTGTCTGTCTTGATGCGTCACCGGAATGTAAACAATGAATATGACGTCATTGATTTCTCAAAGTGAAAATCTTGTTGATATGAGCGTTATATAACAAATTTTTATGAGTCCACTGTTCTGAAGATGAAAACATTGATCATTTATTAAAAAATACATTTAAATACCTTTTTTTTTTTTGCAAAAAATGTTCAAATGCAATGCATTGTGGTCTATATTTGCCAATCTAGTGAGCATCGATGCACACTGGTTTTTCGCAGAGACTTCTGGGAAATTCCCAGGGCAGTGAGTAGTGGAGGAATGTGTCTTTTAATCACTCCCTCAATGACGTCATCAATAGTCGCTGGTCATCCACATGAGCGAGTAGCTATCAGCGCTCAGGAAGTGCATATCATCAGTTTTATAGCTTTAAAATGTCTAACTAAAACATGAAGTCATAACTTCTATTTAAATGTAAACCTCTGTGCTCCAGAACACACCCATGTGAAGACGTGTGGCACATTTCCCTCACGGCGGAGGGATTACGGCTGTGTCCAAATTCCTCCACTAAATAGTGCACTATATTGTGCGTTTGCCTTTTTTGTATTGCTGTCTGAATCTACACCTCCAAAATCACGTGCCTTAAAAAGTTTCTGTGAAAACTCGGTGTGCATCGATGCTCACTAGATTGGCAAACATAGACCACAATGTAGGGCTGCACGATATGAGGAAAACTCGCGATGTGCGATATTATAGATTAATATTGCGATAACGGTATAATTAGCGGTATATAAACAAATAACAGAATAACCAAAAACATCATTCCCATTTCATTGCAAAAGTTTAAAAATTATACTCCAAATGACCCTCATCGACATGGGGGACAAACATCTAACATAATAGGCCTCCATCCAATTGGTCAACAACGTTAAGGCGTCCATCGGACTGGTCAAATGCATAAAGGGATTTATTCGATTTGTTAAATGCTTCAAGCTGCCATAAGATTGTTTTAACACATTTAAGGTTTACATTTATTGCAATTTTCGCTGTCTTTTGCGATATGCATATTGCAGAGCTGGATATTTCGATAACGATAAATTTGCGGTATATTGTGTAGGCCTACTAATAATTAGATTGGTAATGAATTCATCTTCAAAACAGTGGCATCTACAAGTTACAAACGTGAATTGAGTAGAAGTCTCACACACATCAAGCCACATTGGTACTTACTTTTAATATTTGATGGCCTTTGAATAGTACACTTTCTGCTAGTAAGATTTTTTAACGGAGGCTGGGAAAATTCGATTTAGAAATCATCCATGTTTCTCCCGAAGAACCTTTTTAGCTCTCACTAGGGCTGCACGATATGAGAAAAACTCGCGATATGCGATGTTGGTGATTAATATTGCGATAACGATATAATTTGCGGTATATAAACATATAGCAAAACGACCAAAAACATGATTCCCATTTCACTGCAACAGTTTAAAAATTATATTCCAAATGACCCTTGTCGACATAGGAGGCTAACATCAAACATAAAAGGGCTCATCTGATTGGTTTAACAATGTAAATGGGTCCTTCCGATTGGTTAAATGCATAAAGGGATTTATTTCATTTGTTCAATATTTCAAGCTGCCATGAGTTTGTTTTAGCACATTTAAGGTAACCATTTATTGCGATTTTTGCTGTCTTTTGCGGTATGCACATTGCACAGCTTGATGTTGCGATAACGATAAATTTGCGATATATTATGCAGGCCTACCACAATGCATTGTGTTTGAACCAAACCCTCAACGTTTTCATCTTCAGACCGCAGTGGATTCATAAATAGTTGTAGTAGAACGCTCACTTTGTGAAATTAACGTCATATTAGCCGTGTAACCCTTGTGCTATTCTAGGCACTTTAATGTTGGGAGTTGGGTCATCTAGACCCACTAGACAGTGCTCTGAACCTTTTTTCTTCATTGATTTGTGATCTTGACTGGTGTCCATGGATTACATGAAATCTTTCCACTTTTATCCACCTTTGTCATGGTAGGAATAACACAAGGGGTCATCTAAGATAGCACAAGGGTTAAAAAGAAAAAAAGTAGTGAGCGTAGTGTCCGAATTGCTTTTAAAATTCAGAGCACAATATAGTGCCACACTGTATAGTTTTTTAGTTGTTAGGGTGGAATTCGGACACAGCCACAGAGCCCTCCGCTGTGAGGAGGGTTTGCCCTTCCAAAAAACTATTTTAGACACCTCTGTTCCTCCATATGTCCCTACAGTTGGAGGGATAGGGAGAAGCTGGAAGGGTGGGGTAGGAATACGGATTCGGCCAATAAATTAAGATTTATGTAAAAACAAACTATGAAAACCTTTTGCTCTGAAAGATGATCTGAGTCTGGGTTGAGTTCTCGGTGTTGAAATGGCATTCTGTTGGGGAAAAACTGGAACGTTGCTTGTGTTCAACTTTAACAATTCAGAAACAACTTCTAGAATTCAACAACTGAACAAAACAGTCTACTACTGTTTTCATAGTTCTTAAAAAAAATTAATATAGCAGCATATTAATTTGAAAAATACATTGTTCAGAAACCGAAAGCTAAAAAATATGACATGTCAACTTTGGCTTGTTCAGACCGGTCTGTGAAAATATTGTGACATTAAATCGGTCCGGGAGGTTTAGGAGGCAAAGAACACACATGGTCTTCCTCTGGTTTTAACCCTTGTATTATTCTATGACCCCCCCCCCCCCCCCCCTTCCATTGACGTGTTCTCCCTACCATGACAAAGGTGGATAAAAGTGGAAAGATTTCATGTAATCCATGGACACCAGTGAAGATCACAAATCATTGAAGAAAAAAGGTTCAGAGCACTGTCTAGTGGGTCCAGATGACCCAACTCCCAATGGTAAAGTGGCTAGGATAGAACAAGGGTTAAGAGACTACATGGATTGATGGAAGGCCGGTTTCTTGGATTCTCCCACATTCCCTCAGTTCAGAAGTTGCTTTTGTGGAACAAGCTTTTCCATCTGTCTGCAGGACCAGCAGAACCACCACAGAGGAACATCTGGATTCACTCTTTTCATTTTTTACTCCCAGTAATGCTTTTATTTGAGCTCATGTTTGTCCCTGCTGAAGCAGAAAACACAAATCCTTTAAAAACATTTACAGGAATGACAAATGTTTTCTTTTTCTGACAAGCGTTTAGCACTGAAAAAGTTCCTCATCTCATCAGCAGAAAGTCCAACAAAATGATCATGAGGGTTGTTTATGGTCTTCTTCCTTTAACGCAGTACAGAGAAAAAGGAAAGATAAATACATTTTCTGTGGGTGAAACATCGACGCTTTACGTTTTTCCTGATGTGATGATCTTCTCAAATACTTTAAACAGTTGACTTTAGGCAAAAATCTGTCGTCACAAACCCAGACCAAAGCTGACTGATCCAGCTGTCTGCTGGTTGAGGTCTTCATCATTTAGAGACAGCAGACAGACAGCAGAGGACAATAACCTCTGAACAACGGTCTAAACCCCGCCCACATGGTGGTCCACCTTCCCCGTCCCCCGCTCCAGCGGGTAATTAGCCTTTTAATGATTAAGAAGGAGGACAAATTCCAGAACATTCATGTTTGACAGAGTTAATGAAAAATGTGAACAGGATTCGAACGACAGCAGCCCCCACCCCACCCCCCACACACAATGAGATCCTGTCAACCAGCTAGCAAGAGAAAAAAAAACGTCAGGAAGAGGAGGTCAGGTGTCATTATTTATCATCTCAGATGTTACTTATTTATGGAGCAGAAACAATGAAATTCTCCGATGAATTCATCCTGAATTATTTAATCTGAAACTGTTAATTCCACACAAAGCCTGGGCAGATCCCTCCTCTGTTCTGATAAATACTTTATCACTCTTCCTTAACCAAAAAACAGGAAGAATGCAGGTCAAAAGAGGAAAAAATGGTTTGGGGATATTTTAAAATGCTTGGTAGAAATGTTTACTGCATTTGTGTTTTCTTTGTTAAACTGTTGGTAAACTGATGTTGATGGAAATTGTTTAATTTTCTTTTTTTAACTCGTTTACATCAGCCCCGCTTTCTGGTAAAACTTTTTTCTAGTTAGCTGTTTGAATAATAAAAGCCTGAGTAGTTAAGGTGGAACAGTTTTCTGGAAAGCCTGGACGAGGCATTCGGCTCGCTGTAAAGTATTTCTTGTCCGAGCTCGACAAAGTCAACAGTGGCCTAATGAAAAGCGACGCGTCGCTGATTGCAGCTATATCCGGAGCTGGGGTGGAAGTGGCATCGATTTAACAATTTAGCAGCACCCTCCTCTGTGTGTTTCCATTAGTCACGGCTGAATACCACCCACTTTCCTCCTTTCAGACACACACACACAAAGCCCCCCTGTCCCAAACACACACACACACACACAGCTGCTGGGTCACCCTGCTCATCTAAAGAGGTTCCATCTCTGCCTCTGGAGGAGCAAACATCTCATGGAAGGGGCAGGACGCGGAGAGCTTAGCCATGCTGCAGAACACACTCTTTATTGTTGTGACTCGGTGCATGTGCAGGCGGTAGTGCAAATGTACAACAGTGTGGTTTTGTGTTTAAACTCCAACTGCAAGAGTGTTTAGTGACAGGTTTTCATTCTAAAACATCCTATAAATCCAGAAGACACTGTTAGAAAAGTTGTGAGGGATATCAGCATCAAATGCAGAGAGCTGTGCCAAAGTCCCAGTCAGATTCCAGTTTCCCCCAAACTGCATGAGCTGCTTTGAAAAGCCTGTGGGGCTGGAGACCCGGGGCTTTCAGCTAACTTTCATTTGGTAGAACTAAAAAACATGGACTCCTCCTTCTGGTCCTGCAGCTGAAAGGTCCAACTGATGAGGAGCTGCATGATGAGATGGACTAAGAGAGTTGGAAGGTGTGTGTTGCTGTCCCTCTGTCCGTCATGGAGTCACTCAAGCCCTTCCACCTGTCTGTAGCTTTCAGCTGCTGGAAGGGCGGCCCATGAAAAACTCCATCCACCCACTCTCTCAGCGTGGCAACCGCTGACTCCTGCTGTCTTTCCGCCTTGCTGAGCGCCATATTCGATGGGAAACCCGGCGAGGAGGAGCCACTTGACAGCAGCATACAAGACGAGTATTCTGGCTGAGAACTGCTCTCCAGAGACCCGGCAGTGTGAGCTATGGACCAGATTTTGGCCTTGCTGGTTGTGCTCTCCAGCTCTTCATTCACATAGAAGGAGCTGCTTCTGTGTTTGACTGTGGAGAACTCGGGGCAGTCTGACAGTCTCTCTTTGAGGGGCACGAGTTGCTTGTGTGGGAGGTTAGTGTTTGGGTTCCTTTTGTCAACATCAGGCTGAAACTGCAGCTTGGCGTCTCCATCAGAAGCATCTGACTCCAGCAGGTCGAAGTCCTCCAGATCGCTCTGCAGGTCTGCGCACGGCTGGTCTGCAAACGATTCACACAAGAGTCTCTAAAGGCTGAAGAGAAGGAAGCGCTACAGATGTCCAGACAGACACTTTTTCTTGCTCACCAGGAAGATCTTCGTCACGTTTCAATGGCCTCTCAACTTCATCGCTGTCGTCTTCATAACCTCGGTCATCGGAGCTCTTACATGCCCGTGGCGACCAAGTCACCTTGTTTTCCTTTTTTAACCTCCTGCGAGCGTTTGCAAACCATGTGGACACCTGGGGGGAGGGGGGTTGAAAAAGACCTTCAACAAAAGCACCACACATTCGCTTAACTGATGGTCCACAGACAGAAATCCACCTGCGTCAGAGTCATCCTGGTGATGATGGCGAGCATAATCTTCTCCCCCTTGGTTGGGTAGGGGTTTTTCTGGTGCTCCTGCAACCAAGCTTTCAGCGTGCTGGTGGTCTCACGAGTGGCATTCTTACGGCGAGAAGAACTGTCTAAACAGGAATGCCTGTGCAGGATCGTGAGAGTTAGAATAAAAAAGTTTGGATACTTTGTCCTGTAATGTTTAAACCCATGGTGAGTAGGGGTCTAAAAAGGAATCAATTATTCGATGAATTGATTTCTATTGCTATAATCCAACCAGATCAAGCTGTCTGAGGAAAGTTGTTCATTGAATCAACTGATAGACTCGTCATTTCAATATTAAATAACTCGATGCTCTTGATCTTGGAAAGTATATTTCGGATTGAGAACTGGTAGGATTATTTTACTATAACGCAAAAACTACAAAGTGCATTACAGCGGACAACACACATGTGATGTCAGCAAAAAATGATCAGTTCATCATTCCAGTCCAATGTGTGCAAACATGTACTATCTATAAACATATTTCATTTGCGCTTCATTATCTTGCAATATGGAAAACTTCCCCTGCACTGTTCAGTTCAAGGTATTTCTCTCTGATTCAGACTGGTTGCACTTTTGGCTGAAGATGATCTGGATCCATTTTAGCTCAGTTAATCACATCGTTCAATTAGAAATATGAACTGGATCAACAACCACATATTATAATCTGAATCAATTCGTTGTTAGAATGAATCGTTACACCCCTATTGGTGAGTCAGGTTTAGTTGGAGACACTTCTGTCAACAAATGCTGGAAAAATAACAAACCTAAAAAGATATCAGCTGTGGAACATGATGACTGACACCAAAAATGTTCACCTTTAGTAAAATAAAAATAAAAAACACCATCTCAGTCAAACAAATCCGCACTTGGACTTACCCATATTTTTCACAAGGATGATGCCCAAACATATACTCATAAGGATAGTAAGTAGGGGTCTGGGTTGTGCCCACAGGTGCAGCTTCTTTGGGGTCTATTGGTCCCTGGAAAAAGGAAGAATGAAAGTTTTTTTAAACTCTTGATGTGAATGTTTATTCGTCTCGCCTACTTCCAGCATTACTCACTCTAGCATACACAGTGGAGGCGTCTCCGGAGCAGGTGTTGTAGTAATTCTGGTTCTTTTGGTAAGGGCTGCCGTAGACACCTGCTCCTGGAGCCAGCTGGCTGCCTTGAGAGCGCAGCGCCGGCTGGGATGGATGAGCTCCAACCAGAGAGCCGGGGGTCATCAGAAACTGAGAAGAAAAAAGCAAACATGTTCATGATTTGAGTGGACTGTAATGAGTTCCTAAAAAGCTGTAGATGATTCGCCAGGAGGATCGGACGCAGTGCGCCCTACCTGAGGTGCAGCGGAGTAGGGGTATCCCAGCTGAGAGTAAGCCATGGTTCAAACACTATCAACGAGGCAAGAGGTGATGTTCAACAGCATCAAAACAAATCACGTTTCTGACGCTGAACTTCGCTAATGTTTACCTTTAAAAACAAACTTCTAAAACTCGCTCCATCCGCGGGCGCGCGGACTTTTACGCGCGCATTTCATGTCTCTAAAGTCGCTTTTCCTCCGTTAATCCAGAAAATCGCGTCAGCTTCTTCACGACCAGCCGTGTGTGATGGGAGGTGCGTGATCCTAACGTCTCTGAGATTCACATCTTGGTTTTAAAGTGCGTCTCTATGACGTCAGTGCGCGCGCATTCCTGTGTTCACATCAGGGCAAGGAAAGCCTCTTAATTAATTTCTTCCCATTTTCTTCTCAGCTCCTTCTACCCCTTAAGTCTCCAGGCGCAAAAAAAACGCGGACCTTTCTCCAGCAGCTGCATGGATGCGCACGCGCACACCTACGCATAGCCCTGAGTTGTTAGGGGTGGAGGGAGGGGGGAACAACGACGTTGACACCACATTGACGCGAGATGATTGATGACTACAACCTGATATTAACATAATCGTTGTGCCCTGTAGTTTAGATAACGTGTCACCTCGGAGAAATCTCGCTGTCACGCGCGCATTCATGAGTGGGAGATTTCGGGCCGCTCCAAGGAAATTAATCAAACAATAAGCACTCCGTGTGTTCCCTTGAGTAAGCACCTTCAGCAGCTGAATGACTTGTCATGTTCTCAATAATAAAGTCTTAAGCTGTCCCGACCAAGCGGAAAGACTTCTCCTCCAACACCTCTGCGTTCTGTTCTCTGCAAGAAGATAGATAGATAGATAGATAGATAGATAGATAGATAGATAGATAGATAGATAGATAGATAGATAGATAGATAATTTGAAAAATGGGAGTAAAAACAAAAGTGTTGCATTTATATTTTTGCTTAGAGTAACTGGATAAAAAAGCTAATTTTCAATTTAAAGGTTAATCAACAGAATAATAACTGCAAGATATTTTATTGGAAGAAAAAAACACCTTTCCAGACCCTCAAGGAGATATAAAATTATAACAATCTAATATAATATATTGGGGCAATTGGAAGTAAAATCAGACTTGAACAAGTGATTATTAGGATCTGACTTTAAGAGAGGGTTGACAGTGAAAAGGCTCTGGTTCAAATCCCAGCTGGGTCCTCTTTGTGAAGAGTTTCCTTCCCCAGTCCAAAAACATGCTTCATATGTTCATTGGTGACTTCAAATGTTTTCCTTCGGTGTGGATGTGAGTATGGGAGGTTGTTTGCCTCTTGGTTGTCCTGTGATGGCCTGGAGAAGTGTCTAGGGTGAACTCTGCCTTGCTGAATAGGCTCCAGCATCTCCATGACATGGTCTAGGAATAAGCATGTTTAGAAAAGGAATGAAGGACTTGAAGAGAAAAAGCCTTAGAGTGTTAGGGGAAAGAGAAAACCAGAGTTTGGGAGCAGAGTGAGTGACTGTGTGGATTCTGCAGTGGATTTAGGTTTTTCAGTGGTGATATTAGTACCGCTGTGTTTTGTCTCCTGTCACAGTGACTCCAGGTTCATGTTAATCATCCAAAGCCGTTTTATTTCTGTGAATTGTCCTCTGTGTCTAGTTTTCAGTTCTTCGTGGTCAGGTCATCTGGCTTGTCATTCTTTTGTGGCGCCCTTGGCTTTGCCATGTTTGCGTTTGCTTATAAAACGTTTTAGTTACCAAACCTGGTCTCCTGCACATTGGGTCTCCAGCTCCTGACATGACTTATAGCTATCTGTCTGATGGGGCAGAGATGTAAAAAGGGTAGAAGGGGACCTGAGAGAACACAGAAGAGGAGGAAACTTGGAGATGGTCAGACTGAGGTTATTGTTCCAAAATCTGTTAAAACATAAGTGTCAGGATGCCTCTGTCAGCCACCTTCCCCCCTCCCTTTCCTGCTCGGCTCTGGACGCGACCAGCTGGTTCCACTCATCACCTCGTTAAGCCGCCTACTTCAGGAGATCCAGGACCTGACGCCAACGCCAGTCCGTTGTTCTTACCACGGTGCATAGTCTGGCTCTCGCATGTCTTGTGCCTTACCTTGGCTTGATCACACTAACCTTGCTTCTCCGCTCCGCTCTCAGGAATCATCCCCCACGAGTGTGCTACTCGGGCTGCAGTTCTCCTGTCCCCCTCTACGTCTTCCCTTCGGATCCAGCAAGTCCTCAGTCTCGAGCTCCGTCTGCCTTCACCCTCCAGCCAGCCGCCACGCAGCAACAAAGACTTGGTCACAGACTCTCCTACAGAACAATTAAACCTTCCTGATACTTACCTCACGTTTCCGAGTTTCTTCCGGGTTCCAGCGTCTGGGTCCTTCCGAATTCCCACGGGACCATGACAGAACGGACTGGCCATACTCCGGATCCAGCTGACCCGGAAGGACTCCGCCACGCCATATCTGTTCAAGGTACTCTCCTTAGTCGTCAAGCTGACGCCCTTACTCAAATGTCTGCAGCTCAACAGGACCTTTTCCGCAGACTCGACAGTATTACTCATACTCTCGCAGGATTAACAAGGCAACCCTCGCATCCCACACTCGCAGCTCAAGCTGCTGCTTCCGGCAACAACCCGACTTCCGCTGACGCCATGACCCCCGAAAACATCCGCCTGCAGCCGGAACCATTCAGCGGCGATGTTGCAGCCTGCGGAGGATTCCTCCTACAGTGTCAGCTTATCTTTCAGCAGGCCCCCAGATTCTACCAGTCGGACCACAGCAGAATATCATTAATTGTAAACGCCCTCCGTAACAAAGCACTCCAGTGGGCCCAGGCTTTTTTGGCTTCAAATCCCATTTCTCATCTGCCATTCGATCGTTTCATCGGAGAATTTCGCCTCGTGTTTGATCAGCCTCGCAAACAGGAGGAAGCCACCCGACGGTTGCTTAGCTTAAAACAAAACAATCGCTCGGTGAGTGAACATCTGATCGATTTTCGCATTTTAGCGGTGGAGGCCGGCTGGCCTGACCCCGCACTCAAGGGGGTTTTCTATCAGTCCCTTAATGAGAAAATTAAGGATCATTTATGTTCACAACCCGAACCTGACTCTTTTGAGGAGCTAGTCTCAGCAGCCCTCCGATCTGATGTGCGGCTGCGTGAACGTCAAGCCGAACGGAGCCACAAACCAACCGGTTTCCCTCGGAACCCCGGAGCCCCGGGTCAGGTTTTTTCTTTTCCCACACACGAGCCCCCCGCACATGTTTTGGAGGAGCCCATGCAAATAGGCCATTCAAAACTAACCGCAGAGGAACGTCAGAAACGTCGCGACGAAGGCTTGTGTTTCTATTGCGGGCGTCCCGGTCATGTAATTTCCCAATGTGGAAAACGTTTAAACTCCAGAGCCCCTCGTTAGATGACAGGTCACGGGGGGTCGAAAACGTTCACGTCAAAGAAATGAAGTTTTTGTATGTACCTGTCAAAATTACTCATCAGGGTCAAGTCAGTGAATTTAGTGCTCTCATCGATTCTGGCGCTGAACATAGTCTCATCGACTCACAGCTCGTTAACCACCTCTCGTTGCCTTTTGAACCCCTCGAGTCCCCTATTAACGCTGCGGGGTTAGGTGGTAAACAACTTTTTCGCATCACGTCTCGTACCAAATCAGTCCTCATTCTCACCTCCGGCAACCATAGAGAATACCACCAGTTTTTTATCACACAATGTCCTCAGACCCCCATCATCCTGGGTTTCTCCTGGCTCCAAACTCATAATCCACGCATCGATTGGGCCGTTCCTCGCATCACCAACTGGAGTACTTATTGCATGGCAAACTGTCTTCATTCCGCCATTCCCTCCTCTATTTCCATCACCTCGGAGTCCGAAATCAATATCGACCTGTCCAAAGTTCCTTCCTGCTATCACGACCTCAGGACTGTTTTTTGTAAATCCAAAGCCAGTACACTACCACCCCATAGACCATATGACTGTGCCATAGAACTGCTCAACGGCGCCCCACTCCCTAAGGGAAGACTGTTCAACCTTTCCGGTCCTGAAAAGGAGGCCATGGAAACCTACATTCAGGAGGCCCTTTCTCTCCACCACATCCGTCCCTCTACATCTGCAGTCGGTGCAGGATTTTTTTTCGTGCAGAAAAAGGACAAAACCCTGAGACCCTGCATCGACTACCGTGAGTTAAATCAGATTACAGTTAAGGACAAGTATTCACTTCCACTCATTAATTCTGTTTTTGATTCTGTCCAGGAGGCTAAAATATTTTCCAAACTTGATCTCCGTAATGCCTACCATCTGGTCCGCGTCCGTGAGGGGGATGAGTGGAAAACCGCTTTCAACACTCCTTGGGGTCACTATGAATACCAGGTCATGCCATTCGGCCTCACAAACGCCCCCGCTGTTTTCCAACGGCTCGTGAATGATGTACTTCGCGATTTCCTAAATAGGTTCGTTTTCGTTTATCTGGACGATATCTTAATTTATTCGTCCAGTCAAACCCAGCATGAGCATCACGTTCGCTTGGTTCTGGAAAGACTACTAGAGAACCAACTATTTGTAAAAGCAGAAAAATGCGAATTCCATACTTCTTCTATCCCCTTTTTGGGGTATATTATTGAAGCCGGTAACATTCGGCCCGATCCGGCAAAGATAGAAGCAGTCACGCAATGGGAGGCCCCACAAACCCGCAAAAAGTTACAGCAATTTCTGGGCTTCGCAAATTTTTACAGAAGATTCATCCGAAACTTCAGCAGCATCGCGGCTCCACTCACTCAGCTCACTTCTGTTAATAAGCCCTTTGTTTGGACCTCTGCTGCCGACATGGCATTTAAAAGACTCAAAGGACTTTTTGTCACGGCACCCATTCTGATACAACCTGATGACAAAAAACAATTCGTTGTTGAAGTAGACGCCTCCGATTCCGGTGTGGGAGCCGTGCTATCTCAGCGCGAAGGAACCTCCAACAAATTAAAACCATGCGCTTATTTTTCTCGCAAACTGAGCCCAGCCGAGCGGAATTATGACGTGGGCAACCGAGAGCTTCTGGCAATTAAACTGGCTCTGGAAGAGTGGCGTCACTGGCTGGACGGGGCAGAACAACCCTTTATAGTTTGGACTGATCATAAGAACCTCGCATACTTACGCAGTGCAAAACGCCTAAACTCCCGTCAAGCCCGCTGGTGTCTGTTCTTCGACCGATTCAATTTCAACATCACTTATCGACCTGGCAGTCGTAACATCAAGCCAGACGCCTTATCCAGAAAATACTCAGTTACGGAACCTACCTCTGTATCCACCATCATTCCCACCTCCTGTTTTATAGGTAATCTCACCTGGGAGATTGAGAACAAAGTCCAACAAGCCCAAGGTGAGATACCTGATCATGCTACCTGTCCTCCTGGAACTCTGTACGTACCCGACTCTCTGAGATCTGAGGTGTTGACGTGGGGGCACGCCTCTAAGATTGCCTGTCATGGGGGAGTTCGTAGAACCACCAACCTGCTACGTCGAAGGTTTTTCTGGCCCTCCTTGGAGAAAGACGTCCGTGAGTACGTGGCAGCTTGCTCAGTTTGTGCTCGCTCTAAGAACTCTACTTCACCCCCCTCCGGACATCTGTTGCCTCTGCCCACACCCAGTCGCCCTTGGTCACACATTGCGCTAGATTTTGTTACCGGTCTGCCTCCGTCCCAAGGACACACAGTAATTCTAACAATCATTGATCGCTTTTCCAAGGCTGTCCATTTCATTCCACTAGCACAACTCCCCTCTGCCTCCGAAACTGCGGATATCCTGGTCCATCATGTGTTTCGTTACCATGGAATTCCTAGTGATATCGTGTCTGACCGCGGACCCCAATTCACGTCTCAAGTTTGGAGGTCGTTCTGCTCCGCCCTCGGAGCCACGGTCAGTCTTAGTTCTGGCTACCATCCGCAGTCCAACGGGCAAGCTGAGAGGGCTAACCAAGAGTTGGAAGCAGCTCTTCGTTGCTTGGTGGCGCAAAATGAAGCAGACTGGTCCAAGTACCTTATCTGGGTGGAGTATGCTCACAACACTCACTCCTCTACCGCTACTGGCATGTCCCCCTTTGAAGCCTCCTTAGGGTTCCCACCCCCTCTGTTTCCCTCACAGGAACTCGATCTGGCAGTGCCCTCGGTCCAGCTCCATCTTCAACGGTGTCAGGACGTTTGGCGGCAGGCCAGGGCGGCTCTCCTCCGCACCAAGGAGAGCAACTGCCAGATCGCTAATCGTCGCAGGGTGGTGGGACCCGTCTATCAACCGGGGCAGAAGGTGTGGCTGTCATCCCGCAATATTCCTGTTCAGGCGTCCTCTCGTAAGCTGGCACCAAGATACATCGGCCCTTACGAGATCGACCGCATCATCAACCCCTCCTGCGTCCGGCTGCGCCTACCTGCTGCTTTGAAGGTACATCCCGCATTCCATATTTCTCAAGTCAAGCCTGTCCACGATAGCCCGTTGTGCCCACCGTCCGCTTCCCCTCCGCCCGCCCGTATCATTGACGGCGCGCCGGCCTTCACCGTCAGCCGGGTGTTGGACGTCCGGCGCCGGGGTCGGGGTTTCCAGTTTCTCGTGGACTGGGAGGGTTACGGTCCAGAGGAGCGCTCCTGGATCTCCCGCTCCCTCATTCTGGACCGTTCCCTCATCGACGACTTTTTCCGCGCCCATCCGGACCGTCGTCCTGGACCGCCTGGAGGCGGTCGTTAAGGGGGGGGTACTGTCAGGATGCCTCTGTCAGCCACCTTCCCCCCTCCCTTTCCTGCTCGGCTCTGGACGCGACCAGCTGGTTCCACTCATCACCTCGTTAAGCCGCCTACTTCAGGAGATCCAGGACCTGACGCCAACGCCAGTCCGTTGTTCTTACCACGGTGCATAGTCTGGCTCTCGCATGTCTTGTGCTTTACCTTGGCTTGATCACACTAACCTTGCTTCTCCGCTGCGCTCTCAGGAATCATCCCCCACGAGTGTGCTACTCGGGCTGCAGTTCTCCAGTCCCCCCTCTACGTCTTCCCTTCGGATCCAGCAAGTCCTCAGTCTCGAGCTCCGTCTGCCTTCACCCTCCAGCCAGCCGCCACGCAGCAACAAAGACTTGGTCACAGACTCTCCTACAGAACAATTAAATCTTCCTGATACTTACCTCACGTTTCCGAGTTTCTTCCGGGTTCCAGCGTCTGGGTCCTTCCGAATTCCCACGGGACCATGACAATAAGTCCACTGGGAGCCAGTGTGAGTCTTTCATGAAGGAGTAAGAGAATGGAAACTGCAGTTTAGTAAATACACAGGTAACAGTTTTATTTTTGGAGGATGATGGGCAGAGGTTTAGGATTATCATTGCAGGAGATGATTTAGAACTGTGATGGAGGCAGACTATGTGTTTTTTTTAGTATGAGCTTGACAGGATGAACCCCAAAGTTTTAGCTGAAAATCAACAGAAGTATTTAAAAAAGAAATTCACTTGGATTCTTTCACTTTCACATCTAATGTCATGTAAGACATAATCGTGATCTCATTTTTATACTAAATCAAAGAAAATGGAAACTAATGTGGAATCCAAAGTCTTCCCCTATCCCTTCAGCTCCTCCCTATTGCTCCACTTGTAGTGTCACAAACGGGCAGACGGCTGGTTCCATGTGCAGCAGGTTTATTAGCACAGACAGGATGACAGGTGTCAAGCAAAGCTAAAAGTCAACCGAGCTAAAGCAGGGTTGTGCAGGCAGAGGTCAGACACGGGAATTACAATGTCAGGGAGCAGGTTTGAACAGTCGTAATTCAGGTGTGGGTCGGAGGCGGCAGGCAGACACAGTCAGATAAGGAGCAGGATCTGAAACACGAGAAGACAGACCAGGAGATAACGCTGGGTGTGCAGGCAGAGTGGCGCAAACAATCATTCCCACTGAGCGAGGCTCGGTGCACTGTGCAAGTTTGCATGTGACTGACGATGAGAGTCTGCATCCAGGGACTGGGGGCTGGGAGATGTAGTGCAAATGGCGTAAATGGTAAATGGCGTATATTTATATAGCACTTTTCTATCTTCTTCGAAGACCCAAAACGCTAATGCGTTAATAATCCGGGGAAAGCTCCTGCTGGTGACCAGAGGGGACACAGGGCTCAGACTCCTGACATGTAGGAACATTTGAAGCTTTAGTGGAGTCCAAAAAGTGTTTTTAAAGGTATAGCCATTGTGACTTAGGGCTGAGTATCCCTCCGCCGCTAGGGTGATCTGTGTTGCACTGTGGCATGGAGGAGAAACACATTTCTTCACGTGGGTGTTCTCTGAAGCACATAAATATACATTTAAATCTAAAGAATTTTTGTTTTTACATGACTCTTTAAAGTTCTAAAACTGATGTTATGTATTTTCTGAGTGCTGGCATACCCGCTAATGTACCTCACCAGAACTCATAATGTCATTGAGTGGAAGTAACATCGGAGTTTGAAGACACTATTTTTCTATAACTCTCCGCTCGTAGGGGTAGGGAGAAGCTGGAGGAGTAGGGCAAGAATTCAGATTCGGCCTAATCTGAAGGTTCTGGTGCTGGACACCAAGAAAAGATTAACTAAGTACAAAATGAAAGTTACTTATGTAACTAAAGTTTTATAAATCCTGAAAGACTGCCTGAGGCGGTGCTTCAAGCACTGCATGATCCGTCTTGGGCATGCGTAGTTGGAGGATATACTGACAACAAAGTCACCTGTGAGCTGTGACCAGGGGCGTGCTGGGACCGGGAGTGTCCCTCCCTAGACCGGTCCATGCTTCATGTGGAAAATAAAACAGCCTGTAAGTGCATAGTATTTACACATAGCAATGTTTTTGATCAAATGCAATTTTTTAAACAAAAATATGTAAACAGGAACAAACAACAAAAAACAAAAACATAAATGTGAACTTAAATAGCTCCAGTATAAAAGGGGAATGAAATTATTTAACTTTACAAATCCAATACACCACAACTACACCATCAATAACTGCTGAAGTAGTGCACTATTTTCTGCAACATGGTCTATCACTGTGTCATTATCAAGCAACATCCGTATGTCTTCTTCAACTGACAGAAGCATAAATGCCTCCAAGTGCTCATGGTGGAGTGTACTACGCAGATTTAGGAGTGGAGAAACTTCTCTCACATGCAACCTGAGATATCGAGTGAGTTAAAAACTTTCATGCCATCCCAAACACATGATAGGCATCTGTGAGTAAGCTATACTAAGGATGAGCATTTGAAATGTTCACACAATAAATAATAATAGTTGAGTTTCGCCCACACATGCCGAGTGGACATGAACATTTTCCTTTTTTTCAGCTACCACTACGCCAGTCAGCAGTGCTTGTCCCTTTCCAAATGTGGATTTCAGGGTTTTGATCAATATTTATTTCCTGCCTTTGCTGCACTAACACTATGAAAGAAACCATAAAAAGTACATGTCACTCTGCACATTTATCTACATATTAATAATTTAAAAGAATATTTCTTTCTACTAACAATGTCCTTTTAATGAGAAATGTGTAGATTCTTGTCAACTTTAACGTGTTTGACATGTTTTTCTATTTTATCATTTACCATTTCCATTCTCTGGATCTGTTAGCTGTTAGCTTGGCGCAGCATCCTCCCCCAGCACCTTCCTATGTAACCCTTGTTCTATCCTAGACACTTTAATGTTGAGAGTTGGGTCATCCAGACCCACTAAACAGTGCTTTGAACCTTTTTTCTTCAATGATTTGTGATCTTCACTGGTGTCCATGGATTACATGAAATCTTTCCACCTTTATCCACCTTTGTCATGGTAGGGAGAACACGTCAATGGAAGGGGGGGGGGGGTCATCTAAAATAGCACAACTCATGATGACCTTACGAGTGTGGCGTGAAATTTGCAAGGGTCACAGGGACCACGGCTCACACTTATGCTGCAACCTGTTTCATAAGGTTTGATCTCAAAGTTATTCAAATGAACTTTCTGAATTTAATATTTTCTTTTTATTTTTAATTTTCAATTTAGAGCAGAGTGCAGATGGATGCTTTTTTGCCCCTATGGTTTTCCTCACGCATTTTTACATTCTCCTTAATTGAGTAAATGCTTTTACTTGTAATTGTTGCAGTGACAATAAAGGGAATTGATTCATTCATTGAGTTGGAGTAATTTTCAAAGATACATTCCCAAAATAAAACTTGGTAGAAAAGAATCAACTACATACAGATTATTTTAAATGGAAAAGAACATTTTGATAAGGATTCATTTGTTTTCCGTCTTCACCTTTTTTCTACATTACCTTTCAATGAAAGTAAAGGGAGAGAACTGAATTAGAAACTGAATGGTTTCAGACAAAGGAAGAGAGAGAGTCTTGCAGTTTAACCCTTTCATGCCGTATTCGCTAATTCAGAAGAACAAATTTTTGCAGGACTCCTCTTAATTTAGCATCACCTTTGGTGGAATAAATATTAACAGTTTTTTTATATAATGGGAAAGTCAGACACGAAGGAGTTAAGGAAACGAAAACGAGGAGAAAAAAATGAAGCCTTGGCAAGAAAACATGGAGAGCCAATAAAAGATAAGAAATGGTTTATAGTCAGGGGTATGTAATGGGGCTAGGGGATGCAAAGAGGTAAAAGGACAAAATAATCCCAGAGCACCCAGAGTAATGCTGGAACAACAGAGCTGCACCACCAGAAAGCATCTTCATCCCCACCGGGGAACAGACATCTGTGTACCGACGCTTGATTGACATTCCATTTGTCCCGTGAAAGGTGCTCAGATACCAAACATGGACTAACTGTCTTCCACTCATCTGTGCTCAAAGCTCAGAAATGAACTTTTCTCCTTGTGCTGTTGCTGCACATTTCTGCACAAAATATATGTCACTCAAAGAAGTAGCTTATTGTTTAGACATTTTGATGAGAAACTGTGCAGTGTTCATTCCTGACGTATAGGAAAGCTTGCATGGAAAATACTTGAAAAAAGACAAACTACCCATAGAGCAGCAGAAGAGCAGAGTATGGATGCACACAGAGATGAAGAGATGATCTTAATACCTTCTTTTTGAGCATTCAGTAGTCTAATTTTAGATAAAATATGGTCTCTTTATAGATTTATGGCATTTTTCTAGAATATTTTTCCTACTGCTATGTGCTTGTTAGAGCGTAATTACATCTTTCTGATCTGATTCCCTTCACATCAATCATTCATTAAAGATGCTCTGCCCAAAAAAAGGAAGGAAACGCATTCTCAGTTCCTTCTTCTTACGTGCGGTTTTAGCCATAATGCTGTAGGTGGTGGAAGTATGTAAGCGTTTCTGTAGCATAAATAAAAATGAAAGTCAATACCAGAAATGCTTTTTCATTTTCACAATGAAGCTGCATTCGTGACTCATAAATAAAATGAAAAATCAATCCACCAAACAGTTTTTTTCTTTTTCTTCTTCAACACTGCTTATTCTGTCACTTAATTAAATGATAAAGAAAATGGTATTTGAGATTTAATTTTCAAAATTTATCTGGTAAATATGTAGCAAAATTCAATTAGAAATGTCTAATTTCATTCATTTTCTGCCCTTTTGTTCCTTTCGGGGTCACAGGGCTGCTGGAGCCTATCCCAGCCACTTATGGGCGAAGGCAGGGGACACCCCGGACTGTTCGCCAGTCTGTCGCAGGGCCACTCTCACACACACACTCACTCACACATTTACTCCTAGGGAAAATGTTCTGTTGCCAATGACCAATGAAGCATGTTTTTGGAAGGTGGGAGGAAGCCAGAGAACCCGGAGAAAACCCGCACATGCACGGAGAGAACATGCAAACTCCACACAGAAAGGCCCCCCCATTGATGTGCTGTTGCAGAAGGAAGTCTAGTTTGTAGGAAGGTCTAATTTGACAATTAAAATGATTAACAGAAATGCTTTTTGTTTTTCACAATGTAACTGCATCAAATGACTCAAAGATAAAATTAAAAATCATTCCTCAAATGCTTTTTCATTTTCTACTTCAATACTGCTCATTCTGTGATGTAATTAAAGCCATAATGCAAAGAGGGGATTGCATTTTCTATTTCACATCCAGCTTTTTGCAAGGGTAGGAAGAACACGTCAATGTGTGTGTGTGTGGGGGGGGGGGTATCTAAGATAGCACAAGGGATAATGGGTTTATTTTAGTATGGAAACACTCATAATACTGGACCTGATCGGACCGCTCAGAGGAAGCAAGGCAAAGAGGCCACCATGCAAAGAGGAACCTGGCAAGCCCATTGCAGACTCACACATCAATGCACAGTTGAGGGAACTGACACCACCCCTTCTTCAAAAAGAAACACAGAAAGCCGATAAAGTAGACTACTTGAAAAAGAGTAAATCCATTGGCCGCAAAAGAAAAGATGTTTTAGAAATAATCTGTGAAATATAACTTGGAAGACAAGGAGGACTCATTAATGCAACAAAAGGTCAGAATCAAGGTCCTGATTAAGTCATTCTGCATGTTCATTAGAGTGGCAATGGAGCCCAGACGTCCATCACAACCCCAGCAGTTTACAGAATTCAGACCAGTATTGGCAGTAAACTGAGGTCCCCAACCTGAGATAATGTATTAGGAACGCTATGGAGCCGGAAAACATAACATTTTGAGCCAACAAATCTGCAGTCTGTTTAACTAATGGCAATTAACTAAGGGGTGTTAGGAGAGCCATATTAAAGAACCACAGATGAAGGACAATCACGGTGTGACCATGATGGTGGCGGCAATCTATGAAGGAAATCCAGGGAGATGTGGAGACACAGCCTACTGGGGACCTTATTACAGTCAGGATAAGCTTTAAAATATTTGGTATAGTCTCTGGTCACTATAGGCCACCACAGAAATATTACACCACTGAAGAACTTTAGGTCTCAGTGTCTGGCATATATACCGTAATTTCCGGACTATAAGCCGCTACTTTTTTCCTGCGCTTACAGCCCTGTGGCTTATTCAGTGACGCGGCTAATTTATGGATTGGTGGCCGCCATGTACGTACTTTCAGGCTCGGCGAATGGTTTGAATTCTCCATCTAACACCAAGCACAAGTCATTTGTTTTGTAACATACCTCTAAGCAGCCAAACAGCATGGACGTCACTTCAGGTCTTAGACAATTCAGTCATGGTTCAACAAAAAGAAACACGCATGCCCGGCCGCATCCCAGAATCCTTTGGTGCCATTAGACCCAACGTGCACGTGATCACCGCTACAATATGATGAAGCTTTCAAGTTAAAAGCAATCGTTAAAAGCAGCGTGAAAAAATCCCCCATCAGTAAATGGAAATGCCGGTCAGCTGCGTGACGGAGAGAACAGCGCATGCTCAGAAGTGTAAACACAAATCCATGTGCGGAATTTTGCATTGAAAAGCTCACAGCCGCCGTGTGAGCTTTTCGGATAGGAAGGGGAGACAAATAGCCCGCTTGGCAAGCGTGGAGCGCAGAGGCGTCCGCGGAGCAACAAGTGTTTGTTGTGAAAGGAAACTGACGAACGCGCCGCGCTGAGGCGCGCGTATCGCGCTGAGGCGCGCACTTTTCAGTCGCCGCTGCTTTATTTTACTGGTGTTTTTTTAACCAGCCCCGTTAGTACCATAATGCTGCCGCGACACAAGTGGAAGGAGAGCTGTGTGGCGAGCCGGTCGTTGGCCCCGCTTTTAGCCCCTAAGACTCATGGGAAATGGGGGATCGCGGATGTAAATTTCCTCATCATAACTGAGGGATGTAATGTTGATTATATGGTTACTGTTAGTAATTTTATGTATGATATCTAGATTGTCAATAAGTAAAAAATAAAAAAATAAAAAACCATAACTGAGGAACTTGTGAACAGAAAAGAGGTCCATGCTGTTTCAGATGTGGGTGTACTTGAATACATGAGCTTGAATCAAGACAGTACCCACCCACAGTGTGGTAATGAGCCATGCTCACTCTGGGAGTCAGGACGTGCTTTGTCGAGATAGTGGCTTGTATTCTGATGCGGCTTGTGTAAGTAAAAAAAATATTTAAGCACGTGAAAACAGGTGGGTGCGGCTTGTAATCGGGTGCGCTTTATAACCCGGAATTTACGGTATATCTAGTCTGGTGAACACCAGGATGGAGTAGCTGTCCCCTGCTGAAGGATGGATGGATGGATGGATGGATGGATGGATGGATGGATGGATGGATGGACGGACGGACGGACGGACGGACGGACGGACGGACGGATGGACGGACGGATGGATGTAACCGTTGAACCGTTTTGAACCATCATAAGTAACTAGTATAAAGAATTTATAAGTCCAACTCACGGTATCCCTTTCAGGGTCACAGAGTTGTCAGAGCCATCCTAGTTATGGTTGGGCAAAGGTGGGGTACACTCAGACAGGTCGCCAGTTTGTTGCAGGGCCACACCCTCGTACATCTACACAAATCCACACCTAGTAATACTGCAAAGCAACTAATTCACATAAGAAGCATGTTTTTGGACAGTGGGAGGAAGCTGGAGTGCCCAGAGAAAAACCCACATATGCAGAGACAAACACACTCCACATAGAAAGCCCGGCTGGGATTCGAACAGGGCCTTCTCCCTTTGAGCCGAAAGTGCTTGCCATTGTAGAAAAGTGCAGAAGTATGTTTTGCTTCAGCTTTTTTCTGTGACTGTTTCTTTTTTTGTGGAAAAGATTTAGAGACAGAAAGCTAGGTGCAAATAATTAGACGGTGAGAGTTTATTCTGTTCTTTCTGTATGTGCCATCTTCTTGTTAAGCATGATGGCGTTGCCAAGAAAAAGTCTAGGTTGAGCTTGGTCTGATCCACAAACAAGGCTGCCAGCACCAAGCTGCTGTGCTAGCAGCCAGCAGAAGCCATGCTGCTGTCTCATCACAGGCTCATGGAAGATCTGCAGCAGCTGAACTCTGAGAGGGATACTATAAATGCCCCGGCCTTTCTCATCAATGATGTAAGAGACTGGAACAGAGACAAGCTAACCCTCTTAGCCACAGTGTGTGTATGTTGTGTGAGACAGAGGAAGAAAAACATGGGAGTGGGGAAGAAGACAGGTTCAGGCTGAAGCAGCTCTTAAGAGTGTGTACAATTTGAGCTGAGCCCTGGGAGGCCAGCAGTATTCCTCCCCATCTCTTCCACTTCATTACACCGGCAGCAGACATACATTATTCAGCTGTGCAGGCTTCAGCCCACGGGGACCGTTAGAGCCTTTAACAAACACTTTAACCTGCCGTCACATTCATCCACTCACTTTTTATCCACCATCCCTTCCTCTCTCCCTAGATTTCAGATCATGCGTTCGTTTTTTGCTCACAACAAAGTTCTATACATTTTTATATTTTAAATTAATCTAAATGTATTAATTTATGGAATAAGGGCAGATATAAAAACATAGACTTACTACAAACAGCAGTCCCATGCTTGCCCATATCATAATTCCATAATGCTTTTAGCAAGAGTTAGTTTGCAGCATTTTTCCTTAGTTGGGCTTTTTTTTTTTACATTAACGAGTTTGAAAAGAATATACAGGGACGCATCAAAATTATTAAAAACACACATCAAATCAACCAGTTAGAACCTGTGGGCAGCGCTGGTGCTGATACGACTTTGTTTTTTAAAAAAGACTAAGACTAGACACAGACTTCAAATCAGTGGGAGTTCCAAAGTCTTGCGCCTTTCACATAGAGGGCAGTCTGAGCAAAACTAGTTTTGCAGAAAGGGATCCTACAATTTCCAGTATAGATCTGGTTGATCTGCTCAAAGTCTCTAATTTACAGATGAAAGTCCTTAAAGACTTAGGTGTCAGTTCATTGAGGCATTTAAAAAGTATTTTTTGAAAACTAAAATTGATCAAATTAATAAATGTGTGTAAAGATTATTGCTAATTACTGTGGAACATCGATTTATTCTCATCTGCTTTTTAGTTACAAGTTTTTAACTGACCTCAGCTGGACGTGAAAACATGAAATCCTGTTTAAACAATCAGAACAGTCAAACTTCTGAAAACTTTGAGACATGAAACTTGTGCTTCAAAGACATAAGATTGTTAAAGAAACCAAAGAGAAGCAAAGTGAACTGCCTCAAACCACAGATCCTCTTCCTCTGTTTGGCTGCCTTTACACTGCATGGTTCAAGTGACCCAATTCCGATTTTTTCCTCTCACGTGGCACAGATCGGATATGATCGGTGAACGTGTAAGCAGGACAAAAGCGCATGGATTCCGTTTTTCTCAGATCGGATACAGGCCTCTCTCATATGTGGAAATAAATCGGAAACAAATCGGATACGTGCATTAGCGTGTGCCATGTAAGCAGACAAATCGGATATTCCCCAGTAAATGCCAGTCGTACGTCAGTGACGGCAACTCAGGACACCACCAACTGAGATCACATGACTTATTAAGATGCTTTTTGTGCGCTGATTTTGCTGTCAGCTGTTACCTTTCAGCCTCAGGCTTCAGACTGTAGTTGGAAACCGCTGTTATGTCCGGTCCGGACGCAAACGGTAACTAATGAAGCGGGACACCGTTGCTATGGAACAGCAGGCTAGAAGCCGTTTATTTCTTTGGGGGCGTGTATGATGGGGACCATGTGTGTGTGTGAGCGCGCGCACGCGTGCTTGCGTGTGTGTGTGTGTGTGTGTAAGGAGAGAGCCCCCCCTCTCTCCTGTGAGCGCGGGGGTGTGAGCGCGGAGCGGGGGACTGTCGGAGAACCGTAAATTAAAAATAAGGAGTCTCCCCCAAAAGTTTTGGAGTCTTTCTTAGCCCCCTCTGGAGGCTGAGGGTTCAGAACGGAAAAGTGAACCCCGAGGAAATCTCCCGTGTGTTTCTGACTACGGTTGGAAAAGAGAAGTCATCGCGCAGGAAAGGTTCAACACTTGGATCAAACTGTTAGTACAGCACGTCTGCAAACTCTTCTTCATTCAAAACTCAGACGGCCGACCAGGCCAGCCCTCATTATTACTCCCCCATGCGTCCCCTCAGGAGCGCCCAGGGCAACGCCTCCTTCCGTCGCCGCCTTGCCTCCATGACAACCGCAATCACAAAAGTCCGAAAAAGGTCCGCGGAATGCGGAAATACTGCTACGTAGTCCTCAGAACGTCTATGTTTGATAGTTTCAGCATTGTATAGTGTAAATGCAAAAATCAGATACGGGTCACTTTTAAAGGATGATGTAAGCGGGTCATCAAAAAATTCGGATATAGTCAGAAAATCGGATATGGGCATCAAGATCTGCAGTGTAAAGCCGGCCTTTGAGAATCCATGAGAGCCGGAGCTGCAGCTCAGCTCAGTCCTGAGGTGCCATCATCTGGTGAGGTGAGGTTACTGCAGCCTTTTGTGACAGTCGTGTATGTGTGTGGGTGTGTGCGTGCGTGGGTGCGTGCGTGTGTGTTGGTTTTAGCCTGAGGGGGGCTCACTTTGCCGGAGTTTTAACCGGGATGAACACAGTCTGCCTGCTGGTATGCATGACTGGACCCCCCCTGGAATAGACACCAACATCTATGTTGATCCTCCCTCTTTGACTTGGGTTTTGTTGGCAGCTCATTTGATGCAAATTATTTATCATAATGTTGGCACCAAAAAAGATAAGAATCCATTTGAAATACTCAGATCTTTGGGAACGGGGTGGGATTAAATAAGTTCACTTCCTTCCACTCCCTATCAAGCAACATTTATTAATAAGTCTAAGTATCGTAAGTCTGATTCATGTTTGTATGAATGTATAACTTGTGATTGTGTTATTGTTGTGTATTATTCTTATTTGATTGCTTGAAATAAACCATTTCAAATCAAATCAAGATCAAAATTTCTCTATCAATGTAAAACTGACTTTACAGAGAGTATACATCACAGTCATCACTTCTCTCTTTCTGAACTAAAACTACCAGTTTCCCTTCTTGCACAGCTCCATCATGTAGTTCCATATCATCAATCAATATCTGCAGACTTTGACACCCCCCCCCCTGAAATGCTGCAATGCTCCTGCCTTGCAGTGGACAGTTGTGGCATTATAAGCTGGCGTTCCCCAGAGGGTGGCTGGGTAATTTTCTCAGATCGATCCTCTGGGAGCAAGAAGGCCGGTTTTCTGTGTCCACTCCAATCACATCACTAATGGAGAGGCGGGTTAGCATCTGTGACAGCAGAGACACCAGAGCTCCTCTGTGTGTGTCTGATGGAGATAAACAGTTGGTGGGTTTCCCCTTTCTACACCCCCCCCCCACACACACACACACACAGCTGCATACTGGACAGGGTTAATACACTCCATTAAGCTCTATTATCCTAATCAACTCGGGCAAATGAATGTGGACTCACATTACTGTGTGGGTGTGTGTGCATGAACATGCACTTCATGTGTAATGATGCTGCACAGATATGTGACCCATGAGTCAAATCTCATTATCCACAAAGTAAACGAGGTGCAGGGAGGAAGACCTTTTTTTCTGCAGTCTGGCTCAGTCTTCATCCTCTGAATTCATTTCAGCACAACTCTGGTACAAAACAACTTAAGTTCACTAGAGCTACAAAGGTCTTTATGTTAAATACTGACAGGTAGTTTTACTGGTGGTCGATGCTGAGGTAGAATGCTATGATGCTTTCTCAAAAAGAACATTGTGAACAGAGGAGAAGTCAGCTGTGATCAAACTTCTGCTGACTCATAGACAATAATGGTTTTAATTACATGCAATGAAAGCTAGCACCTGGCTCAGCATTCAAACCAGAGAACTGCGAACTACACAGTTAATTCCAAATGCTCAGTGGCCAAAATATTTAGAGGAAACTTCGAAACAGGACTTTTTTAACCACTCATTTAAACAGACCTGCCCCTTATCTAAAAAAAAGTTCATGTCAAACATGTTCATGTGTTCTTTGCATTCTGTGATCTCACTAATGACTTATTGTTGGCCTCAGAAAAGGGACTACTTTTTATCCTAGTCCTGTTAGACCTCAGTGCAGCCTTTGACACTATCAACCACAGTATTTTACTCGAAAGATTAGAGCAGGACATAGGGATCAGAGGATCTGCCCTCCAGTGGTTTAAATCATATTTATCCTATAGGTATCAGTTCGTTAATGTAAATGGCCATTCCTCTCAGTGCACTCGAGTTAACTATGGAGTCCCACAGGGCTCAGTTTTAGGACCCATCCCGTTTATGCTTTATATGCTACCCCTAGGAAACATAATCAGGAAATACAGCATTAATTTTCACTGTTGTGCAGATGATACACAGTTGTATATACCGATTAAACCTGAGCAGAATGACCGTATAGAAAAACTGAATGCCTGCATGTGATGGCTGCCTATGCTGCCACACCATCAGGGCAGTAACCTCCTGCACCACACCCTACATATCTGTTCACTTTATTGTTTGCATATACTTTTAGATTTCTTTTCCAAAAATAACACACATTTGATAATACAATTTATTAACATGTTTCAGTTTACTTTATTATTTGCTTTATTAATTTGATGTTATGTTTTGAGTTACCAGTGCTAATGGGAACCATTGTTGCTGCTGCTGCCATCTGCTGCTGGAACCATCAAGTCAGGCCTGACACAACAATGCATGCCAGTCATCAGAGGCCTTATATTCAGCAGGCAGCTAATTGGACTGAACCATCTCCCAGTGGACAAGGAACTCTTTCTGTGTCTTTCCTTTAGTTTCTATTTTGATGTTCTTAATTTTCATTCATTTGTGTATGTTAATTTACTATAGGTTGGACTTTAGTTTAGTTTGTTCTCTGTATTTTGTCTTAGTCATTTTAAGTTCCCCTTTGTGTGTCTAGTTGGTTTGATCAGCCACTATATATGTTCCCTTGTGTTTCCAATTAGGAGGTCAGTTTAATTATGTTGGTTTGTCTGTTCAGTTGTCCTCTGTTACATTTAAAGCTTGAGTTAATTTTGTTACTTTGACCTCTTTTAAGGGCCCATTTTTGCCCATCTACACCTTTGTAAAATAAATTAGAAAATTTTTGATAAAGCTATTTTGCTGTCCTTGTCCTTTACTGCTCGGTCCACCACACTGCATAAGAAACATCAAGACCTGGATGACACTTAATTACCTGCTTCTGAACCCAGAAAAAACTGAGGTCATTATACTAGGTCCTAAAAATCTCAGAGATGCTCTGTCTGCTCAGATAGTCTCCCTGGATGGTGTAAGTATAGTCCCCAATTCCACAGTTAGAAACCTTGGGGTTTTATTTGACCAGGATTTATCATTTAAGGCTCACATATTTCAGGCGTGTAGAACTGCCTTTTTTCACCTGCGCAATATAGCTAAGATTAGAAATATACTTTCTAAGAGTGATCTTGAAAAACTCATCCATGCATTTGTTACGTCGAGGCTGGATTACTGTAACTCCTTATTAGCAGCATGTCCTAAGAGTTCCTTAAGAAGTCTCCAGCTTGTGCAGAACACAGCAGCTAGATTGTTAGCTGGAACTAGCAGAAGAGATCACATCACTCCTGTGTTAGTTTCACTTCACTGGATCCCAGTTGATTCTAGAATCAAGTTCAAGATCCTCCTGTTAACCTATAAGACCTTATATGGACTGGCCCCGTCCTATATTAAGGACCTCATAGTCCCTTACCATCCAATAAGAACACTTCACTCACTAAATGCAGGACTGCTTGTGGTTCCTAGAATTAGTAAAAGTACGGTTGGAGGTAGAGCGTTTAGCCACCAAGCCCCTGTCTTATGGAATAAACTCCCAGCTCATGTAAGAGAGGCCGACTCAGTTTCTACATTTAAAGTTAGATTGAAAACATTCCTCTATGGACATGCTTATTGTCAGACTAGTTAGTATTCAGAGAACTTTTACCTTACTGTTAACAGGTTTGAATTAAATTTAATACCAATAACAATTGGTTGCTAGAAGTTTGCTCCAGATCCTGCCTGCATCTCAACCCATCCACATCCTAACCTGACCTAACCCTTACACCACACACACTTCAAGGGATGATCTGATCCCATTGCAACCACAGGAATATTTTCAAAGGACGTCCAGATCATCAATCATACAATCTATCCACAACTGTACCCACAGACTACTGACAACACTCCCCTCAACCCACCCCTACTTTGGTTTAGCAATCAGCTATTGAATTCTATGACTTTATGTTCTTTATGATTCATGTTTACTACACAATCACCAGCATGAAGCGCATTGAGATGACTATTGTTGTAAATAGTGGGCTATATTAATACAATTTAATTGAAAGTCCGACTCCAACTATATTTTTCTTTCTTGTAAAATCATTCCCAGTGATCTTTTTATTATAATTATGCAGTATTTAGCCAAAGTCAAAGAGCCTTTGTCATTTTTTTAAGACATTTTGGTAAATGGCGTATACTTATATAGCACCTTTCTTCCTAGAAGGACAAAGCGCTTTACAGTCACAGCGGTGTAGTTTTCTACAGAATCCGGTGTCAGACCGTGGAACAAGTGAACAAGACAATGAAGCTCAGAGACGCTAGTCTCTCTGCGTTCGGCGGATTATTGAACTACATCTTCGATGATGGGTAAAGCGACAGTGAGCGTCTGGGCGCACAACTCTCTCCTCTTAAAGTTGTGAAACAACAACGACCACAAATCAAACAGTTTTTAAATCGTTTAACTTAACTTTTATTACATCTTAAAAATCAGCTGCAGCTTCCAGCTTTTTCTGCCACAATTATCACAAAAATGCACTGAGATTATGGAGGGACTGAAGATCAATACAGAGTTTCTCCTTTTTTTTTTTTTTTTGAATGCCAGTGTGCCGCAGGATTTTTGTCAAGGTTGAAGTGTGCCGTGGCTCAAAAAAGGTTGAAAAACACTGGTCTAGAGGACCCAACTCCCAATGTTAAAGTGCCTAGAATAGCACAATGGATATATATTTATAAAGCACCAACACTGTTTCTGACTTTCACTAAAAATATTCACTTTTTTAGAGGTTTGAAGTGTTTTCACAAATGCAATTGAAGGTGTTGTTATTATTTTGGTTTGTACATATCAGCAATAAAAAAACTAGTGTTGTTTTGTGCTTAAAGAAATGTTTAATAAATTACATTCAGGGAAATGAACAATTCTACCAAAAATTCCCGTTTTAACAAGTTGGCTGTTCACTGCTGGTGACTCCTAAAAGCAAGCTTTTTCACATATGATCTAAACTTAAGTGTTTTGTAGATACACTTTTTAAAAACACAACAGCATAAACAAATAAACAGCAGCCATTGGTCATCTAGGTCACCATTTCTAATATATCGTGCTCCAACCTCAACAAAATATCTTTCCCCAACTGAGTCATACTTTCCATCAATAGAAAAATATTGAAAAGTACTTCAAAGAAAAAGTTGTACTTTGTAACTCGCACATACAATATAAAGTGTCAAAAAGACATCTATCTCTGTTTCACCTTGTAACACTTTATGGACTTGAAAATCCACAATGAGAAGGTGAAGTAAACAAAATATTACATTTCACATGACAGGGAAAATCATTTCTTATTCAACGCACAAAAAACGCAAAGAGAAAGCAGTTTTATTAGAACTAGAAAATAAAATCAAAACCCTGGAGACTGCTTATGCTGCTTCTGCACACGAACACATTCTGGGAGATCTGAAAAATTTAAAGCTGCAGTTAAATGACATCATTAATAAACAAACACAATTTCAAATACAAAGGCTACGACTTGAAAGATTTGAAAACTCTAATAAATCTGGCAAATTTCTGGCTAATCAGCTTAAAATTAATAGAGAAAAATCATCAATCACCTCTATTACGGACCAAACAGGAAATGTCACTCACGACCCGGTCAAAATTAATAACGCATTTGAAAACTTTTATAAAAGCTTGTACACACCACAGATCAATCCGTCAGAGCGAAGTATTGACTCATTTCCTAATAATGTAAACCTACCCAGGTTAAATGAAGATCAAATTACAAACTTAGATTCTCCGCTCTCGTCTGAACTTCATGAAGCTCTGTTACTTATGTCTAATTGTAAAGCGCCAGGGCCTGACGGCTTTCCTGCTGAGTTTTATAAAGAATTCTGGGAACAGCTGGCACCAACATTTTATAAAACCGTCACATCTATCAATGAGAGCCAATCAATGCCACCTAACATGAACTCAGCCAACATAATTCTTCTTCTAAAACCAGACGAAGATCCCACTAGTCCTTCAAGCTATCGCCCCATTTCTTTAATCAATGCAGATGTAAAAGATATCTGCAAAGTACTAGCACAGAGAATAGAAAGAATCACTCCTCACATAATTCACTTCGACCAAACTGGATTCATCAAAGGCAGACACTCGGATGATAATGTCCGTAGACTAGTTAATATAATAGACTTTGCCACCATTAAAAACCAGGAAATGACCATACTATCGCTGGATGCTGAAAAAGCTTTTGACAGAGTAAACTGGAAGTTCCTTATTGCTGCCCTCCATAAGTGCGGTTTTGGAGAAGCATTCATCAGTTGGATCAAAATATTATATCACAACCCCAATGCATCAGTTAGAACCAATAAACAGACTTCAAATAGGTTTTTTCTTGGAAGAGGAACCAGACAGGGTTGCCCACTCTCTCCTTCTCTTTTTGCTATATTCATTGAGCCTCTAGCTGCAGCAATAAGACAGAATGAGAGCATTATAGGAATAAAAACCAAACACAGCCATCATAAAATTAGTCTCTATGCAGATGACATATTACTGTTTTTAAGGAATTTACATTGTGTAAATGAAACAGCAATGATCATTAATGAATTCTCCTCCATATCAGACTATTCCATTAATTGGAATAAGTCTGTTTTATTACCACTCAACAGGAATATGGAACAAAGACTCACAATTCCAATTAAAACAGGAAATATCAAATATCTGGGTATCTTCTTTTCCCCCAAACCATCAGAACTGGTGCAGCTAAACCACACCCCATTACTGAAAAGCATACAGGACGATCTAACACGCTGGGTCAACCTGCCTCTGTCCCTTATGGGCAAGGTGGCCACGGTTAAAATGAATATCTTACCCAAAGTTAATTATCTCTTCTCAATGATTCCCACACAACCGCCATTAAAATGGTTCAAAACATTAGACTCATCCATATCAAGCTTTTTATGGAACAATAAACCTGCAAGAATTAGTCTAAAAACTTGAAAATCTGCAGAAAGCTGTGGAGGATTAGAATTACCTAATTTCCACAAATACTTTCTTGCAAATAGATTACAATACATCTTAAAATTGTTAAAAAATAATCCAGAAACCAACTCATGGTTAGACTTGGAACAGGCGTTATGTGGAAAGATCAACCTGTCAGAGCTACCATTTATTAGCCAAACAGTTAAAAAACAGGATTGTTTCAAAACTATTAATATAAACACCACTTTAACAGCCTGGTGGGAATTTCTCAAAATATCAAAATCATCAATTCAACCGTGCAAAATGATACCCATCTGGAACAACCCAGACATCCTTATAAACAAAAAAAAATGATTCACTTTCCAGCTTGGCAAGCAGGGGGCATAAAACAACTAGAGCACGTAATTATTGATAGAAGATTCATAACTCCCCAGGAACATCAAGACAAACATGGAATAAATAACTTCTTGGAATATCAGCAACTTAAATCAAGTATTACTAAAAAGTATAAATATAAAAACAACGATTTAACACTAGAACGCCCAGGATTTTTCACTCCCCCTGCAGCGTCCAGAGCACAGCCAAATGTCTGGGTGGCTCGAAATGACTAATTCAACAGCCTTCAATTAGCCACCTTTCATTTGTAAATGCAGCACTAACTACCTGATCATCTGGATGAAGACATGCCCTAGCTAACCACATTCTTTACTCAGATCAGGCTGGGGGATGTTTTTCTGCTTCAAAAGAGCCTCCAAGCTCTGACAAACTTTGACTCCCAGTTTGTCAACTGAAAAACCAAGATGCCTTGATTTTACTACCCTGAGCAGACATTGAAAATTATCCTGGAGCAAGTCAACCCATTTGACTCTGAGGGAGAAGAGATAGTTAGCTGGACTCAGACTGATATTTCTTTTGATAAGATTTCATGAACATCTTGTTCTCATTTGCTGATTCTAGCAGTTGTTTGTATATCCATTTATTTTCTGTGCCTGCTCATCCTGGTCAGGATCACAGGTTCTGTTGAGCACACCCAGCCAGTCACAAGCAACTGGGAGGGGTACATCCTGGATGTGGGTCACCAGTCCATTGCAGGGCCACATAGATGAATAACCCGGCACACTCACATACACACCTATGAGAAATTTAGTCATTTAATTTAATCACATGTTTCTTGGACTGGGGAGGCAAAGGATGCCTATTTGACATGTTTTGGAATTTATAGTTTCAACTAGAATTCAACAAAACAAAAAAAAAAATTAAAATAAACAACAACATATATCTTTACATTGCTGAAGGTTTTCATTGCTACATTGCTGAAGGTTTTCATTGCTCAGATCTAAGAAGTCAGATCACAGATGAAGAGATTTCATTGCCATCAGAAAAGAGAGGACGACAGAGAGGAGACACTGTGCCTAACAGAAAAGCAAAGATGGCACGATGTGGCATCTGTGAAAAGGTTGGGAGGCCTCTCCATCACAGCACAATTGAATGTTACACTGCTGAGGTAGAGCCAACTGCTTTGGTCAGAAGTACGGTGTCGACTAGCTTACAGAGTTTCCTGTGTTTCCTCACTCTGAACATGCTTCAGACTATTCGGGACTGTACTGTTCAGCATGAACGCCAGACAGAAGATGACAGCTGGTTCATGGCCCTCCCTGAACTAATGGGGTTCATTGCCATCCTCCTTGTGAGGGGGATAAACTTCCATCCATGCAAAAACGCAAGATGCAAGATGGTTAGCGAAATGGGGAAATCCACTGATCTCAAAAACTATGGTCAGAAAACAAAGATATCATGCGGCACACACTTGATGTCAAGGGCACGTGCATGGAAATCCAGTTGGACTGAGGCTTCTGCACCTAATGTTTGTGGGTTTGTTGTAGCCAACTGCATCAAACTTTCAACCCAGGCAAAATTCACTTGGAGCTTCCAGAATCAGTAAAAACCTGCACAGGTACATGTGGAGCTGAGAAGTGAAAAGGAATACCGTGTTTGGTGACAAGCCCCATACTGTCAAGAAATGGGCAATATGCCAGGTGAATAGTTAAAAAAGAACACAATGCCAGAGGCGCTTTGTTGATTGCTACAAGTATACCATGTGGCAAAAGCAGAAAGATTTTGGGCAGTACTGGCATGCAGACAAGTAGTGGATTAAGATATGACTTTGACATGATTTCTTGCTTGAACATTTCAGTATTATGTCGGTAGAGAATTGTCTCTCGTTCATGCACAAGAGACATTTCAGTATTATGTCGGTAAAGAATTGTCTCTAGTGCATGAACTATGGAATTCAGCCAAAAAGAAAACCACTTGCCTGAGCTGCCATGGCCCTGCTCGGGGGCAGCGGCGCTGGGCGGCTGCCCATCTACACCTGGGCTGGATCGCCCTTCCTCGGCCTGGGACGACGGACAACTTCTTGGGGCCCCCGGCTTGGGGACCATCCGCTTTCTGCTGGGTGGTGGGGTGGGGGCTGCCCTGTCCTCTGAGGGGAGCCCACCATTGGTAAGGGACCTTTGGGGGTTAAAGGGTCGGGGTCTTCGCTGAGGCAAACGGCGGTTGCCCCGGCCGGTTGGCTGCCTCGGTCCCGCTGAGGCCTGATCAGAGCCTTTCTAGGGCCGGCGCTAAAGGAACTTGCACCAGGGGTGGGCACCGTGGGATGGGTCTCTGTGGGATGGGTGGTGCTGGGCCTAGTGTCGGCGCCAGGGGATGTGGTCCCCTGGGCTGTGTGCCTGGGTCTATGCTGGGGGTCTGGGACGGTTTGACCACCGGGGACAATGTAGCCCATCAGCCAGCCCAACCTACCCCTTCCTCATAACCTCACATAGGGTGAAGGGTGGGGGTTTAGCCTGGCGATGCGCCTTGGGAGAGCCACGGCAGTGGCAATTCTCCCATGGTTGCCGTATGGGAGTGGGCCCCTCTTCGGCCTTATTTGCACCTTAGACATGTAGCCCTAGGTACTTGGGACATCACTGCCAGCAAGCAGCGATGTCCTCCTAGCACCCTACCTGGCAATTTTAACCGCACCTAGACACATTTAGGAATTTCTTGGTGGGGAGGGGAGAGGGGACATCACTGTGAGTAATCAGGAGATATCCCCTCAGTGCCCTACCCGCCAATTTTAACTGCACCTCCCTTAGTACACACAGCCCACCCCCATCAAAATATACATTCCAACATAAACACACACACCCTCACAAACACACACACACATTTTGCAAGGAAGGTGGACCTAGACTATCTGTCCCCTACCCTTCCTGGTGGGGGGTATGGGCCTTGGCAACGGCTGCCGTGTCTCCCTGGGTGCCGGGTCTTCGGCCCGGCGTACTCTCTCCGCCTGGGAGGTCACATTACACCTGAGCCGGGGGTGTCCATGTCCCTGGGGGTGGGTTCTGGTCCTTGCCCCTGGGCGCTGGGTCCCGCCAAACTACCAACCGTGGGCCGGGTGGGTGGCTGCCTGGAGTGCGGAGCAGGTCTCCCTTGGGGGGTCCTGGCTCGTACCTGGGGTTGGGGCGGGGATGCCCGGAACCTTGGGGGTGATGGGTGCCTGCCTGGGGCTGTGGGTCCTCCGGTGGGGCCCTGCATAGCTCTTCCGCATGGGGGCTGCCTCCTGGTTAGCTGGGGCGCCGCTCTCTTTCCCCCGTGCTTCCCTGCTTTCTGGCTCTGGGGGCCTCGCGGCAGGCCTGCTGGTCCTGGCCTGGGTGGCGGATTTGGTCGCCTGGGGGGCGGTTGTCCTCCGCCTGCTCGTGTGGCGTTAGGGGTTCCTCGCCTACTGCTACCGGGCGGGGTCTGGGTGTAGTGGCTGGCGCCCTCCTCCTTCTTTTCACATTCCACCATTCATTTTAGAAGAACATAAACACTCACCTGAGCACAGGTGTTAGCTCACCTTTGCACTAATAGTTTGCATGATTGAATGAATGTAAGATTTCACACTAGTTGGTTTAAAGGCATAGGTATGCAGGTGAACACTATTGTTTTGTGTACATGTGGACATTTTTGCAGCTAGCAGGTGTGTTGATAACATTTAGTGTGTGTGACAGGCCTGCCCTTTTTGGTGTAATTAAGCATTTGAACTCACTGAATGATAAACAACCAGTAAACCTGCTCGCCTTATGCTGCTTCATGGTCTTACCCCCTCCCACACCCCCCCCCCCCTCTCTAACATCCCTCTTTCTTCTTCCCTCCTTTCCTTTTCCGTCCGGTCCAACACCAAAGATTTTCAAACATGATTGAAATTAATTAAGTTTGGCCTCAATTACAAAAGGGGTTTATTCATACATACCTTTGGTCTGTCTGAAGATTAATAACCCCTCTTGTTAAAGTAAAATATGTCCAACACAAGAGGCCCTCAGCTCTCATCTGTCTGCCCAGCTCTTGGACAGGACAAGTTAACAAAAAAAACAAAGAAAAAAAAATATCACATTTGCATTAATTTGCGTTAATCATACTTAGCAATTAGCAGCACTGAACTCAGAGTTGTGTAATTCTTAAATGAAATGATCAAGAAAGTAACATCTAAAGCCATATTTAGCTCAGATCTTGTACGGTATAGTCTGAATTGTCACTGTAGTGTTGTTTGTTTTGTGTTGTACTTGTGGTAAGTATGCAGAGAAAAGTATGGAGCTACTGGAGTTTAAGGGACAAAGATTTTTATACCATCCAAAAGTTGGCTGACGAGCCACTCATTTGACCATGAACTCTCTTCAATAAACTGTGCGAGGAGACGCTCTTCCCTCTGCTCTTCTTCAACCCATCGCTTTTGGGACCTTTGCATTGGGACTCTTGCCTAGGATAGCCCAAGAGATAATCCAGTTTTAGAGGTTTTCAGGAGTCTAGTCTGTTTGTTCTCTCTGATCAACTTCCTAGGTTAAATACCCTGCATTCTGAATCAATGTTTCTCTTACCTAACCTTTTTGTCATTTTTCCTTTTTGATGGGGGGGTGGGGTCACGTTCAAGTTCTATGACTGGGGCAAAGTGAGGTTGCAGTAGCATCATTTTTAGCTTGGCTCACATTTCAATTTAAATAAGCTTTATTGACGTGAAGACACAATTCCAGGGATTCCGTTTTCCATGCTTCCATGCAGTGGCGCCTCCAGAAAGTTTTCATGGGGGTGGCCGGTAGGGGCACCTTTAAATCTTGGGGTAGCGCACAAAATTCATGAGCTATATTTTTAAAATTCATTTTACTAAACATAAAACAGCCTTCAGAAAACTAACAGAAAGTTAAATGCCTTCTGATATATTTCGATTATCATGCTTAGGGGTGTCTGCTTGTGGTGTTCGGCTCTTGACTGGGAGATATTTATAATGAACAAAAAGTGAAATCAGTTGTTCTGAAATACTAATAATAATACCGTTCCATGGTAATTATTAATTATATCTGTAGACATTTCTATTCAGACTAATAAACATAAAACTGTTTCATTATTAGAGCAACATAATTCTAACTTCTGTTGGTCTAGGAACAGGTCTAGTCCCTGCTTTAGCCGAGTTCTGCGTTGCTTCTCTGACCAATGATGCTGACTGTCCCTCGCCTGATACCGTCTCATGGTTGTCTTCCTCCTTATCTTCTGTCATTCATGCTGGCTGTGGATCATGCTGCTCTGTCTCATCTTCCTCCGTCTCCTCATCACTACTCCTCTGTTGCTCCCCTACCATCTCTTTCCCTCCTCCTGCTGTAGTTTTTTTCTTAAAAAAACGAATGTTGGTAGACTTTCTTGTCATTCTCAGAAAATTGAAACAACATGTATTTGCACACAATACAGATCAGGTGATCCAAAGTACAGTAAACAGATTGTTAAGACAACACACAAAATATTTAACAGGTGTGAAAAGAAATGCAGTGATTTGGGATGTGTGTGTGTGTGTGTGTATTTGCTTGCTGAAACCGGTGCTCGCATGATGCAGGGAGCGCGTGTGAGAGCGCGTGTGTATAGATGTCTGCTCACGCAAAGGCAGCAGGGAGGGGATGGGGTGTGGTCCGGTTTAGGTAATCAGAGCGACTTGCCGCCTGCTGGCTGTGCTTTTGGGATGAATTGCATAACTGATGCTACCACAGTTTAGTGGGGTGGGGTGGCTGTGCCACTCCTTCCATGAGTCTCGATCATGTGGCCAGGCTAAAAGAAGTAATAATGCAAAAAAAAAAAAATATATATATATATATATACACACACACACACACAGGGTCTCTCTCTGGTATCATTCACGGTGCTGGGTCAAATGGGTGGGTGGGCCGGGTACGGCCCTTGGGCCGTAGTTTGGGGACCCCTGCTCTAGTTGCTGGGAGCAACGATGGAAATATTGGGGTGCCCAGAAAACGGGCCCTACCTGCTTCTCGGGGGATACGGCCTGTCCTGGGCAGCTCGCTGGACTCTGTGGAGGAGATGGGTGAGGGTAGGATGTTGACCAAACATCATCACGGACAGCAGTTATCCCCCACTGCAGCTGATTGCAAGGGACTGAGACGTTCCTTTAGCAACGAACCCTGACACCCGGAGGGTAGGAATGAGCATTATTGGGTTGTTGATTTCCCTGCCATCAAAATCCTCTAGCTGACATGTCATCAAAAGTATCCATCCATCCATCCATCCATCCATCCATCCATCCATCCATCCATCCATCCATTTAATGTAGCCACAAGGGGGCCAAAGTCAGGGGGGTCTCATTGTGCCAGTCCCAAGCCCAGATAAATACAGAGGGAAGGGCATCCGACGTAAAATCTTCGTCACACCAAATATGTGAATCAGGCTTATGATATCCATACCGGGATCAGGAGGTCAGGATGACTGCAAAACTACAGTTAGTGTAATCAGGTAGACAGGTAGGAGTTTACTTGATGTGTCATCAGGAAAGAAAGTTGATGAGGAGATAGGGTGTCCAGAGAGGAACTGTGGTATTGTATGAGGAAGTCTGGAGTGACAGAAAAGTATGTTAGAACAGCACAGGACATGGATGAGGGCTGTAAGACAGTGCTGAGGTGTGCTTTAGGGGTGACACAGGAGTTCAAGGTGGATGTGGGATTACATCAGGGACCAGATATACGTAAGTCCCTTTCTGTTTGCAATGGTGATGGACAGGATGACAGATGAGGTTAGACAGGAATCACCATGGACTATGATGTTTGCAAATGATGTTGTGATTTGTAGTGAGAGCAGAGAACAGGTGGAGGAGAAGCTAGAGAGGTGGAGGTTTGCCCTGGAAAGAAGAGCAAGAGGGAGTACATGTGTGTGAATGAGAGAAACACAAGTGGAAGAGTGAGGTTACAGGGAGAAGAGATAAAGTAGGTGCAGGGTTTGAAGTATCTAGGGTCAACAGTCCAAAGTAATGAAAGGTGTAGAAAAGATGTGATGAAGTGAAAGCAGGCAGGTTGGAATGGGTGGAGAAAAGTGTCAGGTGTGATGTGTTATAGAAAAGTTTCAGCTCAAATGAAAGGAAAAACTGTAAAAAACTGTGATGAGAGCAGCCATGTTGTTCATCAGTTTTATTTGCTTGAACAAAAACAGCCCTGTACTCTTCTTGGAATGGGTCATTAAAGACTCCTTTGTTGGGGGTGCTCTAATTAGCACATTTTGCATAGTTTTGATTTGATTTGAAATGGTTTATTTCAGACAATCACAGAATAATGCACAAAACAATACAATAAGCATTCATACATTAATTCAAAGATGCATCAAACTTAGGATAATTAGTTGTTGAAAAGCTTGCTTCAAAGGAAGGAAGTGAACTTATAAAATCCCACCCTGTTCTACTGTAACCATTTAATTACATGATTTATCTTAATCTGATTTTCCAACAGTTTAGATTTTATATTTAGATTTAACAAATATTTGAAAGAAATGTTTGTTTTAACATTTACACTACTCGTGATGTGTTGGAATTATGTCATTAACATGAGTGCTTTTCCTTTGGTCTACATATTAATGAAATACAGGAAGGTTTCCTTTGGTATTAGTAATAATGAATGAAAAGAAACTCCATTTTCATTAGTTTGACGTTTATTATCCCAAAAATTAGTAAAATTATAAAGATACCCATAAATAACAGAAACTGACTATGTCAATAGCAGGTATTTTCACCATTTGCCACCATAGCAGCTTGACAGTGACGTCTCATGGTCCTCGGGATGTTCTTTGGCAATGTGTTCCCCTTTGCCACATGCTGTTCTGCGAGGTCACTTGGGAGTGGAGTATGATCATCTAGTCTTTGCCTCATCTGGTCTCGGACATGCTCTATGGCAGGGGTCTGCAATCTGAGGCTCCGGAGCCACATGAGGCTCTTTAACCCCTACATTGTGGCACTCTGGTTAAGGTAAAATAAAACGATTTTTATTATAAAAAGTAAATGTGAAGTAAAAAGAAAGTAAGTATAAATAAATAAAAAAATAAAGTAAACTAACTCAAAGTCTAGTCAAATATCTGAAGGACAGTACATTTCACAAGTTGAGCTAAAACAGATTTTTTTTGTGTCATTTACCACAGAAACAACCAGAATTAAGTAGCACAGGATTATACATCAGATTTTCTATTTTTGAGCAAATTCAGGGATTTTAAGTTAGTCTTATGGGTCAAAAAGTACGGTAAATTAGCTCTGATTTAATTGTGGATAGTTAGATTTACAAATTCCTAGCTGAGATGTACCACAAAGGGTCTCATAAAACGCATTGAGATTATCCTATGTCACGCAGGATGTCTTATTTTGAAAGGAAGTCATGTGGACCTCGGTCAAAAGTTGTAAAAGGTTTCATATTTTGGAAAAATAATTGCTATTTACTTTGTTTTCTTATTGCCCAAAACAACAGTGTATTCACTTTTTAGCACCATAGTAACAATAGCATAAATACAAATCAGTGTCTTGTTTTTCTAAAACGGTGAAGTAAGACTTTATGGGTCCTGCTCGATTGCAGTTGGCAAGAATTTAACCAAAATGGCTCTTTTAGTGTTGAAGGTTGCAGACTGTTGGGGTTCAGGTCAGGGGTCATTGCTGGCCAATCCACATAAGTCACTCCCCCTTTCTGAAGTTCAGCTGTGGCAATTCTGGCACCAAGTGGTGAAGTGTTATCATCCGTGAACAGAAAGCAGGGGTGTGCTGGTAGAATTGGGGGATGATGGTGGTTCTATGATGTCTCTGAGGAAAGGACCTGTAGTGACTGGATCATCTACAGTGACAAATTGGTCTGGAGATGACTGCTGATGCCTGCCCAGACTGTTGCATTTGGGCAGGCATCAGCCAACCCTGGGGACCATGTTGACCTCGACTTATCGCTTACGTCGCCTTCTCCAGCAAAACTGACGACCATTATTTCTGTGCAACATGACCCGACACACATCAGTGAACAGAACGGTAGACCATTGCTGCTTTGCCAGGGTCACATGGTCTTGTGTCCACTGCAAACATTCACGGCGGTGACTTGGCGTCAGCAGAGTCACCTGAATTCAGGTCAAAGTGGAGGAGTTGTTTGCCAATAGTTTGTCTAGAAACCCCAGCTCCCCTGACATCTGGTAAATGGGGACTACAGCTGTGTGGCGTTTACCAAACCATGTCTGAGGTCCTTAGGTTCTGGTCATGGTTGTGGTCCGTCACTGGCGGGGCTCCACTCCTGGGTCTGTCAAACTCTGCCAGTATATCTGTGTCTTGATTCAAGTCTGCTGATGACACTTTGAGACTCACCAACATCAGCTGCAACACCTGACTGCCTGCTACCCATCTGAAGGCGCTATGGCCAGGTGGCGCCGCTGGTCCGTTAAAAGACGTGATGTTTGTCCTCTTTCCCCTGTGCTTCCCTGCTCTCTGGCTCTGGGGGCCTCGCGGCGGTCCTGCTGGTCCTGGCTGGGGTGGCGGATTTGGTCGCCCGGGGAGCGTTTGTTCCCTGCCTGCTGCCAGGTGGCGTTGGGGGGTTCCGGCTGCCGCTGCTGCTTCGGCGGGGGTCTTGGTGCCTCCCTCTCTCTTCTTCCCTTCTTTCCTTTTCCGGCCGGAAAAGGAAGTTTGGCCTCAATTACAAAAGGGGTTTATTCAGACATACCTCTGGTTTGTCTGAAGATTAATAACCCCTCTTGTTAAAGTAAAATATGTCCAACACAAGAGGCCCTCAGTTCTCATCTGCCTGCCCAGCTGTTGGACAGGACAAGTTAAAAAAAAAAAAAAGACGTGACGTTTGTTCATGACAGTTTGCATGATGAACTTGGAATGACTTACTGGCTAAATCCGCTTTTTATACCCACAGAATGTTGACATTGATGCCACGCTGAAAAGGTTTTTTTTTTAGTTTTGGCTCCAATAAGTAAGACACGCTGAACACAGTGACAGCATCATGAGGAAAACACTAAATAAGATTAGATTTCGATTAGATTTGCTTTATTGTCATTTTCCCTTGTACAATGAGATTAAACATCACCATTACAGTGCAAGCATAGCAAGGAACAACAAAATACAATATCAAACAAACTGATCAGTATATACATGTGTACAAATATAAACTGTAATGAAGAATGTCCGAAATTAGTGTGCAAAATTGCTTACAAAAATTGTTTGTAAACATGTCAGATGTGCAAGAGGTAGCAGGGAGGTAGAGTGTTGACACTGTGGACAGAGTAAGTAAACAGGAATATGGATTTTATCTGTGCATTTTGGAATTGAGGATAGTTATTGCCTTTGGAAAGAAGCTGTTCTTGAGTCTGTCCGTTTTGCTTCTGATGCCTCTGTAGCGCCTCCCAGAGGGCAGCAGGTTGAACAGGTTTGAACCGGGGTGTGAACTGTCCTTGATGATGTTCTGAGCCCTAGCGATGCAGCGTGCGGAGTAGATGTCCGTCAGGGTGGGGAGCAGGCACCCAATGATTTTCTGAGCCGTCTCCACGAATCTCTGCAGTCACTCCTTATCCGCGACCGTGCAGCTGCTGAACCAAGCTGTTATGCAGTCTGTGAGCAGGCTCTGGATGGATGACTGGTAGGTCAGCAGCAGGTTTGTATTAATTTTGTTCTTCCTGAGGACCCTCAGGAAGTGCAGACGCTGCTGAGCCTTCTCGATGATGGCAGTGGTGTTGACTTTCCAGAACACGTTGGCAGAGATGATGATACTGAGGAACCTGAAGGTGTGGACCCTCTCCACATGCTCCCCATTAATAAGGAGGGGGGTTGGGTCCGCGCCATGCTTCCTGAAATTGACGCTGATCTCCCTGGTTTTGCTGGTGTTCAGGGTGAGGTTGTTCTCTGAGGACCGGGTTGTCAGCTTCAGGATTGCCTCTCTGTAGGCAGACTTATCCCCCCTCAGGATGAGTCCGATCACCGTGGTGTCATCAGCAAATTTGACGATACTGTTGTTGTTGTGGGCTGGGCTGCAGTCATGCGTGTAGAGGCAGTACAGCAGGGGGCTTAGCACACAGCCCTGTGGGGCCCCAATGTTCAGTGTGCGGGTGAAGGAGAGTTGGGGGCGAAGTCTTATAGTCTGTGATCGGAGTGAGGAAGTTGTTAGTCCAATTGCAATGAGTTATATCACTAGAGGAGACATCACGTGGTTCCTCATGGGAGGAGAGCACCGCCATCTTGGTGAGGTCAAGTTACTGCTGCAGTGAATGCATGCGAACACATTTTTTGCATAATGCCAGTTCATTGTTTGGGTTTCAACAGCCAAAATCAGAAAAATGAGTCCATGAAGGAGGAAGGTGTATCATTTCACAGGTAAGTATTTTATTTTATTTTCTTTTAAGGCTGCAGTGGCTTCATTAATAGAACACATGTTGACATGCATGATGCTGCAGGGCTATTATCAACATGCTGCATGATGTACATTTATTTTGCTGTCAATATAAATGTACATTTTATTTTGCTAAACCTGTATACAGCATACTAGGCTATTTATACAGATTTATACATTTCTGACTCAGTGACTGAGTCAGGTTTCCAATGGACTCAGACTTCAGGAAAAAGTGGGCCTTAGCTATCAAATGAGTTAACCCAGATGTCACCCCGTCACATCGAGCTGATCACTCCCCCATCCCAAAAATCTATGAAGTGGGACAAACATTGGATAGTGCAAAATCTACATTTATAGCATTTAAATTTAACATTTATATTAAAAATGTATGTTTATTTTATATTTGGTATTTAAGTCAATGGCACATATTGGACTTTTGTTGGTAGTAAATTCTGATAAAAAGGGGAAGGAAATGGCTGAATGCGAAACCTTTCTGCTAACTTTTATTTATTTTCATCAGCTGAACATCTTCTTCCTTTTTCCTGCATTAGTTGATCTATTTGGACTCAAAGAACCTAGATCAGGGGTCGGCAACCCATGGCTCCGGAGCCACATGTGGCTCTTTTATCCATCTGTTGTGGCTCCCTGTGACTTTGGAAAATAATGAGTATTTTATAATAATTAAATTTTATTTTAGTTTGTTCATCTGCTGGCTCCCTACGATGCGCGTACCACGTCAAAACCAGCTTCCTAAATGAGCTCGTATTTATCGGGCGAGAACTGCAGAGCTGATAGCAGGAGGAGACACGCGGTCTGGAGTGATCTTCTGCCGGGAACTTGACGTGCCGGGGGGCAGAGACCAACTCGCTGATGACAGAGGGTTTGGGCCAGTGTTGCCAGATAGAGTCACAGGTTTCCAGCCCAAAAGTCATCTGAAAACCGCCAGACCCAGCACAAAAACCGCCCAACACAACTTTCGTTGATGTTTATTTTTAGCAAAATAAAATATTTTTCTAAATAAAAGATAGTTCTGACCAATAATAAAATGTGTACACTATTGAATATTTCTTCAGCAGGCCGCCTTCTTCCATTCATTTGCTTAACCCGCTCTATCCCCGCTATAACCTCTTTCATCCTTGTGCGGCGCTTGAGCGCCCCGACTATCGTATTTTGCTTTCTCTGTGTAGGACACACTGAGGAGCGTGGGGGAAACCAACTCTCAGCTGCAGAGGATGTGGACAGGTGAACAGGTAGAGAGGAAAAGCAGGTAGAGAGGCGGAGGAGGGGCTTTGGCTTCAAACTCTGTCAGTGAGATGAAAACACGGGCGTCCAATTTAGACGCAGCTTTCACTGCAGGAGTTGAAGCAGAGACTTTCTATGGGATGATTTTATGAACTCAAACATGGAAACATGATTACTAGGTAGAACTCTTCAAAATAATAAACCTGATCTCTCCACATTCTCAGTGTCTACCATGCATTGATAAACACATCGCTCCATGCAGCGATCAGACCAGAACTTCAGCTGGTGGCTCCTCCCACCGCGACCGCGGTATCATCCTTTAAAGAACATAATGTGCATTTGCAGCAACGTATGCTTCAGACGATGTCCGATTGGCCAGTCTACATGTCAATCAAGTCCCGAACTTCTCAGTGAGGACTTTGGTGGATTTTAAAGAAGTACTTTTTTTTTTATCTTTTCTGGCCCGCGATCTACACTCATGTCCTTGAAGATCGACATAATGAGCACCCTTGATATAATATATACATGCATAGTATATATAGTGATGTCATAACGGGTTGTGGCTCCGGGTGCTTTCTTTTCATTAGGGGCGGTCCCAAATGGCTCTTTGAGTAAAAAAGGTTGCCGACCCCTGACCTAGATCATGAACGACTGGATTATCAATTTCTCCAAAGGATGGTAGTTATCCTGTTTTCTGTGCTTCCATGACTTCATTCATGTATTACCTTTGCGACATAAATCGAAACTGCTGAGACTCCAAGAATAAAAAAAAGGCAGGACATTTCTGTGTTTCAAAATTTGAGGCCACCCAGGAAAACATTGACAATGCAATTACACTGAAAAACAACATTTTCTATAATGGACACGTTATTGTCTTAGTTCGTCTTAAATGAGCTTTTAAGACACAGTATTTTCCTGATTTTATTACCAAAGCATGGTCCAATGTTAAACATGTGACCCAAAGCAGGCTTTTTTGAGCTTTTTCTGAGTTTTACAAACACAAAACAGATCCAGACATTAATGCTCATAGTGTAATTTTCTGTGGTTTTTCTTTAAAACATCATTGTTTCTATTATGGACTGTGAACAAAGACGCAGTGAGTCCTGAGGCCACTCTGTACTTTCACAGCAGTGCTCCGTATTAAGTTGCTGTGCTACTCCAAACCAGCGAATAAAGATGGTTTCAAAACGGCTGAAAGAATCCATCCATGCGAAGAACCAAACACTAACCCTGCCTCTATCCTAAGCGTCTTCCCTCAGATTATCCCAATGAAAAGGGTAACAATAGAAAATACCGCCCCCCATGACATTAGTTGTGTTTTTCCTGTATATTAAATTTGTTGTCTTGAAAAGGCAGTGACAATGTTTGCTGTTTGTCTGTGAGATACTTGCAGCTGCAACCCCACAATAAAAGCAGCCTAAGCAGCAACACTGGGTAAACTCTACATTGTGAAGCTTGTTGAATTACCCATGAGTTTTCATACTTAATCCCACTAATCCCTATGGAGGAACAGTGAATGGCGTAAATTCCCTATGATATCCGTCTAAGATAAACATTTACTCACTTATGTATACACTAAGTACAGAAAATTATTCTTTTGATAACATTACAACAGATTTAACCCTGTGTCCTACTTATTCTGCTGTGACATGCATACGTCTCCTGTCACTGGGGGGTACATTTCCATTTGAAAAGATCTGCACAATCATTCTTAGGACATTTCTTGATTTCTTCCGCTTGTAGAGTCCAGACGAAACACTAATTTAAACTTTGACCATGTTTTCTCTAAACCATTTGTATCTCAGCTAGGAAAAGATATTCCTTTGCTTTACTATCTGTTCCAACAAACGCTACGTTCACACCGCAGGCTGAAATGACCCAATTCCGATTTTTTTGCCCCTATGTGAACTGTATCTGATCTTTTCAAGACAGTCTGAACGACACACATCCCATCTTTTCAAATGCGACCCAGACCACTTGGGTATGTGGTCCTGAATCCGATACGTATCCGATCTTTTGAAATGCGACCTCTGTCTGACCGGCCAGGCCACATGAATCCGACCCGTACGTCATCAATACGCTACAAACGTCATCATTCTGCGTTGAAGTAGGCAGGAACGAGAACATAAAAAACAACCATGGCAGACGATGCTGCTGAGACCAGTCAGTGGAAGGAAGCGAGGTCACCGATTTGATTCATATTTGGGGTGACAGCTCTATTCAGGCCAAACTCCAGGGCTCTTATCGCAACCGGGCGGTTTTGAAAAAATGTCCAGCTAAATGGCCGAACATGGTGTTGAACATTTACTGCGATGACTTTTCCTTTCCAACCGTGGTCAGAAGCGCGGTGGAGATCTTCTCCAGGGCAGAAGGCGGATCCTCCTCCGGGGTTCACTTCTCTGTTCTGACCCTCAAATTCTCCAGAGCGAGTTAATAAAGACTCAATAGCATTTATTCTGGGGGAAACCTTCTTTTATTTTCGTTCTCCTTCCTCTTTAACACACAACATGAATGCGCGCCCCCACTGCGCCCCTAACTCCCTACCTTGCTGCACGCGCTCTCTCCTTTCTCTTACACTTGCACGCAGCCCCGGCACATACACATCCCTAATCCACAACAGTGGTTACTGACGATTCTGGCTGCAATGCCTTCTTAAAATGAAAAGATTCTAATTGTGCTGGCTCCTTTGTGAAAATAAATTTATTAATGCAAAAAGAGCTCCACTTTGACAACACTGTTGTTGACATCCATTGCTAACGTTAGCTACTTCTGTAAACTAGTGACGTTGTTCACCGTTGAGTACTCTTCTGCGCATGCGGGTCACTTCCGGGTCATTTCACATTCACACAGATGATCACAAAAGTTTGCAATTAATTGGAAATGTGAAAGACCTTGCATTAAATAAATAAATACATTTTTTTTAAAAAATCAACCTTTTTCAAAAGATCGGAATTGAGCATTAAGTCCTGCAGTATGAACGTAGCCAACGTTCCCAATCACACAGGAAAAGATCAGAACTAATTCTGTAATCCTTACCAACACAACCTTCTGCCTAACCTGAAACAAGTTTTATTGTAATATTATCCACAGAACCAATATGTAAATCATTAAATTGACTTTAAGTGCAAGGATTGAGAAAAAGATTTACAACTTTAAATTGGGGTTGGTCCTCACAAAAATACCCAGTTTCAAAGTCTCTGGCCTAAGCAGGACTCTAAAAGTTCTGTGTTGCATCAGGCTTAGTCTTTAGTGGGAAACGTTCCTCTAGATATCAAAGCAAAGAAAGGAGTTTCAGGGACTGAAATGAGCACTGCGTTATTTCTGGAAAAATCATAAAAAATGTTAAAATATTTTCTGATTCACAAAGACGTTCGGTGTCTTCATCTGAAACCCTTGGGATCATCATCTAGAAATGACATATGGCAATCAAAAATTGTGCCTCCCTGACCCTCCTTTCTTCGCCCTTCCTTTCCTTGCACAGTTCTCTCACCCCGTTTCTTTTCCATTGACTGCTTTCTCTCCTCGGTGTGCCCCTGTGGCCCCCTGTCCACGTCCCCCTCTGTCCGGCTGGACCTCTCGGCGGGGCTATAGAGTCGGAACTTGTCTACATTTACCCCCTGAGTTGGATGCCCAATAGGCCAGTTGAGAAGAAGGCCCTTCCTTTAATGTTCTACCATTCTTTCCAAGTCAGCTCATGCTCTCTGTTTTCATGACCTATGACCCCAGGCCATGGCAACATTGGCAGGAATGTCATGAATGATTGGCAGGATAAAGAGCGCAGCTTCTATCCCCAGCACAAGCGGATTTGAGACACTTTGAGGGGGGAACAATGGCGGATTTGGGCTTGATTGGATCAATAATGAGCTGATGACTGTCAAAAGAGCGCGTCGCCTTTACATAAGCCTGATTATCCCTACATGGTGGAGAAGCAGAGAAAGTAAAAGGGCTAGTAAAGGGAGAAGAAAGAAAGGGGGGCTGCATACATTTCACCCCCATGTGGAGAACCTGGAAAGAGGAAGAATCCTCACAAGAGGGAAGGATACATGTTTGTTCCTCTCATCCACTGGGGCCTTTAACAAATCTATTCAGGCTGTTGGGAACCCTCAGGCATGAGGGAATAAAGATAGGTGGAGGGATTAGGAGCATGACACATGGAGTCCCATCAAGATGATGGAGAAGCAGAGACGACCAGTATCTATGGAGAGTTGGATGCTGACAGAAAAGAACAGTGGGACCGAACCAAAACCCTCTCATAATCCAGCTCTTTAGAGTGGATTAGAACCTGTTAAATAACCCGTGTTAGAGTCCAGTGAAGTTGTACAGACTGTTACTGAGGAGTGTTTTAGGGGCTCGTGCACCTCAAAGAAGCCACAATGAGGATGTATAAATGATGCAAGGTCTCCAGCAGAAGACTCTGTCTGCCTCTCCAATCAGAGACTACATCCCAAACTTCAAACCAAAGTGATCAGGAGATTTCCAGCAATGTGTTGTTCACAACAACAAAAAGGGAGGGGTGCATCATTGATCTCCTGATGATGAAACTTCAACAATCACCATAATTTAATATCAACACCAAGAGTGAAGATGCCCTCCTGTCTCCAGTGTTGCGGCATTCACGAGTTTTGATCTGAATGTGATGATTTTCCGATCGATGATCAGCTTTGAGCAAGCTGGTAACCTGTCTAATCCACAACGTGGTGATTGCTGTGGCTGAGTGTGTGTGTGTGTGTGATACCTCCTAATATGAGTTCAAGAGTTTGCATTAGATATAATGCCCAAGCAGACAAAGCAAGGATTGATCCAGGAGGAAGATGGTCTTAAAGGATCCAATTTGATTCGTTAGCAGGCAGCACGTGACCACCTTACAGCTGCTGTACACTAGGAGTTGGAGTCACTGCGCTTTGAGGGGTCAGTTAGCAAAGAGTGCTACAGAGGTCAATGCAGACCCCAGATGTTTACTACAAGCAGAAAAGCATGAAGCGGAACACAAAGTTTTGGGGAATTCTATCCTCCAAAACTATAAACAAAAGTGTTTCTCTAGTGGTTGGTGAGCATCTGATGTCTGAAGGATGAAGAGGGTTTTTGCTCCATGTTTACTTCATTTACTGTTACTTTAAATACCTGAAACATGCAGAGGGCAGAGCTTCATTCCTCAACAACGCGTCTGGTGCTCACACCTGTGAAAACAATACAGATTGCCTTTGCAGTCTGGACATATACGCTATGTGAAGCTGACTCCAGTCTTCCCCTCCCATCCTTCCACTGCTACGTATAGAACGAGCTCAACCGAAATAACAAAAGCTCCAAAATACCAGAAAAACCCTGCTTCTCTGCAGACAGTCTGGCTCGTTTCATTCCAACAACTACTGATTGTCTTCAGCTCAAGAACTCAGAGCTCTTTGCTTCCCTCAACAACACTCATACAGGTAGCGTGTCTGCATATGCGATCCAAACTGCAATGGTTTACAGGCTCTCTTTACCTGTAAAACACCTTTCAAACTCTTTCAAATGTTTTTTTCAAGCTTTTCAGAAATCTGTGAACTTGGAATGTTCAAAGAGGGGGAGCTGACTTTAAAGCATCCGAAACATTTGGGGAACAGTCATCCTACATGAACCCAAACTAGAAAAAGAAGTTTGCAGCAGAACTTGGACTGTCTGGCTTTTCCCTCTCCTTTCAGAAGTAAACCCATTCTGGACATGCTGTTCCCTGAAACCTTTTGAAGTTGTTTTCTGCTCCATCGTGCTCGGCTCACCAATGTCCAGCTTTGAGAGAAGAACATATTGTTTGAGTGCTTGAAAGCAGACCTGCAGGATGGGACGAGAGCCGAAGGTTTTTGAGCTTTTGTGGGAGGAAGCGTGGCTGATATTCTGCTCGGCGCCGCTGATGGCAGTCCCCCAGAGCTGGCAGTGGAAGTGAAAATGGCCTGGAGTGTTTGGCCTCCTTCCATGTCGTTCTCACTTTAATGACAACTCTAACTGCTGTATCTCACTCTACTCAAAGAGGCTCATCCTGTTCTTTGTTTTCTAACCAATGAGACACTCTTCTCTCTCTGCTCACACAGCTTACACACATGGCAAAGCATTTCTCAGCAAAACAACAGTCAGCTGACTCTTATCTCACATTAAGGTCTGGCTCCTCCCAAATGTGGCATCTGCTGCCAGCTCTGCAGAAGCACCCAATCAACACTTTAGCCTTTGTTTGTCTAATTCAAGCTAAAGCAGAAGTGGAGAAAACACACGAGTGTCTTGTAATTTACATTCCAGCAAGACAGGATAAATACAATCACTATCACATACAAATAATCCGACTGATTTACTTTGAGAGAGACAAATGTCTGGAAATGTTATGCATGTAAATGTAAGTGTTTAAACCGATCTGTTGACATTTTGCTCCTTAAAGCTCTTAATTTATAATCTGTCTAATTCAGACGCATCCATGTTTAAAGAGGTTTTGCCGAGCGTTTTCAGTTTTCCTTATCCCACTATCAGGTGAAGGGAAGAAGCTGGCAGCACTTCACCGGGAAGCCTTCAGAGATCTGTTTTTATATGGGAATGAATCCAGCTGAAGGGAAAAGCTGAAATGAAATGAACCCAAGTCAGCATGATCCCAAAACTCTTCCACAAAGTGAAGCTCTGTTCAAAAACCTACAGAGAATTTACAGTCGACGTTTCAAACATTTGAGAATTTTTAGTCACCAATTGGAGCAAAACCAGTTCTTTTAAAAATCACTTCTCTTCTTTTTAATAAGTCATCAGCTGAAGAGCCTCCGCAGCAAACAACTGTTTCACTTTTCTAATTTAACTCACCAAGCAACAGACCTTAGAGCTCAAACAGAAAACTGAGCTTTTCTTCCTTTTCCAGTTTAAAGCCTCTTTAGATTCTTTGGGTGAGGATGGATGCGGGTTCCCCACCCCGCTCAGACCCCCTCCTCTCTGTCTACAGCCTTTGACTGCCACCCCCCTGCGCCGGCCCCACACTGGCCGATGGCCTTTCCTACCCGTCTGATCCATATTGCAGAGGTGGAACCGAGGTGCAGTAATCCAACATGAAAGCTGGGCCCGAGAGCGCAGGAGCGGAAACGCTTCCACTTCTGCTGCGCAGCGTCAGAAACGCCGTGGATTGAAAGTTTCCTTTGAAAACGGCTCATGCTGGAGAACGGGGCCGCGAGCGCAGGCCGCCCCAACCAACACGCCACCCGGGATTCTGTCAGCTAAACGTGTCGTGGAAAAAACGGTTGCTCACTAGTGGACGTGAACGCAGCACGCCGACAGAACGGAGCTGTCGGTTCCGCAAGCCTCCTGTCCGTTTCCGCTCCTTTCGATGCGCCCTGGACACGCTCGAACCGGGGAACTCAGTGGTTCATACAGACATTTGCTCGGGAGCTCTAATAATAAATAAAAACCTGTAAAATTGGCTTAAGTACAATAAAACAAACGCGCTGTTCGAAGGCAAAGCTCGGGTTTGTTGGCTGACAGAATAAATTCCAGAAATGAACTAACATGTAGCCAGTTAAATCCAATAAATGCCAACGGGACACATTTTCAATTATAAAGGACTATATTGACATTTATTTATTTTCCAAAAAATAGATTTCTTAAAGACAAATTCATAGCCTGTATTTACAATTTCAGAGAGTTCACAAGAAATGAGCAAAAGATCAAAACAGGAAACATGAAGGAGAGATGTGAGCAAAGCTGGGTCCTCATCTAAACGGTGATACTAAACGACAGAAAAATATCCGCCATGGAACGTTCTCCTTTGAATAAAACCTTTTTTCCAATGTTTTAGGATTTGTTGGATCTCCTCATAACGTTGTTGCGAGGACTCGCTGTGATGCAGCTCCGTGATGAGACCTGAGGAGACAAGAATAGTCAGCTTGGATTTTTAAATCCATTTACTTTAGATGATGTCAAAAATCGCAATTCTTTGCCTCCAGCAAATATTCTTTTTCTGAAAATGATGTAATTGAAAACTACTTTAGCCTAATTGTTTGTTTGTATTTACGCTTCACTTCAATTCCCTGAGGCTTCACTGACTGTGAAGGCATGAATAAATAACGAGGGTATTTAAATGGTAAAGGTAATGAGGAGTGCGCGCGTGCGTGTGTGTGAGGAGCGGTCAGGTGTGACACAGCTCAGCCGTTTCAGGTTTTTAGTGTCTTCCTCTGATTCCAAAAATGTGTGTATGGCAACTAAAGGTCTGAGCTTCGCGACTTTATTCTGCTCAGCTCGTAGAAGAATATTTGGTCTGAAACAAATTAGTACAAAATAAAATTCATTTAAAAAACGGCATTAATTTTATTCTATAACCATGGTAAATCTTTAGGAGGCTTTATTCACATTTAAGAAAAACGAATGGAATTCACTAAAGAGGTATTGGCTCGATATTACCTGTCAGTGATCAGCTGAAATGGAGACTTCAGGGGGTCAGGCCCGTGGTCGCTCTCCTCATCTGAAAATGTTGCATGAGAATTTACCAAACTTCGTTTTTTTTTCGGTTCACAAATTGTTTGTTTGTTTGTTTGTTTGTTTGTTTGTCGTTGAAAATCGAAAGTTTATTGTAGAAGAAAAGGAAATGAAGAATATACCGTCTCTTTTTGGACTGAAGCTTCCTGTCGACTCTGCGTCGCTTTCGTCCTCTGTCCCAGAGTTTCCCGCAGCGGCCGCTGCAGGCCGTGCGTCATGACGCGCGGCCGGCACCGCGCCTTGGAGAGACAGGTGGGCGCCAGGCGCCCCTCCCAGGAGGGATCTCATGTTCAAAATCGAGTTGGCATTCAGCAAAGCCGTGTTGGCCCAGTTGTGTAGCTTGCCAATCTGACACGTATATATTCCATGAGCCGGCAATAAGGCGGGGTGGGCGGGGGAGGCCAAAGCCGCGTGATGCGCCAAGGCCGCTGAGGAGGACTTGTGCAAGATGTCGGGGGTCGTAGCGGTCTCAGCCAAAGACCAGATTTTAGGTTTGCTTTGGGGGGGCCTCTGACACTCCTGTGCGCTAGGGGAATGGTCCGCTACAAGTTTGACTGCGGGCGGGAGAGGCTGCGCCGCGTGCACTCCTCTCTGGCCCTCTGCAGAAAGCGTCCTGATGCTCTCCGAGGCCCGCTCTCCCACCGGCAGGCCGGCCTCCGCCGTTCCCCTGTCGGAGCTCTGCTCCTCCGCTCGCTGCTCCTCTGGTCGCTCTATATCGACGGTTTCCAGGTCGATCTCCTCCTCGTCTTCTCCGTCGCTGCCGTTTTTACCGTGCTCGTCCTCGTTGTCGCTGCTGAAGATGCGGCCGTCCCGGTCCTCGGCGCTGCGGCCCCAAGTCACTTTGTTCTCCTTCTTCAGGCGTCTGCGGGCGTTTGCAAACCACGTGGAGACCTGAGGAAAAATGCGCGCGCGTGATTGAAAATGACAGAAAATCGTTTAACAACTGATGGTAAAACCTAACATCTGAAGATTCACGTCAACAATGTTACCTCTACGTGTAAAAACACAACTGCCGTTGAAAAGGTGGATAAAAAACCTGACATCTCCGAAGAATTCCTACCTGCGTGAGCGTCATCCTCGTGATGATCGCCAGCATGATCTTCTCCCCTTTGGTGGGGTAGGGGTTCTTCTGGTGCTCCTGCAGCCAGGCCTTCAGGGTGCTGGTGGTCTCCCTGGTGGCCGTTTTGGCTCTGGAGGGGTCTCCGTACGGATACTGGCCGTACGGGTAGAAGCTCTGCGCGGCGTGGACCGGCAGGGTCGCGTGGGAGCCCGTGTCCTTCAGCTCGTACTGAGAACCCTGCTGTGGAAGGAAAATGTTCAGTAAGTTTTTCCAAAAGAGATTAAGAAACAAAAAAGGGATCAGGTTCAAAATAAAAACATTGTTCAAACTAAACGTTTTACGCTCATTTAAATTTACGATTTGGCCAAATTTCATATTTTTCATCAGATGAATTTTTAATTCTTTACATATTTAAGCCAACTTTGCTTCTAAAGTGTTAACTTGGATTTTCTATGCAAATTGATAAACTTTCTCTCTGTTTACTTTTTAAAAAATAACAGAAAATCTAGAAAGATATTGTCAGAAATATTTAAATACTAAGGTAAACTTTTTTTTTGGGGGGGGGATTCTTTGGGGGGGTAATATCCCGATCATTGAAAATGTTATTCATAAATTAATAATCATTTTTAAAAGCCATCACTTTGGCAAAGGCTGCATTACGTCCCTCTCTCACTCCCCAACGAACACCCGCTCTTACCATCTGGGACAAGAGCGCGAGGTCTGCGGCTCCGCTGTACGGCAGGAAGGCACTGTAACTCTGAGCCCACGGGCTCCCGTACACCCCCAGCATGGAGCTCACGGCCGCCGCCGCTGCGGGGGAGCCCACGCCTCCCTCCGTGGCTGCCTCGCGGGCTGAAGCCGGCCGCTCGCTACCGTACATCTCATGAGAGGCGCTGAGGAACGGGGGGTAGCCCAGCTGAGGGAAGGACATGTCCGGAGGAGGCGCGCAGTAGATCTCCGCTGAAGTCAACAGCAAGGAGTTGAGGGAGGGGGTGTTGGGGTGGGGGGCAGTGGGAATCCTCTGAAGGAACGGATAGGGGGGTAAAAGCTGAAGATTTGCCCTTCTTTTTCAGAAAGCTTCTCCTCTCTGTCGCGTCTCAGCCGTAGTTTGGCACCTCCGTGCGGAGTGATACGAGCGCGCGGCCGCGGGAGCTCCTGCATGTGGAGCTGATGGGCTGATTGGCAGCCTACTTAAGCGCCAAGCTCCTCCTATGCCCGGGGCAGGCGATTAGTGCATTGGTTCGCGCGGGTCTCCTGTGCTGCGGGGGTCTGCGGAGCAACAGGTCATGTGATCTGGTATTTGGCAAACACACCAGGAAGATGACACCCCTGTTTTTGATGACATGGAGCGTTTAGGTGTTTCGGGGTTATTCCCCCTCTGGTGGACGCGTCAGGAGGAGCCTCCTGTTGGGGGGGGGGGGGGGGGTCACAGTGACTGAGGAGCGTCAGGGATGCGGGGCGAAAACTGAGAATGAGTGGAAGATCCAGCAAGACTGCTTCTCCCCCTTCACCCCTCCCGTTACGCACACGGTTGGGCAGTGCTAATGAGGTTGAGGACCCCCGCACCCTGCTCGGAGGAGGCCCCGTGGCCCTCCTGGGCCCCCTCGGAGGTTAGCTGTGTAATTACTGCATCCATACAAATACAGATTCATCATTTCACACTCTGAGCCCCTGATGAGCTTGGCTGAGCTGAAAGTGAGGAAGGGAGGTGCATGTGCGCGGGCATGTGTGCGTGTGTGAGTCCTAGTGATTTAATTACAGTGCTTAAAGCCACTCTGGCTAAGTGATGCTCCTTTTCGTCTCTTTCTAGCACCAGGAGGGCTTTACTCCTGAACCTCAAAGCTGTTTTCCTAAACACACATTAGGACGCGCTCCCGCCGCCGCTGCGTGTGTGTGCGTCACGCGCGGAGGAGAGCGGATGCTTCATCTCCATGGCATTTTAAATGGCATTCACGGAGGGCGGCTTCGTCCTCATTGCCAAGGTAAATGGAGCCAGGGGACTCTCCATTTCAGCTGGATGAAAGCGCAGCGTTGGAGCGCCCCTCTCTCTCTGTCTGCCTCGTTCCTCACTTAAAATGAAGGTTTCTCTCATGACAGGAGAAGGAAGCAGACACATCACCACCTAATAGGATAATATCCCCCCATTCAGCACTGCCCCCCGTCCCTCCTCCCTCCTTTCGGCCTTTGTAGCTGCTGATTTCCATAGTGTCTCTGTGGAGAGGCAGTTAATGAATTCCTCTGAGCTGGAGAACGGGGGAGAGGGGGGGGGTGAATTTGGCGGTTTAGAGAGAAAGAGGCAGGAGGGAGGAGGAGGAGGGAAGCTTTGAGCTCTGCCATTCAACTTCACAGTCTCAGCCTGCTTGTGCATTCGCCGTGCGTGTGTGTTTGTGTGTGTGTTGCTTTTGACAGCAACCTGCTAAGACTACCAAATATTTAGACTGGCCTCACAGCTCTTTTTTCTGCCATGGTGGATTGAGGGATCTCAGGAGGCAGCTTGACTCCATTTGAATCCCATTCCCTGCTATTAGCTCAGCCCAGACAAAGGAATAACTTACTGCAGGAAATATTCAAATAAAGTCCCACAATCCACTCTCACCGCCGTTTCCTCCCCACTCCTTTTCAGAAAGGTGAGTGAAGAAAGCCCCAAATATCAAAGGGCCCTCAAAAAAACTGTAGATATATCTGTAACAATTCACAATAATGTTCAAATAATTCAAATCAATTTTTTTAAATGTCTCTTTATGACATGAGAAAATAAACTGTAATAACCTGAACGAACTGCTTCCAATGTTGAGTCCAGCAGGCAGGAATCACAGGCAGAGCACTAAAGGACTCTCTGCTCCGCTGCTGAGTACACAGCAGTACTGTCTGCTGTTTTCTCACAGTAATGCTCCCGTTTTATAACCCCAATCATCGGATGATGGTTTCTTGGCCTCTGACACTTCTCCGTCTTCAATATAAGTGTGTTTGTGTTGGAAACCAAATAACTTTTTAAAGTTTTACCCAAAATGGTGGTAGGAATATTTAAAGGCCTATATTGTGCAAATTCAAAATTTTCAGCTTTTAAGAGTATTGTAATGTTCATTGCCCTCTAAAAGAAACCCCAAAGCATTATTTTGATCCATTTCTGAGTATTCCTCTAAAAACCTGCTCTCTGAGCACCAGCCCCTCCCAACCCACGAAAACGAGCTGACGTAGATAAGTGCGGAACTCTGTGCCGCCAGCCCCGCCCCCAGGCTAACACAAACACCCACGGAGCTGACGGTGATTGGCAAAAACGCTTTCCTGTTATATGCACATCCATCTTTGCAAAAGTTTGGATGTTGTTTGTTTTCGTGGATGAAACGCAGACATGCTGCTGAGGCGACTCTAGGCTGATGACATGAATTGGGCGGAACCCACAAGGAGAGAAAAGCGTGCCTTTAAATCACTCAGCTCATGCTAATAATCTCATTCTTTATGAACTATTGTGGACATTTTGATGACGTGTCTTTATTTAACATATAAGTGTATTTTTTGTGTCTGCCTGTCGTTTAGTTGGTGTCAGTATTTGACATAAAGACAGCAGGTAAAGCAGGAAAACAGCTGCACTTTATGTTTTTGGAGTAATCCCAGTGATTATTTATATGATTTAGTTTTTAATGTTTATTAATAAGACCTTAAAAATGTTTTTTCCCAATAACAGGTTTTTAAAAAATCAAATCCCTCTGATCCGTTTCACAGAGACACACACCGGACGTCACACACCAAGGAATTAATTTATTGATAAAAATGATGCAGGAGTCCAGCTCTAAAAAACTGACAAAAGAGCAAAGAAAACGAAATTATTTGATTTCTAATTTCTAATTAATAATATTTCCTGGCCTTGTTTGTTTTGTTCTGCAGCAAGTTCATATTTTGTGGAGAGACATTTTTGCCTGTTTTTATTGATGCTTATGTTCTAAAAGTTTAGGTTTAAAGGTTAAAGTTTAGCTTAATGTGTTCACTAAGTGTTTATCTTGTTTGGCCCACAGCCTAAAGCGTGTTTTGGATTTAGGCCGACTGACTTTGACCCCCCTGTAATACGAGTTCACAAAATTCATGCATTCTTGGTGTAAAATGGCCAAATTTCAATAGGAAACACAAAAGGATGTTGTCACATTGTGTGTGCGAGGGTGTTAGTTAGTGTAGAACCACAGCATACATGGATATTGTTTACTAGAAGGATTAAGAATAGCATGGTATAGGCCCTTTAAAAGCTTTCAGTGACTATATTTATGCATTTTCTAAACCCACCAGAGCAACACGTTTTATTTAGAGAAACAGGTTGGCTCGGGTCATAATAGTACAGGTGTGGAAGACAGCAGCTCCCTGATGTCCTTATCACACTAGAATCCAGTCTCTTTGGATGATGCTCACACAAGATTCAACTTTTTCTCTCACTAGATCTTTGCTGACCAGACATGACGCTGTGAAAACCCGATCGTCTAAACTTTAGTAACAGTTAACTCTATAAAAAAAAAAGTGCAGCACTTCATTCCCTTGGTTTGTTGAATGACTAAAAAGTCCAGGCAGGCTTGGGTGTCATATTCCTGGGCAGGTGGAGGGCTGGCAAGCAGCAGGCAATGAGGAAAATCTTACCCTCACCCATCTGACAGCGGAGATAAGCAGTGATAGGTTCAGCTCTGACCTGATGTTAAAACAGATGCATCCTTCTGAACCATGACGGATGAGCCGCCAGCCTGTGGTGATGCGTTCAGCTGTTGGGTCAGAGTTCCTGTGTTTTCCGTACAGCTGCATCCACATATCATTTCTTAATGGTTCCTATCAGCTATTATATCAGCGGCAGTTTGATCCGATAGTCATCAGTTCAATATTTTACCCCATAAGTCTCCATTAGCCGTTATTGGGCGAGTCTGTCTGTTTGTTAGCAGCTCCTCTGAGGTCCATGGGGCTCATTTCAAATTGATGTGACTGATACTAAATGATTTGTGGCTGTCTGGTCTTGTGAAATTCACCTGTTTTTCTATATGTTGACTGCAGGTGAGGGCTGCGGCTTAAAAGCTTTCCATCATTGGCTGAAGATGGAAGAAAAAGACAATGTTGAACAAAATTCCTGCGGAGAAAAAGCCCATTTTCTCCTCCTGCTCATTACAGAAAGACTTGGTGGGGGGGCTTTTCTCCTGGCCATGGATCTGATTGTTTTCTAAACAGATTATTAACTCTTTTGTTAGAGTCGGGGTCACTTTAATGCTTCTCAGGCTCCATTAGCATTGCTTCAAAGAACACACACACGCAGACTGCTATAGGATTTGCAGTTTTTGGTCTTTGTTGTTGGGAGTGGAATGATACAGTTGTAATGCTGTGAAAGACAATACTTGAATTGAAAGGGGGGTGGGGGGGGTGGGGGGTTGCAGGCACTGCTGAGCATGTGTGTGGTTTGTGATGAAAAGGGCGTCTCATACAGACCAGGGGCTTAATGCAGTAATGCTGACTTCAATGGACACCCCAATGAAAGCGGAATTAAACAGACCTTTCCACCAAAATCCAGACAAACCCTGATCTTCTCCGCCTCCGTCAAACCAACAGGGTCATTGGAAAACATAAAACCACAAAATAGTCCCCCTATTTTTGATTTGTAGCATTTGCTTCCTGCTCATCAAACCAGAGACAATCAAAGGAAAAATGACCCCCCTTTGGGAAAAGTTCAGGTCAAAGCAATCAGAAGTCTTTGCTCTTGGCTCAGATTGACCCATTGAATTTAAAAGACAACTGGACTGAGCGGCTGTAACGTCATCCTGAGCTCCTGAGATTCAGTTTTCCATTTTTCTGCTATATGGATGTCGCCATTCAATAATGCAAAGTAGTTTTCTATTCTCTATTGACATTCAATTTGCAATACAAGCTGCAACAGATGCCGCCGCAGTCATAAACATAGAAGATACTTCATAAGCTGATAGCTTCTTCTCTTCCTTAACCTCCCATGTCAAATGATTCTATTAGTGGGTTGAGTATTTATTATACTTTTATCAGCCAACCGGAAGGAAGTGAAGGTGGAGCTTAGCGTATTCAGGCACAAACAATGAATTGAAATGTCATTTTTTAATATTGTAAAGTAAACTACAAAATGTATTTTTGTAGTTTACTATGTGGCTGAATTGCACATTAAATTTTAAATTGCAAATGCAATGCATTGTCATTTGAATTATGACATCAAAACTCATGACAATTTCAAATGCACATGATTTTGTTTTTATTTAATATTTTATTTTTAAAAACATACTTTTTCATGTTTAATTCTAAATTGTAAAATGATTTTTAATATTTCGAGCTTAAATTGCATATTACTTTAAATCACCATTGAAAAAAAATTCCATACAGACGACGTAAATAATCAGTGATTGGTCCGAGTCAGTGTAGAACTTGAATACCTTGAACTACAGAAAAAAAAAAGTAAAAAAAAAGGAGGATTATCACAGACACGTTAAAAAGGTATCAGATCCAGAACGGTTCTTCTGACCAACAGAATGACTGAGTTACATCTGTTTATTTCTCTATGGAAGTCGTCTTGGAGCCAGCGGGTACTTCCTGTTCGGAATGCCAGGGGGGAGGGGTCACGCAGTCCAGGTCCCTTATACAGTCAAGGCATTGACCACATGAATGTGTTGCTTGTGGGGGGAAGCTGGCTGGGTGCCTCCCCAGGCTTAGAGCTGTTGTTTTCGGGGAATAATAAAGGCGGTATCCCTTACAGCTCTGACCTACAGCCCCCCCTTCCATCAGAGTGGGGGTCAAAGGTCAGATCAATCAGCTCCCGCAGTCTTCATCACCTATTAAGTGCAAGTGGAGAAGGAGATATCTGGAGCGGTTCATTCAGCTCCAAAGGAAGATTCTGGCTTCCATAATGTGCTGGTGTGTGTTTTAAGATTCCACAGTTTTGTATTCAGTTGAATTTGTTTGATTCATTCTGTAGGTTGATATCTTGGAATTGTATTTTATTTAACCTTGATTTATCCAGGCAAGACAGAAACAAAAATCTTGTTTTCAACTGTGGCCTGGCAAAAGGAAATACATTTCAAGAAAGGAAAATAAAAGTAGATACATAGAAAAAAAATCGTGAAAAAATAAAATAATTATTCATTTAGTCAGTTTGACTATGATTCACTTCTGAATCAACATTCCTGTCTTTTACATTTTCCTTCCCCATTCCCCTCTGCTCAAATCTGCTAATGTCATCAGATCCTCTTCTGTCCATCATACAGTGGGCTCTTTAGTGCAACTTTTCACTGATAGTATAAGTCTAAAGTGGTGGGGCCAGCTCTGTTTGTGATAAACAAACACAATAGCAGAGCCCCAAAATACCATCATCAGTGTGGAGAAGATCCTCATTTTATTATTAGATTTGACAAATGGAAAAAAAAGCTTGACTTTTTGTTTCGAACACAGAAATGTCAGAGGTCTCGTGCAGCAGCGTTTCCAGCTGCCGGAAAGTTGGAGACCCCCCTAAAGGAGGCAAACGGCCTTCTGTCTAATCTTACTTCATTCAGGTTTAGTTGGAGTTTTGTGTTTTTTTGATGGGAAAATGAAAAAAGGCTTGTTCAGACAACACGCTATCTTTGTGAGTGGACACTAATATTTTAGTGAACGCTTCTGCTCACATCTTTGTTCTTCACCTTTGTTCTTATTCATGCAAAACACCTTATTTATAACAGAAGTGAATGATCCTTTTAAAAAGTTTGGTTTGAAACAGTTAGCATTAAGTACAATTACTGCTGAAGTCTCTGTTTTTGGTGTCCTCCGCCCAAATGTCTGCACACGTCTCGAATAATCTTATCAAATTAAAACAAACATTAACTCCACAGAAACACTGCCGAGTGTGCATCCTGTCCTTAAGCTCTTTAAACTTCCTCCATAACCCTGCACTCACTTGGAACACCACCCAGCAGTTGCTCCATCCTAAGGGAAAAGAAGTCATTTCAAAAGTCTGTTCCAGCCAGCAGGTCACACAGGAGACCATTGTTCTGACATCTTACTCAAGTGTTTGCTGCAGCATTTCTCTGAAATTCAGCACCAAAGTTTAGGATAAGTGGTAAAAATTAGGTAATGTGTAAAGCTCTAAATTCTCATCCATGCAGGAAAAATGGAGCCAGTCCAGGCAAATCCATTTTGGTTTCTGAATCATTTGAGTTTTTTGATACCTAGTTTATGAATATTTGCTTTTGTTAATCTCATCAGCTACTTGCTGAAAAGCACATTCCTGTGCAGAAATGGGTAGCAAGGAGGAGAATAAAGACAGAATTTCTTTGTCTGCATCCAACAAAAGAGAGCAACTATGTCATCAGCAACAGCGATGAAAACTGTCACAGTAACGTAGAAAAACTGGTGTGATGCGGCCACAGGCTACAGCGTTTGATAGAATGTCTGTTAAAATTTTAAGCCATAATTGTTTAATGACAAGAAAACAAATATGACAACTGTGGAAATATGAGGAGCGGAGCCCAGCACTAGACCAAACTGCCACATATCTGTGCACAGACGGGATAAAAGTCTGTCTTGCAAGCCTTCCAGAAGAAACAGTGGAGGTGGGGAGCAGACATTCCTCACAGCAGCTCCACGCCGCTCAGCCAATTAGCAGCTGAGTGGTTTATTTAAGTCCGAATGACGATGAGATGTGGAGCTGGGAGACAGCCCAGTTCATTAAGCACAGCGTTGTCTAAGGTTTACTCAGCTTGCTGGCTTTAACAGCCTCTCAGTGCTTGTTTACCAGCTGCAAATATGACAGACTGTATGTCTATTTGACCGTCTGTTTGTGAATGTGCATGTGTGGAGGTGATGGGGATGATGCTGAGAATGTGCCCCTTCATAGAGAGGTGCCATTGATAGAGGAAAAAAGAGGAAAATCTCAGATTTTATTTGATTTTTTTTACCCTGATTTTACTTTCTATAAAAAAGAAAAATGACTGAATATGTTTAACCCTTGTGCTATCATAGATGACCCCACCCTTACATTGAGGTGTTCTCCCTACCATGACAAAGGTGGATAAATAGATAGATAGATGACTTTATTAATCCCATAAAAGGGGAAAATTCATTTATCTGTGGCAGCAACACGACATTCAGAAATAATCTATATAATATAACATCAATAAAGGACATCACAAATGACATCATGTTAAATAATTAAAAATATTACTAAAATTATTATGAAAAATTATTATCAAAAATGAGATTCTTATTAAATAAAGAAATAAATATTAAATATTACATAAATACAGCTGCAAATGTGTAAAAAACATGCGGTCTGCAAAACATGTAAACTGTAAAAAAAACCTTACAATTTTTTTTTCAAAATACAGAAATAAGTAATGAAGTTCACACCAAAAACAAAAACAAACAACTGTTCGGGAATAAAAAACAATTTAAAATTGAAAAACAACAACTACAACAAAAGTATATTAATAAATGAGTAAATGAAAAAAAACCATGGGACTGTGGAGTGTCACTGTAACACGGTGTTGTACAGTCTGATGGCTGTGGGGAGGAATGACCTGTGGTAGCGCTCCTTCTTACACTGAGGGTGTAACAGTCTGGTGATGAAGGAGCTGGTCAGCGCCTCTACAGTTTGGTGTAGGGTGTGGGAGGGGGTATCCATGATTGATGTCACCTTAGCCAACATCCTCCTGTCCGCCACCTCCTCCATGGACTCCAGTGAGCAGCCCAGGACAGAGCCGGCCTTCTTAACCAGTTTGTTAAACCTCTTCAAGTCTCTGCCTGCACTGCCCCCCGCCCAGCACACAACTCTATAAAGGACCGCTGAGGCCCCCACAGCGTCATAAAAGGTCCTCAGCAGCTGTCTGCACACGCCAAAGGACCTCAGTCTCCTCAGCAGGTGGAGGCAACTCTGACCCCCCCTGTACAGAGCATCCGTGTTGTTGGACCAGTCCAGTCTGTTGTTCAGGTGAACATCCAGATATTTAAATGTGTCCATGACCTCAATGTCTGAACCCTGGATGTTCACCGGTGAGTGTGGTGGTGAGGACCTCCTGAAGTCCAGGACCAGCTCCTTTGTCTTGCTGGTGTTTAGCAGCAGGTGGTTAACTTCACACCAAGTGAAAAAGGTGGAAAGATTTCATGTAATCCATGGACACTAGTGAAGATCACAAATCATTGAAGAAAAAAGGTTCAGAGCACTGTCTAGTGGGTCTAGATGACCCAACGCCCAATGTTAAGGTGCGTAGGATAGCACACAGGTTACCAAAAACTGTTTCATCATAACATCTCCTTTGGAAATTGTCTCTAACACAAAGTCCAACTAAATCCAAGCTGTAAAAATGTTTGGAGAAGAATGCAGGAGATGTTTTGTGAGCTACCGCTACCTCGATAATGTCAGAAAGAGAAATACGAAAATACACTCAGCAGAAGATTTTTGGTAGTAACAGCATTGAAACGGATTTAGCTCTTTGTGGTTTGAAGTCACAACCTCAGAAACCAAAATGTGGGATATCCCATGAGTGTCTTACAGCACTGACATTTCACCTGCACACCCTGTCCGTGCAGCATTTATGCACGGTCAGTAAAAAGCCAGTACTCACACTTAACTAATGACTAGAGTGTGGCGTAAGGACACTGTACAACAGCATCACCTTCACTCCATAAGTGCGTACAACATACAGATTACCACACACAACAATGGTATGGTCCATTTTAATGTCCCTTAAGTTGACCGTTCGAGCCTCAAGGGATCAACAAGACATGCCTGTGCTCCCTCAAAGATGCAGCCGCACCTGTCTATGACCCTCCACAACATGCAGCACTGGAACAGGTCATGTGACTAACACAAATACTTTCTTTGGATTAAAAAAATCACCTTTAGAGTTGAGTCAGCATGATGTATTGTTTAGGGGTGTATTCAGACTGGGAAAACTGTTTGTTCCAGACCCAGTCCGTTTAATTTGGTCCAGATCAAGCTCTAAATCTTGTGCTTGGTCTGTATTCAACCCAAAGCTTCTACACAAAACCACATGTATAAAAATCTCTTCACTCATTGGTAATAAATTATGAGGGCGGGGGAAAGCAACTAGAGGCAAAAATGATGGAAGTCTTGTACTGCTCTGGTCTGGTGGAGGGATGCTGCAAGGTGGTTACTGGCAAGAAGATGGCTAAGAAGCTAGACTGCTTAGTGTTTAGGACATTTAGATTGTCAGAAAAACAGTGAGAAGTAAGTATCACGCAAAAAATCCTTTTAACGAGCCTGCATTCATCTGTCCATTTCAGTGAGTTGCTGTGTCTCATTGTTATGGCATTGTTTTAAGCAAACTCTATTAAAGAACAAGAAGATAGCCTATAGGGTGACATCACGGGGGCTTGTCGCGTAACAAGACACAGCATGTAAGAAGTGTTTTCAGGTCTGTTGAAATAAACATTCTAACAAGTAAACAGTTGGACTCTTTTTTTCCTCCTTGGATAACACGACAATCATTGGTTTCTATTTGTCCACAGCTCATCTGTTGCTACATTCTGATTGTGTTTAGATCATTCATTCTGATTGTGTTTAGATGGCTACGGTGGCCGTTTTGGTTTAGTTGTTCAACTCAGAGGACAGATTGTATTCAGACTGGGGAATCTTAGAGCAAACCGAAGCACAGTACGATTGGAAACGAACCAAGACCACCTCCAAACAGGGGTCAGAGAGCGGTGGCTGGTCTCGGACCGGGGTCCGTTTGGGTGTATTCAGACTGAAAACTTGTTCCAGATTATCAGGGGAAACTAATTCTGGTTCACTTTAAGCAGACCAAATGTGTCCAGTCTGAATACACTCTCAGAAACCCTACGTCTTTGAAGCAGGATCTCTTTGTGTGCTGTTGGAGTTTTCTACCACAAGCATGGGGACTGAATTGTTTCCTCCAAGGCTCATTTAATGAACGGCAGGTTTTGGTGTTTACGGTGGAGAGTTTGGAGTCGTGTGATATCCTGATTCTGGCTGTAAAACTGTAAAACAATCTAGTAAGAATTGGGAAAGAAAAGAATTCTTAAACATTATAACCAAAACTATAATAATAATTGAATTTATTATTTTTCCAGGCAAGAGAGATTAAGAAAACAAATCTTATTTTCAACTGTGCCTGGCCAAAGGGAAGACCTAATGAGAAAGAAGTCACAAACACAGTGACAAAAATCAAATTTCCGATTCTCCCACAATTTCTGATAACCAACATTTTTAAAGACATATTGTTGAAAATGTCTGTGAATTTCACTGACATGTTTTTCAAACTAGCGTTACTTTATCTCCCACTGCTTCCCCTCAAGGAGGCTGTGCATGAGTCAGATTCTGCAAACATGCACTCACACATTTGTCATCTTCTGCTGTTCATTCAGTAAAGCAAATGCTCAGGTTTAGCTTCATTTGTGCCTCCTTTCAGCTCAATGAGTGACTCTCCAATTAGGACTCTAATCATTGTAGCTAATGCTCTCCATCCCCACATGGCCGAATATTAACCCAACAAAAGCCGTTAAAGAGCAATTATCCCTCTGCCCCTCCCCTTGTTTTCTCATTCAACACAGTGTCGACCAAGTCAAATAAGCTTCAGTCAAGGACCAGAGGATGTTAACCTAATGAGACCCAAACCCTCAGAAAACAGACCTGCCTTTCAGGCTGCTGCTCTCTTTTTCTCCACAAAGACTCATTATGAATTATGTTTGGACCAACAGGGATTTGCTTTTTTCTGCTCTGAAATGTTTCAGTCAAGATGTCACAGCTGTATGCATCTCAGCTGGAGCGTTCAGAATTCACGGTTTTCTGAGTGTTTGTGTTTTTACATGTGTGTGTCAGAGTGGTTTTAAAGTCACTAATGCAGCGGCTGATGACAGATCACTTCATACACTCAACATGAGAGCAATTACTACAACCGTGACAGATTGCCTCAGCAGAAACGAGTTTGGGATAAGAATCTCCCTCCCTTTAAATCTCCCTCTTCTTCCTCCGTTCAATAAGAAATCTAATGGTTTTCTTGTGATGACTTCCTCTCCATGGTTACACCAGTGTGTGTGTGTGTGTGTGTGTGTGTGTGTGTGTGTGTGTGTGTGTGTGTGTGTGTGTGTGTGTGTGTGTGTGTGTGTGTGTGTGTGTAAGAGAGAGAGAGAGAGCAGGGGGTGACAGTACCATCTGTCTGGTTGCTGAAGCACTCGCCCCTGCCCAGCTGGTGGGCACCGAGTAATGGGAGAGGACTTCCTCATCTCGCCCCTCGAGACACTCAACATTAGTATGCAACCCCTACTGTCAGAGTGAGCCCAAGAATAGGCGACAAGAGATGTTTTTTTTTTCCCTAGTTGAACGTTGAAACCCGAGGAAGTGGAAGTGTCAGGTGATGAGAACTGAAAGCTGAAGTCTAGGAAAACCTGGCAACACAGCAACAATTACTGTGTGCATCTGCTTGTGAGTGGCAGCTGGACGAATGGAAATGAGTGCATAATAAACAAACGGATTTCCTGGAAGGTGGGAATGGAAATCTGTGTTTGATTTATGCCGCCTTTGACTTTAGTGTTACATCATGAAATGTTGTCCTATTAAGCTGAAAAGAACCCAGTTATTTTTTATTTTTAGCTATTAATTGATAGATTGATTGATTTGTTTTAATAATTTGTGGTTGCTGATACGATTCATAGTCAACATTTGTTGATTTTGAATGATCCAATTCTGACCTGAAATGGATCCAGAACATCTTTATCCAAACTTCCAGCAGTGAGACTCAGACAGAAATTCCTGCTACTGAACAGTGAAGTTTTCCAGATTCTTGGATTTCTTCCAGATCATCAAGTGGAAATTAAATCTGTGTCCAAACAAACAAGTAAACTAGAATGAATGTCAAATCCATTCACATGTTAGTTTCCAAAAGTTCAGCCCACTGTTTTTTTTCACATCCAAAGGAAACACAGTCTCTGCTCTGCTCCATTCTGATGCATCCACTTGCAGACAATGAAATTCATTAACATCATTGCTTTCTTCGTCTGAACTGGAATCTTGCTCGAAACTGCTGCTGAATAGCTCTGATATTGCTAGCTATTTTTGTTGCACCGCTAGTTTTAGCTTGGGGTTGTGAGCTAAACAAAGGGATGATGGGATATCAGCAAAACGTTACTTCCTCGCCATCGGTCCTCGCCCATAAATTTCTACCAAACTCCTGGTGCTCTTTAGAAACTATGTCCTAAAAAAAACAACACAGGTTTTTAGATTTTTTAGATGCTAAAAAGGCATTATCATGATTAAAAGAGCGCTGGGAACAATTTGAAAATAGATCAAAAGAGGATTGAAGTTGGACTTGAAAGACTTGTCAGTTTTTTTGTGTTAAAACTTAAGCATGTTTTTGCTAGTGAGCTGATACGTTTACTGTGTTCATGCAGTCAAAGCTGAACCTGGTGACTTTGCAATAATCTTTTGTGAGCTGATTGCCAACAAATTCATCCGTCCATGCTTCAGATGTTGATGCTGACATGGCGCTAAAAACATTTCCAAACAGTGACGGGGTTCATGAGTAGCTTTAGGAGGAGCACAAATGTAGTGATTTGAAACACCATGCATTCAAAAACAAATGGTAAGTTAATGTGTGAGTTTAGCAGCTGAACTCAGGCCTGGGCTTTTCGCGCTCAGCTGATTAACGATGTGTCTTTATCTCTGTCCTGGCTTTGGATTCGTGGTACGTTTGCCAGCAGAGCGGGATGGCCTCCCACACTGTGGCAAAAACCTCTTTCAGATTATATGTCTCTATTTCCCTGCCTCTCCTCCTCTATTCTGCTTTGCTTCACCATCTCTCTCCAACCTTTCCCTTTCTCCGTTTCTTTCTCCTTTCAAGTGTGGAATCATTTAATTATCGCCTATAGCTCTTTTGGCTGGCTGTTGAATGCCCACCTCTCAAAGCCTGGAGGAAACAATTTACTCTGGGATATCACACACACACACACACACACACACCCAAAGCACAGGCACTTCAAGAAGAGAATTTATTACAGCAGGTCCATCCGTGGTTCACAGGAATCCATCAGCAGCCCCAGATTGAGGAAATATTTCTGCATGAAAAGAAAAGGAAAAAACAAATAGCATCCACATGAAGAATTTCCTTGGCACTGTCTGGATCTGGAGCTATTTTGCATATTTCCTGAATGTGTTTTTCTTTTGGTAGATAAGGTTAGAAAACAGTGTGTGTGTTTGGGATTTCTGCCTCTGCGAGGTAATGATTAAATGTCGGACAGCCTTCAGAGCATTTAACTTCCCATTATCAGAGCGGCAGGAGGTGATTCATTTAGGACGCTTGACTTGTTGTGCAAGAGTGTGTGTCCCCGTGGAGTGAAGACAGCACAGAAGCCACACCACAGAAAGTGAACAAAAAAGAGGGAAGGCAGGAGTCTCGCTGAAAAGAACTGGGTGGAAATTAACGGCCCGTCTCTGACTGTCAGCGCTGTTATTGTATGAGGGGCTTCAGAGGGAGGGGGCTTTAAAATGTTGACTGCTAAGAAAAAAGCCCTAAAAATGAAGACAAGACAGAAAAGAGGGATGAAAGGGAGACGCAGGGCGAGGGGCTGTAAATTTTCAACTGAGCTCCCAGTTCATTACGGGGTGATCAGAGATCAGGCAGACCTACACAATGGGCTTCAGTGTTGTTAGCTAGCTCCGTCCGTCTTACACCAGGGTTAGCTCTTTAACTCGCTAGCAATGAATAACCCAGCTTTCAGCCAGGACAATGGTGGGCCAGCTTTATCCAGCTCCCAGTAGGACCCACCTATTGTTGTGGAGTTGAAGTGGGGAAGTCGCCAATCTGTAGGAACGCAGAGCAGCTAAAAGATGCGACTGATGAGCTGAGAAGGGGAACCACAAAGATTTAAGGTGTGCGGCCCAGAGGTCAAGAGCACTCCATCGTCACCATGTCATTAAAGATTGAGGAGGACAGCATGAGAGGGCCCACACAGATTCCACGGCAGGAGTGGGTTTGTGCGTCTGCTTTGGTTTCTGTTACAAATGGCTGCTCAAATTTCTGGAGCTGCCACCAAAGTGGGAGTTCTAACTGTCTGTTGCCTGCTAGCACGCCATTGACAGCTTCACTAGCTTGGTAGCTTCATAATGATGGCTATGAGGTCGTATATTAACTTAAAATCACAGTTTCTGTGCAGCACATGTCAAACCTTTTGTGTCCTCTTGTTGAGTTGAATGCCAGAATGTCTGTTCAGACACTAGCTACTGAAATAACTCAGAGACACCCAACACGGGGCAAAGCGGCTACGCTTGCATTCAGAAGCTTCTTTAACCCTTGTGCTATCTAGATGACCCCCCCCCCCCCTTACACTGACGTGTTCTCCTTACCATGACAAAGGTGGATAAAGGTGGAAAGATTTCATGTAATCCATGGACAGCAGTGAAGATCACAAATCATTGAAGAAAAAAGGTTCAGAGCACTGTCTAGTGGGTCTAGATGACCCAACTCCCAATGTTAAAGTGCCTAGGATAGCAAAAGGTTAAAAACATAATTATCTCTGTCGTTACTTGATAAAAACAAACAAAAAAATACCATAAACTTTTTTTGCAATTGCAACAGGTGTTTTGTAGATTGTGACAGAAGACAGACACATTTATAGATTAATCATATTTACTGTACACACAAAATGAGTATTCCAGTCTCATACAGTGGGGCAAAATAGTATTCAGTCAGCCATCAATTCTCACAGAAGAAGTTACAGATCTGTGGGAGTCAGAAATCTTGCTCGTTTGTTATTGACCAAATACTTCTTTCCCACCATAAATACAAATAAACTTTTGGAAAATCAGACAATGTGATTTTCTGGATTGTTTTTCTTCATTTTGTCTCTCATAGTTGAGGTATTTCTATGATGAAAATGACAGACCTCTCTCATCTTTTTAAGTGGTAGAACTTGCACTTTTGGTGGCTGACTAAATACTTTTTTGCCCCACTGTACCAGATCGTCTTTTGTTACCTATGCCAAGGAAAAACTCCCCACAACAGTAAAGGCAGATAAAACCGCTGAAAACACTGCACACCGGTACCCAAAGAGCAGAGAGAAGTCCCAGCAAAATCACCTCACATGCTCAAACATGATTGGGTGTAACATCAAAGAACGTGGGTTTCAGAAAAACGATGAAAACGACGAGCAGGTTCATCAAAAGCATCAATAAATCGCAAATAAATGTTTGTAAAACTGGAAGTTTAATATGTTTTTCCAGAAGGATCTATCTGTTTGTCTATCTGCATAACTTTCATGGTCTCATTTTCCAAAAGTGAAAAACCCTCCAACTTTGTTGTCATGCACTTCCAAAGTACTCACACATGAACTGGGATTAGCCACATGTGCAAACTCTGTTGAGTTTCAACTTGTTTCTCTGATGACTGTCAGACCTGCTGCGTCTTCTGCTGCTAAAACAGACTAAAAAAAAGCCAGAATGTCTGCCTCCTTCTCTCTACTACAATGTTTGTTTGTCCTGTTGGACATATGTGCATTCAAATATTAATCATGTGATAATAGTTTTATTTTATCGATAGCTTACCATCATGTTTAATCTTCAAAGTGAAATCTGGAGCATTGAAATCATTTTTCCTCTTCCTGGATCTTCTAGCATGTTTTCTATGCAAATCATGTGCGGAATACAAACTGCAGAATGATCCCAAGACGTCTGACAGACAGTTGGACGTACACGCGCACAATTACTTCACCCTGGCTGGCAGAGGAGGTAGAAATTATTCCTGAAGATCAGTCAGTGCACACAGACAAAGCAGCTGTCTGAGGTAGGCTGGGTCAAATGTGGTTAATTAGTCCCGTCACCTTTTCAGGTCATCGCACCTTCAGCTCAGCCGAAGAATAATCCTGCCATATTAAAGCCGTCGGCTGGAGGGAGCCTGCTGTTGATGTTACACTTGCATTGTGCTCTCTTACCTGCCAGACACTGCAGATCCCACTTTCTCCATCCTTCTCCTCGGCTGACTGAAGGCCTCCTGAGCCTGTCACTCTGACTCCGTCAGCTTGTTGCATCTCTGTCTCCATCCCCACAGCAGAAGATAAAAACATGTGCTTTAAACTTAATCTAATAATCAACAGTTATGACAATAGATTTAATCATCATTTTACTCAGTCATCTTATGTGTGTATTTTGGAGGTTTGATAAAACACAGGAGACCTTTTAATTCAAGTTTATTTTACCATGATTGATTCACCTAATTAAAAAAATACAGTAAATAAATACAATATGCATACCTGTTCTCTTTGAATGATTTTAAATATGCAGTGGACTGTCAAACTATGAAGCAGGACTTCAGAACTGTGTTTCAATAGATGGGTGTGCTGACTCCAGGAGGTGGTCTTGATAATGCATTCATGATGTCCTGGTGTGGGGAGGGTCCCAGCATCAAAGGGAGCATCAGGAGAGCGTTGTGTTTGCTTCTCAGGGTGGAGAACAGGTAGGAGCTTCACAGACATAAGGAACGCTTTCCCATCTGCTGTTCTGTGGAGGGAGATAAGGAGAGCGTCTCATCCGAGATGGAGCGCATCTCCCTCCAAAGGGAGCCGTTTAATGGGGCGGAAAAACTGCTCTTCCGCTCCAGAATATTCCGATCACCTTTGACTTCATGTCTTTCCAGAGCAGCATTCCCATTTGTTTCAATAACTTGATATTAGTACAGTATATTTTGCCTCAGACGCACAAAAAGAATTTTGATCTGCCTTTATTTTGAAAATATAAATAATTTTTATGAGAAAAACTTTGCCTTAGACAAACAGCTGGATAGATGCCAGCCAGCTGTCATGAGCTTCTGTGGCTGGAAAAGTGAGACAGTAGCAAAGATACAGAAAGGGTGGGGTGGTTAAAAAGCAGATGATGGGGGGAAAAGAGGAGGAGGCAGAAGGAAAGGAAAACCAGGTGGGGACAAACAGCAATGAATCCAAAATGCCCTGTTGGACAGACTGACAAAGACATTTAGGGGCGATAAAACTCAGAATCTTGAGGTGAACTGTGGCCCCCGTCTCTGGGGATACCATGCAATCAAAAAATGTTCTGAAGAAGAACCTCTGCAGTCTCCTTACCAGAAAGAAGTTTGGGAAGAGCAATAAAGTAAACCGTGCTGGAAAAACGGTCCACCGCAGTCAATATAACATAATTACCTCTAGAGTGGGGTAGACCAGTGACAAAATCCATGGAGATGTGGGACCGTGGTTGCCGGGTAACCGGAAGGGGGAGCAGATAACCCAGCAGAGGTCTGTTAGTAGACTTGACTTGGGCACACTTAGGGCAAGCAGAAACGAATTCTTGGATATCCTTCTTCAGAGTGACCCATCTAAACCTTTGTCTGATTAGAACATACGTGCGCTTACGACCTGACCCAGATGGCAGAGCAGGCAATAAGCATGGAACCAGCATAACTCCTTGAATCTCAGGCTATCAGGAGCAAAAATGTAATCCGTAGGACAGGCAGCCAGAGACTCAACATTAATGGCAGCTGCCATTACCTCCTCCTGAACGTCTGTGTTAAGTACAGCCAGCCGTGCAGATTGATGTATGAACTCAGGTGGGGGCATAGTCGCTTGCTCCCCTTCCTTCCTGTACAGGGCATCAGTCTTAGTGTTCTTGGATCCGGGCCTGTAGGACAAGGTGAAATTGAAGTAGCTAAAAAAAGAGCCCATTGAACTTGAAAAGAGTTGACCCTCTTAGCAGACTTCAGGTACTCCAGATTCATATGGACAGTGTAAACCAGAAATAGGCATGGGTACCGAGGCCCTGTATTGAACGAGCCCCGGGGCAACATTCTTCAAGACCGCAGTATCGGTAAGGTCTGACCTCAACGGTTCTGCTACCAGTACTGGAGAAGTCGCATTTTTTTGTGTCCCCCAAAATATAAACGTTATCTGCCATATTTAACTCACCAAGTCAGTCAATTGTCCTTTAAAATAATGATGATATTGATTCAGCTATTCTCACTAAAGAGGAGAGGTCTGTCTGGGTATTTGTGCGCACGGGAGGCGGTGCTGCTGCTCCGACAGCACGCGGCACGCGTAAAATTAATTAAATCTGCGCTGGAGCGCCCAGACCATCGTGTCAACCTGCTGCTACAAATGACCGCATTTTGTGCTATCTGTGTAAAACACACTGGAGAGGCGCAAGACAAAACGACTCGCTGCTGCAGAGGATGTGAACAGGTGAACAGGTAGAGAGGAAAAGCAGGAGGAAGTAGAGAGGCAGGGAAGGGGCTTTGGCTTCAAACTCTGTCAGATGGAAACACGGGCGTCAGATTTAGACGCAGCTTTCACTGCAGGAGTTGAAGCAGAGACTTTCTCTGGGATGATCTTATGAGCTCAAACATTTATTTAATTTGTTTTATATTTACATCATGACAGCAATATGTCAAAACATTCCTGTTTATTTTTCTTTAAATAATTTCTTTTTCATGTATTTTTTTTCAAGTTGGACCAAGTAAAATGTTTGTTAAAAAAACATTGTTGCTAATGAGGAAATAAAACACTTTATGTTCTTAATTTGTTATTTATACCTTTTTGGCTAACGCTTTCTTTTACAGTACAGTACTTACAGTGTACTTAAGTGGTATTTACATGGTACTTATTGTGTAACTACTGGGTACTTTCAGGGTATTTACATGGTACTTTTTATAGAATTTACTGGGTACTTACAGCGAGTTTACATAGTACTTTTTATGGGACTTACTGGGTACTTACATGGTACTTCTTTGTGTTTACTCTGTACTTACATGGTACTTACTGTGTATTTATGTGGTACTATTTGGTTCAAACCTATGTGGTACATACTGGGTATTTACATGTTGTGCAAATTTGTCTTTTGTGGTACTTACCACATGTAAGAACAAGGTAAGTACAAATAATACACTCGTTGTATGTTTCATGGTATTTACCATGAATTTACCACAGAAACTACCCACTAAGTACCATGTAACTGGACTGTAAAAGAAAGTCCCTATTTCCACTCTATTACTTGGTACTTTCTGTAGTAAACGCTGGGTATATTCACGTATTACCTTCCTGTACAGTGCACATACACACTTGGTCTTCTTACCAAAATGAGACAATGCAAACTTGTTGGTAAAGGTGAAGTAATTGCATTGTAAAAACATATTCTGGCCTGATTACTTCTTGTAACATGTGGCAAATTTAAAGAGAAACAAGACAGCAGTGAAAACAACAATCTGTAATATGATACACTTCTACAGCATACAAAGTGTCATCATAATACAACTTGTTTAAAGTTCTCAAAACACTAAAACTATTACTATTCAACCTTAATATCAGAGAATGGAAACAATCCAAGATTTTTTTTTAGCACTATTGCTAAATTAACTCGCACTCAGAGCTCAGTAGAACCACATGTTCCTGTTTCTCTCAGCTCTGATGATTTTCTTACATTTTTTGATAGTAAAATCTCAAATATTAGACATAAGTTAAATCAAGTTATTCCTACTATCAGCCCAGAACAGGCTGAAGCGGTAGAAATGGAGGCATCCATAGAAACCTCTGTAACATTAGACTGCTATCTGTCCGATATCTATCTGTCCGATAGGTATCAGTTCGTTAATGTAAATGGCCATTCCTCTCAGTGCACCCGAGTCAACTATGGAGTCCCACAGGGCTCAGTCTTGGGACCGATCCTGTTTACGCATTATATGTTACCCCTAGGAAACATAATCAGGAAACACAGCATTAATTTTCATTGTTATGCCGACGATACGCAGTTGTATTTATCCATGAAGCCTGACCAGAATGACCAGATAGAGAAACTGAACGCCTGCATCAGTGACATCAACACCTGGATGACAATTAATTACCTCCTCTTGAACCCAGAAAAAACTGAGGTCATTATACTTGGTCCTAAAAACCTCATAGATGCTCTGTCTGCTCAGATAGTCTCCCTGGATGGCATAAGTATAGCCCCCAATTCCACAGTTAGAAACCTTGGGGTTTTATTTGACCAGGATTTATCATTTAAGGCTCACATATCTTAGGCGTGTAGAACTGCCTTTTTTCACCTGCGGAATATTGCTAAGATCAGAAATATACTTTCTAAGAGTGATGCTGAAAAACTCATCCATGCATTTGTTACGTCGAGGCTGGATTACTGTAACTCCTTGTTAGCAGCATGTCTTTAAGTGTGGATGCCATGCTTTGATCAACTTTGTCAAATAAAAAAGCCTTTTAAACGCTGATTCTATTGATACCAATAGTTAGCGTCGAAAAAAATCCGAAGCATATGAATAATAGACATCTTTCGAAGGAATCAGAGATTTGAATTTGCCGCTAACAGCGCAGGCTGGAAGTGACCTCGATATGACCTGTGACGTCACGAAAGGCATTGACTTTCGCAGTTCCGCTTCGGACAGCATGTAAACAAAACAGGTAGTCTTCGTTTCTCTCGTGTTTAAATCTGTTAATCATCAACATGCCAAGTCGTTGTGTGGCAGCTGGATGTAGCAATACATCTAGTGAAAGTGTATCTGTGTATAAATTCCCAAAACAAGAAACGCTGCTGAAAGGGGAAAGTTCAAGAAGGTGGACGGCGAAGGATTTTTCCCTCCAGATCTGCAGGAGAGAAGTCTGCGTTTTCGAAGGGACAAAAACCGGGACACAAACGAAGAATTTTGAACGGAGAGTTGGGAGGAGGATCTTGGCTTCTGAGTCGAGGAAAGGCGGGTGAGCTGGAAGCGAGCGAGCCGTTTTCTGGGTCGGAGAGGACGGCGCTGGAGTCGGGAGCGGAGGCTGCTAAGCTAGGCTAGTGTGCATCACGATGGATCACATTGAGGCGAAGTAGTCGTGTTTTCTGTTGTCCTTGGATCCAACTGGAGTATTTCAACGCACTCAATGTTTTGCAAGAGAAGCAACAGGCCTGCAACGTTTTTTTTTTCTTTTGCTTTTCAGGTGCCGGTACCGTGAGTACGAGAAAAGGTTTCAAACTGGTTCAAACAGGTAAAACTGTTAATGTTCCACAGTTGTTAATGGTATACAGTGACTTTGTTAACTAAAGAGTAGTAATATCTGGGAAACTTTTATTTTGTGACATTTATTTTGTAAATTGGGTTGAAAACCAGTGTTTACCTTTGTTTAGATTAGGCCAAAAGGGGACATTTTGAGTATATTTTAGGGTAAGTGGAGTAATTTCCTTGAATCTCAGGTTATCAGGAGCAAAAATGTAATCCGTAGGACAGGCAGCCAGAGACTCAACATTAATGGCAGCTGCCATTACCTCCTCTGAGCGTCTGTGGTAGAGTACAGCCAGCCGTGCAGATTGATGTATGTGAACTCAGGTGGGGGCATGAGTAAACGCTCCCCTTCGCTTCCTGTACAGGGCATCAGTCTTGAGTGTTGGATCGGGCCTGTAGGACAAGGTGAAATTGAAGTAGCTAAAAAAAGAGCCCATTGAACTTGAAAAGAGTTGACCCTCTTAGCAGACTTCAGGTACTCCAGATTCATATGGACAGTGTAAACCAGAAATAGGCATAGGTACGAGGCCCTGTATTGAGCGAGCCCAGGCAACATTCTTCAAGACATGTCGGTAAAGGTCAAGGCCTCAACGGTTCTGCTACCAGTACTGGAGAAGTCGCATTTTTTTGTGTCCCCCAAAATATAAACGTTATCTGCCATATTTAACTCACCAAGTCAGTCAATGTCCTTTAATAATGATGATATTGATTCAGCTATTCTCACTGAAGAGGAGAGAGGTCTGTCTGGGTATTTGTGCGCACGGGAGGCGGTGCTGCTGCTCCGACAGCACGCGGCACGCAGCGTAAAATTAATTAAATCTGCGCTGGAGCGCCCAGACCATCGTGTCAACCTGCTGCTACAAATGACCGTATTTTGTGCTCTCTGTGTAAAACACACTGGAGAGGCGCAAGACAAAACGACTCGCTGCTGCAGGATGTGAACAGGTGAACAGGTAGAGAGGAGAAAAGCAGGAGGAGAAGTAGAGGGGCAGGGAAGGGCTTTGACACAAACTCTGTCAGATGGAAACACGAGTGATCCAGATTTAGGCAGCTTTCACTGCAGGAGTTGAAGCAGAGACTCTGGGATGATCTTATGAGCTCAAACATTTATTTAATTTGTTTTATATTTACATCATGACAGCAATATGTCAAAACATTCCTGTTTATTTTTCTTTAAATAATTTCTTTTTCATGTATTTTTTTTCAAGTTGGACCAAGTAAAATGTTTGTTAAAAAAACATTGTTGCATAATGAGGAAATAAAACACTTTATGTTCTTAATTTGTTATTTATACCTTTTTGGCTATAACTTTCTTTTACAGTACAGTACTTACAGTGTACTTAAGTGGTATTTACATGGTACTTATTAGTGTAACTACTGGGTACTTTCAGGGTATTTACATGGTACTTTTTATAGAATTTACTGGGTACTCACAGCGAGTTTACATAGTACTTTTTATGGGACTTACTGGGTACTTACATGGTACTTCTTTGTGTTTTCTCTGTACTTACATGGCAATTGCCTGTGTATTTAATGTGGTATTATTTTATTCAAACCTATAATTTTATGCAGGTATTTGTGTGCAAATGTGTCTTTTGTGGTACTTACCACATGTAAGAACTAGGTAAGTACAAATAATACACTCGTTGTATGTTTCATGGTATTTACCATGAATTTACACGCTGGGTATTATATTCAGTATTACCTTCCTGTGCAGTGCACATACACACTTGGTCTTCTTACCAAAATGAGACAATGCAAACTTGTTGGTAAAGGTGAAGTAATTGCATTGTAAAAACATGTTCTGGCCTGATTACTTCTTGTAACATGGCAAATTTAAAGAGAAACAAGACAGCAGTGAAAACAACAATCTGTAATATGATACACTTCTACAGCATACAAAGTGTCATCATAATACAACTTATTTAAAGTTCTCAAAACACTAAAACTATTACTATTCAACCTTAATATCAGAGAATGGAAACAATCCAAGATTTCTTTTTAGCACTATTGCTAAATTAACTCGCACTCAGAGCTCAGTAGAACCACATGTTCCTGTTTCTCTCAGCTCTGATGATTTTCTTACATTTTTCAATAGTAAAATCTCAAATATTAGACATAAGTTAAATCAAGTTATTCCTACTATCAGCCCAGAACAGGCTGAAGCGGTAGAAATGGAGGCATCCATAGAAACCTCTGTAACATTAGACTGCTATCTGTCCGATATCTATCTGTCCGATAGGTATCAGTTCGTTAATGTAAATGGCCATTCCTCTCAGTGCACCAGTCAACATGGAGTCCCACAGTCTCAGTCTTGGGACGATCCTGTTTGCAGCTTTATATGTTACCCCTAGGAAGAGCATAATCAGGAAACACAGCATTAATTTTCATTGTTATGCGGCGATGCGCAGTTGTATTTATCCATGAAGCCTGACTAGAATAGCCAGATAGAGAAAACTGAGCCTGCATCAGTGACATCAACACCTGGATGACAATTAATTACCTCCCTCTTGAACCCAGAAAAAACTGAGTCATTATACTTGAGTTCTAAAACCTCAGAAGATGCTCATCTGCTCAGATAGTCTCTGGATGGCATAAGTATAGCCCCCAATTCCACAGTTAGAAACCTTGGGGTTTATTTGACCAGGATTTATCATTTAAAACCACATATCTTAGGCGTGTAGAACTGCCTTTTTCACCTGCGGATATTGCTAGATCAGAAATATACTTTCGAGTGATGCTGAAAAAACTCATCCATGCATTTAATTACATTCAGGCTGGATTACTGTAACTCCTTGTTGCTTATGTCTTAAAAAGTGTGGATGCCATGCTTTGAACAACTTTGTCAAATAAAAAGCCTTTTTTAGCGTGTTGGTGGTACCAATAGTTAGCGTGAAAAAATCGACATATGAATAATAGACATCTTTCGGAAGGAATCAGAGATTTGAATTTGCACGCTAACAAGCGCGGGCTGGAAGTGACCTACCGATATGACCTGTGGCGTCCACGAAGGCATTGACTTTTGCGGTTAACCGGACATCATGTAAAACAAAATAGGTAGTCTTCGTTTCTCGTGTTTAAAATCTATTAATGCATCAACATGCCAGTAGGTTGTGTGGCAGCTGGATGTAGCAATACATCTAGTGAAGTGTATCTGTGTATAAATTCCCAAAACAAGAAGCGCTGCTGAAAGGAAAGTTCAAGAAGGTGGACGAAGGAGGAGGATCTTGCTAGGTAGAGAAGCGGATGAGCTGGAGGCGGCGAGCCGTTTTCTGGAGTGGGAGAAGGGCGAGCGCTGGAGTCGGGAGCGGAGGCTGCTAAGCTGAGCTGTGTGCATCCGATGGATCACGTGGTAGTGATACCACCGTGTTTCTGTTGTCCTTGAGTCCAACAGGTATTTCAACGCACTCAATGTTTTGCAAAGAGAAGCAACAGGCCTGCAACGTTTTTTTCTTTGCTTTTCAACAGGTGTGATGCCGTGGTATCTGAACTGTGTATTGTTATTATTATTGTTGGCAGTAGCTCACGAGAAAAGGATTTCAAACTGGTTCAAACAGGTAAAACTGTTAATGTTCCACAGTTTGTTAATGGTATACAGTGACTTTGTTAACTAAAGTAGTAATATCTGGGAAACTTTTATTTTGTGACATTTGTACATAAATTGGGTTGAAAACCAGTGTTTACCTTTGTTTAGATTAGGCCAAAGGGACATTTTGAGTATATTTTAGGGTAAGTGAGTAATTTAATTTTATACTTTTAGACTTGCAGGTCTGGCAGATCTTCATGCTGGCTATCGTCATCGGCATCACTAGACCTACTACTCTGCTATATCCTCTCGCTGTAAAGAAGGTTGAGATCGTCTGATTTGCAAAGTGACTCATCATCATGATAATCCCTAGCAACACCTCTGTCTTTCTGTTCATCTGATGATCATCGCTAATAGAGGCGGTAGCATCACTCTGTGCTTAAGCTATCGATTGCTAGCCATGTTGTCTGCCTTTAGTTCGTCCGACATGGCGTGCGAAGTCGGCCAGGAATCGCGAAGCGTGAATCTCGTTGTTTATATCGCGTTTTTAAGCTGTTTATTCTTTTGAAAATATTAAAAACAATCGCAACGCTGAAATAGAGACCTTTACTATATTTTGGCTTATTAAAATAGGCCATGTCACCCCTACTCTAGAGTTCCTTAGAAATCTCCAGCTTGTTCCAGAGCACTTGGCAACAAGATGTTAGCTGGAACTAGCAGAAGGATCACATGCTCCTGTATTAGTTTCGCTCCATTGGCTCCCAGTTGATTTGAGAATCAAGTTCAAGATCCTCCTGTTAACCTGCCGAGGCCTTACATGGACTGGCGGTCCTATGTTAAAGGACCTCATAATTCCTACATCAATGAGAACACTTTGCTCGCAAAATGCAGGACTAACTGTGGTTCCTAGAATTAGTAAAGTTCGGTTGGAGGTGGGCGTTTAGCCACCAAGCCCTGTCTTATGGAATAAACTCCCAGCTCATGAGAGGCCGATTCCGTTTCTACATTCAAGTTAGACTGAAAACATTCCTCTTTGGACAGGCTTATTGTCAGACTAGTTAGTATTCAGGGCCTTTAACTTAATGTTAATTTGTTTTAGAATTAAACAATAACTATTTCTTTTAAAGAGCTGCTAGAAGTTGAAGCTGGGAGTAACTATATGGTGCACTGGGGTTCTGTCCTCTTTTCTTTTCTGCACTCTGCGCCTCTCTCTTTTCTTGATCATAATTTATCATTCAGTTCTCCAATACCTTTGTTTGGTACAGTGTGATTCATCTGTTATTCCTCTTTCCTCACCCCTCCTGAAGTTGGGAGTCTTCAGACTCAGTTGGCTCATCCGTGCTCCAGTTCCTGACCGTCTACCTACTTTGCTCCCACTCCTACACCTGGCTGTGGATTACCTGCCTCTGCTCCATCTCTGGCTCGTCTCTGCTCTGTACCTGACCGGAGTACCTGCGTCTCTGCTCCTACACCTGGCTGGTTCTGTCTCGACTCGACTGCGCGCCTTTGACTGTCCCCACAGCCCGCGGCTGGATCGGCTTCGTCTGCTGGACTTTTATATGTAGTTAATAATAATAATAATAATAATAATGGATTGGATTTATCTGCTTTTCAAGACACCAAAAGCGCTTGATATAATCCATTATTCATTTCACTCCTCATTCCATACTTGATACTTGGTGATGGTAAGCTACTTTTTGTAGCCACAGCTGCCCTGGGGCAGACTGACAGAGGCGTGGCTGCCAGTTCGCGCCTACGACCCCTCTGACCATCACCCGGATCAATCATGCACATTCATACACCAGTGGAGGCCACACTGGAGGCAAGGAGGGTGAAGTGTCTTGCCCAAGGACACAACATTTTGGCTGGTGGGAGCGGGGAATCGAACGCCCGTCCTTCGATCATTGGGCGACGCAGCTCAACCACCTGAGCCCTGTCACTTGATAGTTTGAATGATTAATTCTTTTCTAGAGTTCTGATGCGTCGCCTGTCGCGTCCTGGGAGGATCCACTCCTTCATGTGTTTAGGATTTCTTCGTTTTTCGAATCGTTTTTTTGGGAGTTTTCACTTACCGTGAAGGGGTCTAGGGCAGGATGCCAGTATAGCTTGAATCAGTATGTTAGTTCATTTTAGTATTTTCCCTGTGAGCTCTTTGTATCCATTGATCCTTTTGAGTTCATGTTTTATCGAAGCCATCGAGACGACTGTTGTTGTGATTTTGGGCTATGCAAATAAAAAATTGAATTGGATGATTAAACTAGAAGAAGTCCTCCACCGTTACCAAATTCTAATGAAGGAATTTCGACAGACAAAAAGCACGACCCCACATGTCGCCAGTGTAATATAGACAAAAATACAATAGATTTGACTGCAACTGTGCGAAAATAACTTTGGCTGGAGGTGAGATCTGGAGTGTTTCCTGATGTTTTTTCAGGGTGGGTGACAAACTCATGCAAGGAGTGCAATCATTCCTGGAACAACACTAATTCTGCAAGAAAAGATAAATCCTATGGAGAAAAAATTCTGTTCTTTGGAATGCTCCTTTTTACTGTTTTGTTGAGAACTTAAAATAAATTTCATTGTGATGACTCTTTGTAGCTTACAGAAGTGTATCATATTAAAGATTGTGGTTTTCCCTACTGTCTTGTGTCTCTTTAAATTTTCCACATGTTTGCAAAAGTAATCAGGCCAGAATATGTTTTCAATGCAGTTACTTTACCCTTACCAACAAGTGTGTACATGTACATACGGAAGATAAACATTAACATACCCAGCATTTACTACTGATATTACCAAGTAATAGAATGGAAATAGGGCTGACATTCTTTTACAGCCCAGTTTCATTGTACTTAAGGGGTAAGTACCAAGTAATATTCAAGTGAACATACCCAGCATTTAGTGTTACCAAGTAATAAGTGGAAATAGGCTAAACTTTTCTTTTACAGTCCAGTTTCATTATACTTAAGGGGTAGTTTCTGTGGTAAATTCATGGTAAATACCATGAAACATACAACGAGTGCAGACCTAAAGGTCAAGCTACTTTGTTTGTACTTACCTTGTTCTTACATGTGGTAAGTACGACCAAAGGCACTGTTACAACATGTAAATACAGTATGTACCATAGGTTTGAATAAATAGTACCACATAAATACACAGTAAGTACCATGTAATTACAGAGTAAACACAAAATTACATAGTACCCAGTAAGTCCCATAAAACGTACTATGTATTAACACTGTAAGTACCCAGTAAATTCCATAAAAAGTACCATGTAAATACCTAAAAATGCCAGTAGTGCACAGTAAGTACCATCATAAGCTCATAAGTACACACTGTAGTACAGTCCCCTCTAACCAGTGGGCGCCATTCCTCCAGGGCCTCTTTAATTGCCCAACAGCTCTTTGTCACACACATAATTACATAGTGCGTCATAATTACATTCAGAAGTGTTAAATGTTGCAAGAAAAGGCAGACTTTTCCAGAGCTATCCCCCTAAAGCAAAGTTCTCATCTCCAGAACCAACAGCCCATTTCTATGGCCTAAATTTTCACGATAAAACATCCGGTTAACTTCCGTGTTTGAGTGTAGACCGACAACTTCCTGATGGTGTGTTATTGTTATGGAGTTTTGTTGGGTTACTTTAGTTTTGAGTAAATAGGGCGGATTTGAATTGAAAGAAAGGCGATTTGTTGTTTCAATCAGACAAGTATCCCGCATTGTTGTGCCAACGTGTCACGAATTTCTCAAAGTACAACAAAGCTTTCATAGCTTTCCAGTATATGTGTCGGTGAGAGCCGAATGGATGGTGAAGAAAATGCGTCATGTAAACATTCGAATACTTTGACCGGAGTCAGACTCGTTAGGATCCGAGAATTTCTTTCCGTTAGAGATGGCCATTATGCAGTCATTTGTTCATGTAGCAGTCTACATTCCGATGCGTGTGTCACTATTGCTCTGGAGTTCATGTGCACGCCATGAGCGGTGTTTCGCTGATAAGCTTTGGGCTCATGCGGGACCGAACAGCTGCTCTCTGGGCGCCCTATAAAAAGGCGCTCGCTCTCGCCCGCTGTCTCCCTCTCTTTCACCCCTCCGGAGGGAGATGCGGGGGTGCGTGTCCACTGAGGTCTGGACCCGGCATCGAGCTCTGCGTTGGGCTCCGGTGCCAGTGGACGGTTAACCTCTCTGAAGCGACAGCCGGATTTATTGATATTGTTTTGAGAGGTGCTGTTGCGTGTGCGCTTTGTTGTTTTGTTATGTGAGAATTAGGACTGCGAGCGAACCGCCGCTCTAAGGTTAGCGGCTGCGGACTCGCGAGGACAAGTGACACACAGTGTGTGTGAGCTTTTGAACGAAATGCGCTCAGTCGCCCAAAACTGTTCAAAAATCACGACACATGGTATTGTGTTTCTAATTGTGCCCCGACAAATAAAGGCTGATCATTTACGTGCAGCCAGGATGCAGATTGCAGCGTTTCCATGGTTTGTCCTGGATTTTGTCTCCATCAAAAGGCTAATGTTGTTAGCGTGTTGTTAGCCTATCCTAACACTGGGTTGTTCTTCAGTTCTGTTCTTTCCCAAAAGCACTGACCACAAGGATTAAATATAAAATGATGAGCGAACAGGCACTTCATAATATTCATAAAATTAATAAAAGCACGTTTGGAAGATCGCCTCGTATATTACCGAGCTCTGCATAAATATGTGTTTGTTTACAACGGGACACATTTTCCTTCCTGGTATTTCGACACTATATATTTTAGATCGATATTTTGCCCATGTAACCCGCACTGTTGATAATCCTGTAGATAGTTCACGTCGATTTTGGGAGACCTTGTAGAAAAGCGGTGAAATCTGCATCTGTAATCAAATCTGCCGTGTGGCTGCATGATCGCCAGAAGCCGGAAATAATTAGGCCTCAAACTCAAGCGGCGATAGAACTCATTACTTTAGGTGCACCAGGCCTATTGACACTACAAATAGCCTTGAGAAAGCACAACATTACAATCCCAAGTAGAGCAACCGTCCAATTCAAGCAAGGATAACATTATGCTATGACACAGGTGTTTCCAGCAACTTTGGCTTCTCTACCATCAATCAAAGTCTATGGACAGCCAATCCCAGCACAGGTAAACGAGGCATTATCACAACCGACCTCCTTCCTCACCCAAACGGATGCACAGAAAGGCAGGAGAAATGCAACATATAAAATCATACAGAGCTTTGTGACCAATCTGCTGCTTAATAGTAACATTGATTTTGATTTTGATTTGAAATGGTTTTATTTCAAGCAATCAAATAGGTAATACACACAAAGCAATATAATCATCAGTTATGCATTCATACAGTAACTAATCAAACTTAGGATAATTAGACGCAATTAATAAAATTGTGAAAAGTGGAAAAGAAAGCGAACTTATATAATCACCGCGTTATATACAAGGTCATACCGCTGCTCGCTGGTTAGGTGCTGGTTTGAGTACCTTGAGTTGCCTGATTGATCTCTGCGCGGGTCTCAATGGGCGGCTTGAGATGGGATAACCTGATCTTACCGACAGCCTTGTAAGCATTTCGTGGCGTTAGAATACTGCAAGCTATTACGCCCCTTTGTCAGAAATTTTCAAAGGGGGGCATAACATAAAGTTAAGGTTTGGCTACCAAAGTTGACTGTAACAAAAAAACACCAAGCGAATGTCTCCATAAAATATAACCAAATTTATTTACAAATAGACAACAACCAGCAATAACTAAAAAGTGAAGCTAAAGGCTTCAGAGTGAACCCAGGCCAAAAATATAAGCGAAACCCCCAGCTAACTGAAACATGTAATCTTACCTCATTTTCCAAGATGGCGACGTGCAGCAGGGCTGACGTGAGCTCGATAAAAACCTCAGTCTGGTGCTTATAATTTTTATTACTGCTCAGCATCTGCTTGGGTAGCACCATTGTGCTAGTTCTTTTTAAATCTGTCTACTGAAAATTTATATATACTGGCACAATAGTGTTTGTTAATTTTGACCACATGGACTCGGATGGCGAGTTAAACCTGTGACAAACAAAACCTTAGTTGAGACTCTGCAGCAGTTCAAGAATAGAATGTTATCTCGTTTGGCTAAACTTGGCGCAATTCATAATAAGCGTCCACCAGATGCAGAGTCGCTGAACTCAATGAAGATTACAGTGGGTGAACTGGAAGGCGGCGTTGGTTCCAATCAAAGATGAGACTGCTCGTCTGGAGACTGCGCATAAAACAACCTTTGCAATGGAAGGGTGAAATGCGAAAACCGGAGTAGAGACTTCTAACATTCGCTATTAGTGTGCCAGAAGGGTTCTGAGGGTGCGTGACATGAAACGGCCGTTGATCCAGCTTCTCATCAACTTTTTGGTCGGGATAAACTTCCCTCTCCTCTGGTCATCGAAGAGCACATCGTTCTCCTGGAACACCTAATCCCAAATCAAAAACTGCTCCACGGCTGTCTCGTGAGGTTTCATTTTCTCTTTTGCAGCTCTGAATATTACACTAGCTATTGCAGTCGTGAAACAGTTGTCTCCTTTTTTCTCTTCTTTATTTCTGGTAATACTCATTTCCATCTGGTGGTAATCTCCATGAGTACAACATTACTGAAGTTTTGTATTTTTTATTTTTCTAATATTTCAAGACTGAGGTTGTCGTGTTATCTTTATAAATTTTTGGGTTTCGAACAGTTATGTTTCTTTTTCATTATGTGTTTTATTGTGAATATCAGCTTGCATGTGTGTGACTGTTATTGTGCCCTGGCAATTATTAACATTCGATTATTTTTAGTCAAAATTTGCTTCATGCAGTGTTGTTTATTACCAGTTTATTTTTCCTGTTCCCTTGATTATGGTTAAAGGTCTTCAAATTATTCATGTTAATATGAGGAGTCTAGTACCAAAAATTGATCAACTAAGGGCCTGGCTTGTGTACAATAAACCCAGTGTCATTACTATAACATCTGACATAGCTTTCTTCTAATAATATGAATGGTATCATTAGTCTGGACATTCACATCTGTACAGAGCAGATAGAAGTTCGAGAGGAGGTGGAGTAGCTACATATGTGTCTTCAAACATACAGTAACATGTCATTTTACCTAAAGTAGCACCATTGTGTTTGAAGGCCTGTTTGTTAAATTAATTTTTGCATGATCATAAACATTTGATAATTGGTAATATTTACAGACCCCCTAATTCACCCTCTGACTCAGTTAAAAACATTGTTTCTACTGCTACATCTTTGGGTTGTAAAAGTGAAATGTTACTGTTGGAAGACTTTAACATAAATTGGTTATGTCGTCATCACTACTGAGCGTCACTCTTTTTAATAGTTCTAATTTCTCTGATTAATATACAAACCTGCAAAATTACCATGATATAAATCTCTTATTGACTGGATTCTAGTAAACACATCCAGACGAATCCAGGACTCAGGTGTCTATCAGATTGCTTCAGTGACCACTGTATCATATAATGCATTTGGAAAATTAAACTTCCCTCTCGTCTTCCCCAAAATTGGTTAAAAGATTCGATAAACAAAATTATTAAATATTGATAAATTTGATGAAAGATTTGCTTAATATTAATTGGGCTAGACTTAACTTAATTCTAGCATGAATGAAGCTTGAGACTATTTTTCCACTGAGTTACTGAATATTGTGTGATAAGCATGCACCACCAACTGCGAATCGAGTAAAAGGCAAGCAGATGCCGTGGGTAAATGGAGAACTTGATTAGTCTGTAATTTCAGACAGAGGACAAAGCTTGGGAGAAATTCAGCCATTGCTCAAGACCCTGCTGATCCCGGGATGCCCCACAAAGCGTTTAAAGAAATATCTGCACTACAAGAACTAAAAATGCTAGATCGAACTATTACAAAAGATAGTCTATCTATGCCTGCTAATAATCAAAACAATTCTGTTAAATTAACAACCTATTAGGAAAAAACAGATTCTGCTTCAACTAATATGCTTATTAACAGAAATGTGTGTACCGATGATCCGGCTTATTATCTCTGGGGCATTTCTGTCAGCATTTTATCAAAATCCTCTATTGAATCTCCTTCTCATTCCATTTCTCACTGTGTGCTTGTCCAGTGACAGTACCTTTTCCTTCAGAATGTTAGTGCGACTGATGTAGAACAGGTCATAAATGAGCTCTCATCTACCAGTAGTGCTGGTCCAGATGTATCGAAGCAAAATTTATTAAACTTGTATATGTGCTGTTTTCCTTGACATGCTCTTTTAAAATCTCTTGCACGGCTGAAGTCCCTTGGCTGAAGCGTGCAAAGAGATTATACCTCTTCATAAGGAGGAAATCACTAATGACATGAGCAATTATAGACCAATCTCAATCATCAACAGTATTGTCAAAGTATATGAAAAGTATCTTTAATCAACTTCCAGAATACTATAACACTTAATAATATACTATCTCCTTTCCAATCCGGTTTTGAAAGCATTTCTCCTTCAACGTTAAAATTCACCAATGATATTTCTCTGGTTTGATAATAACATGTTAACTGGCGCCTTATTTATTGATCTTACCAAAGCTTTTGACATGGTGAATCCACTATCTGTTACTGGACAAACTGACTCAATTGGCCTTGATAGATCTCGCTCCTTTTGGTTCAACTCATACCTTCATCATCAGTCAGCGGTTATTATTGCTTTTTAATGGCAGCTATTCCGCTTTTCTGGCGTAGACAAAGGCGTTCCCTGAGTTCTGCCTTTCGGTCCCTCTTATTTTTTCTATTTTCATTAATGACCTTCCAACTAAATGCATTTGTAATATTCAACTTTATGCGATGATACTGTCATTTACTCCTCTAAATCCAGCATTGTTGACATTCAGCATTCAATTCAACATGATTTTAATTCTGTTCAATTATTGATTTACAATCAATAAACTTCTCAACAAATCTAAATCTATTTTGTATTGTTTCAAAAAAAGACTACGTCCTGTAAGTGAAATACATTTAACTTACCTGGACATGTCACTTATTTCAGTATGAAAAATTCAAATATCTTGGTTTGTGGCTTGACTCCTCTTTTGAATTGCTCATATACAGTCCATTGTCCACAAAAATTTCATCGTTTAAAAAATTACTTTATCTATCAATCAATTGTTTTAGTCTCTCAAGTGGAAAATAATCTCAACTGATTATCCCGACTTTAGATTATGGTGACATAATTTATCAAAACACTACTCTCACTAACCTCCGACCACTGAACGTTATTTATAACAGCTTGTGTCGGTTGTCTTCGTTACCATTTACGAACTCACCACTGTCTTATGTTTCAGCAACTGTCCACAAGCTTCCTATCTCTCAGCGTCAATTTCACTGGCTATTGTTCATTTTCAAAATGCATTGTGTAGCTATCCGAATTCTTCAAGCAATATTGCTCTTTTTCAGTACTTCTTATAATTTCGTCATGCAGATCATTTTTGCTGTTCCAAGAGTTAAAACAAATTGGAAATATTCATTCATTATAAGGCTCCTCCGACAGACAATCTTCACTCTATCCATTAGCTCTTAACCTCATTCTTTGCATTTTAAAAATGCCTGTTTAGTTCATCTTCAACACTCCATGTAACTGTTTTGGTTAATTTGATTTCTTTCTGCCCTTTGTTATTTATTATTTATTTCCTTTGTAATTAATTATTAATTACTAGTAGGTGCATTAAATGCCTATGTTTGTGTGTGTGGGTGTGTGCCTGTTTGTTGTCTTGTAAATTTTAAGTTCTTTTTGTCTTGTTTGATATATGTAAACTCAGCTGTATCTGTCGGTTATTTATTTGCTTGTTTTGTTGTAGTTTGAGGACCCCTTGAAAACGAGATGATACATCTCAAGGGGCTTATCCTCTAAACAAATAAATTGAAATTGAAATTGAAAGAAGAAATAAATGCAAAACTCTAACCTCCCTAACCTAACAGGAGAAAACATGTACTAAACAAAATGGCAGTTCACCCCTACAGCTTCACTTAAACAAAATCATAAACCAAAGGACTAAGACAGAGTGGGCACAAAACTACAAACTACAAAATACTAAAACAGAATACTAAAGTGCAACACACAACTAAACAGGTGGTGAGGTACAAAACAAAATGGAGAAGAGGGCCAAGCTGCAGTGGAGGCTATTGCACCAAGCTCCCTTCTCACCGACTGGAGGTCCAAGTGGTGGCTTTACAAAGGTTGCCTCATGGCTTGTTTCAAATGGAGCCATATATGCTTACCACAGAAAATTATCAGAATACAAACAAGATCACACAAAAACACAAGTCCACTTCTGATACAGAAATAACATACAAAACACAAAGCAAACAGATGACAAAACCAAATCACGGCCCACAACAAGTACCTATAAAATAAAACTTCTTCCCTAAGAAGTTTTTACCCTAAGTAGAGCACCCACACAAAGTGGTAGCTCTCACAGCACACGACACAAACTAATTGACCACACAAGACGCATCACACAAACTCAGGTCGCGCCCACCGAGCCTACGACCATCCACTCGGACGCGCAACCCTCTGTTACTTGCTGACCGTCCACTCAAGGCGTATCCTTACAAACCTAGATCGACACACAACGCCAACCGGCCACTAAGACCCATCCACACAAACTCCAGGCCGTGTTCCTCTTGGAGACCGCATAACCGTCTGCTCGGGACCGTACCCCTCAGACGCACCCAACCATCAAACTCAGGGCGCGTACCCTCTGGGCATGCGACCGTCAAACTCTAGTGCGCGCAAAACACCTCGTAAACTCGGGGTGCGCGCCCCGCAGAACACACACCCGTCCACTCGTGGTGCGTGCCCCGCAGAACATGCACCCGTCGACTCAGGGTGCGCGCCCCGCAGAACACGCACCTGTCATCTCAGGGTGCGCATAGAACACGCACCGGTCAACTTCGGGGTCGTGCCGCAGAACAAGCACCCGTCAACTCGGGGTGCGCGCCCCACAGAACACGCAACCGTCAACGTGGGATGCGCGCCCGGCAGAACACACATCCGTCCACTGGGGGTGCGCGCCCCGCAGAACACGCACCCGTCAACTCGGGGTGGGCGCCCGCCAGAACACACACCGTCAACTCGGTGGCTCTCGCGAGCATGCGCACCGTCAACTAGTCTCATAAGACTAGCCACACAAAACGTACTGTTCAAAATTAACTAAACAAAACGAATGTTGCACCACACAAAAATCACCAGAAGTTTGGTTAACAGTTTTCTCTTTCCAGTTGTACAAAAACTTTGTGGTGTGCTTAAAACACCAACTTCAAATTTGTCAAGACAAAGAAGCCACAATGCATTGTTAAGGCGATGCACAGACTTTAGGAGCAGCGGACGTTCTCTCTGGCAACCCCAGTCTGGAACAATGCAGTTGGGTCTGCCCTTGCACCAGCTACGGCAGCAGGAACTTACGCACCTGCTGCCGCCCGTTCGGGTTTGTGGCATTGGCAACACCTGCAGTAGCAGCCTCCACTCCTACACAGTCGCTTACCCCACCTCCAACTGATGTTACCAGCCAAGGCCTGCCTGAGGGTTGGAGTACTCCTGCTCAGACAACTGCTCTTGGTCTCCAAAGAAACAAGTCACCAACTTCAAATCAAATTGAGGTCTACAAAGAAAGTTGAGCAGCAGTAAGGCCATCCTCTGGTTCGTGCTCCTTCACGTCCTCACGTCAGCTGGAAGCACACGCAGCAGATCTCCCAGATCTGCTCCTTCGTGTGTTGCTCTGGGCGGATCCAGCAACGGTAGAGGTCCTTCAGTCGGTGGTACGTCTCAGTTGGATTCTCCCCAGATGGCACCACAAAAGACCAGAACTGCTGATGATAAGTCCCTGGGGAGATGTCAACTTTCACCAGGAGTGCCTCTTTCAGGTCTTTGTAGATGTGGGCTTGCTGCTCGTCCATTGCCGTGTAGACCTCCAACCCCTTTCCGGACAGCAGTGGCACCAAGCGACATGGCCACACAGTCTCTGGCCATCTCCATGTTCTGGCAATTCTTTTGAAACATAGCAGGTAATTTTCAATGTCCTCACCTGCCTCATATGGAGGGACCTTTGGCTCCATGTAAGGTCTCCACTCAAGTGACTGTAGACTGGCTCTGCCCTGCGGTTGATCTGACCAGCTGGAGTCATCATTGCCGCCAAGTTGCTTTCTGGGCCTTTGGTCGGGCCTGAAGAACAAGCAGAGGTACCAGGAACCACCTCCTCTTCCTCCGAGGATGAAGTGGACGATGGAGGGACTGTGTCTGATGTTGGATCCACCCCCTCCTTCTGGGAATGCAGACATGTAACCGACGCTAGTTCGTTGTACTCCACGGTGCATCCTCTGGTCTAGTTTGCTATTCTTGTCCTTGCCAATGATATCTCGTCTAACTTTGCCTTGTCTCTGCATACCCAGGATCCCGACCTTGCCTGATACGCTCTGGGCTCTTACTCACCTTCTCACTGGTTCCACTTCGTCACTCCTCTGGATATCTACCTGGGATCATGGTGTTCGCCGTCAAGACCCTCCAACCATCTCCGCCGCATCCTCACCTGGAACTCTGTTCAAATTCATTAAACCTATTCCTACTCATCTTCCTCGCCTGCCGAGTATCCTTCCGGGTTACAGCATCTGGGTCTGCCTCAGTTCGCTAGACATGACATTTCGGCATCTAATGAAATTATGGCTTCCTGTGTATTGCTGTTTAAGTTATTATATATTATATTAAAGGGTCTCCTCAAGTTGGAGAAAGGATGTCTATTGCGGATAAACCCAGTCTGATCAGGGTTGATACATTTTGACAGATTTATAAGCTAAAAAATCCTGACTAACATGCCAACAACATACACATGCTTTGTATTATGCTAAGTGCTGAAACTGGAATCCTCTCCTTTGTTGGTTGCTCATGTAAGCAACATTTTAAGCTGCATCCTATTTCCCCCAATGCCATGAAAAGTAAAACAGTAGCTATACATTTTTGGAGGGAATTTCTCATTTTTAAAACTTTAATTTGGTATTGTCAGATGTCTTGGAAGTTAGAAGGACCAAAAAAAAAAAAAAAGGGAATGGCTACTTACTTTGAAACATTGATAAGTGGATAGATCTACGCCAGAGTAAGTTTTGCATTTTCTTTTAGGGAAAAGGCTTATTGTTCTCATTGCTTCTTTTTTTAAAGAGTTAATTATGTTTTTAATAAAAAGTTTTACTATTGTTCCATTTAAATCCCAGATTACTGAAGTCGTTTTCACCCCAAAATATTTAATTCAATGGGAAAAAGCCTGGTGGCTTTTTTTTTGGTGCCAAACTGGTGGTTTGGCAGCTACTTTCATCTGTATAAGGAAATGAGGAAAAAACAGTTTAGGATTATAGAAGTTCTGTCTTTGGTGTCTGGTCTTCATCAGAAATGATTGTGTTATTGTAGAGATTCTATTAAAAATAGTGTTTTAATAATATTTCAGTGTCTCTCAGGGTTGAGAGCATTCTTTGTTTTTCTGTGGAGAGCTCAGAGTGCATCCACAGTTCCTCCTCATTTTCTCTGTTAAGGTTTCATCTCATTAGCACCTTCTGCTTCGCCAAAAGATGACACGTCTTTCTGGGATGACTATTGTGGGTGGTTGCTTTGGTTTGAGTTCATCCAAAGCAGCAAATAAAATATTTGCGCTGGCTTTGGTTTCCAAGTGGAGCCTCACTGTTTGAGATGATGAGCTGCAGAGCTCCACTGACGAGCTCCCAGCTGAATCGGCTCACATCAAACCTTTCAATCACTGCCGTTTACTGGGCTGAGCACAGATGAGGGGCCTGCCCCGCTGCAGCACACACTGAGATACACAAGCAGACATGCGCACACACAACAACACGCACGCAGACATGCACAAATAAAACACACATACATGCAGACATGCGAACACACAACAACACACACAGACAAGCACATGACAACACACACAACAACACACACATATGCTGACAAACACACAGACACACATACAGGCAGACGCACCCATCCATGCATACACACAAACACAACACATACACACACTCATCCAAGCAGACACAAACACACATGCAGACAGGCACATAACAACACAAAGACATGCACACAACATAGAAATAACACTGTTTCAGAAATTTTAATAGCAAAATTTGATCAAGTATCAAAAGTTAAAAATATGTGCAAAATTATGTTACATTAGGAAAAATCATAATTAACTTATCAGTTTTTTGGAGCAAGTGAAGTAGTATCATTAAAAGTCAATCAATTTAACCATTTTCAATAATTCATTAATCATTTGTTTTATTATGTTTTTGTATTTTTTAATTTATTTTTTATAATAAAGTAATGCTGTGAGGGAAAATAAAAAGGGTCCATAATCTGTCGATTTTCCAAAGTTGGTATTTCTTCTTCTGCTCATTAACAGCCATTCTTCTGGGTTTAAACAGAGTTTGTATATGTAGACACACACATAGACAAATGCAAACATACATATATGCATGCACACACACACCAACACACAGTCATGCACACACACACTGACACTAACGCACAGTCATGCATGCATGCATATAAGCACACACGCAGACACACATCCATGCAGACACCCACAGATGCAAAAACACATATGTGCATCCAACCTGCCCTGAAAATCCACAGAACGACCAATGCTGATGCTACAATTAAACAAATATAGGTCACACACACACATGCACTAACAGACACTGTGCACACACACAGACACACTTTAATGAGCAGCTGTTTAAATATGCATTTTCTTTGAAAAGAATGGAAAGAGAAATATTTATTAGACTGATATGACTGTGTCTGTGGGAAAGTGCTGCGCTCTAGTGAGAGTGCTCGTGTGAACACGTATCCCAGTGGTGCCACCATAGGGGTGAAATGATTAGTGGTATCCATCCAGTTAATCATGCATTGGCACATCATTAACTATGGTCCCTTTTCCCCCTCCCCGCTCTCATCTCAGAGTCTCTCCAGGGGTGCGTCTGCCCCACCACTCCTTAAGTGTTTTAACGTGTTAATAATCATTAGGCACTGTTCAGTCAAGTGGGAGAGGAAGGGGTCTGTGGGGGAGTGATCATTGACTGACCCATGACCTGCAGCCCCCCCCTGCCTATTTTCTGCTGCTCTGTGTTGTGTGGCCTCTCAACTCGGGGGTCCATCAGGGACCCATTAGGAGCCGTCTCACACTCCGCCACCTCACTTAACTCTGTCTCGTCAATATGCTCTAGCATGTGTGTGAGGGAACCACGGTTTGTGTTCATATTCACCTCCCCGTGTGGGAGGCCACTCTCTCCATCTTTTTCCTGTTTTCGCTCCCTCTCTCGCTTTATTTTCCAGGACTCTTCCTCTGTCTTTTTCCCTCCCTCCGTCCCTCTCCCTGCGTCTGTCTTTGGAGATGCTAATTCCTGGTCCGGGGAGACTAGATGAAACAGAGCTGAGTTTCTCTCATTAGCTGACACAGATGCTGAGGCGTGTGGACCTGAATAACAACACTGGCAGGCTGCTGCTTCCTCTTCGCTTCCCTATGCTCTGCTGACAATCCACCATCGCAGCCATGTTCTTTACAAAGCTCAGTGTGGCAGCATGTGCCTCTGTCAGTCTGTTTGCTTATCTCTGGATTGCAAGTTTCATGGAAAAGTTGCATGTGCTCTTCTGATGCTGTTTTTAAAAGATTTCAAATTTCTTTGGGGAGTCGAGCTCATTTGCATGACAACCTGTGCTCCCGTGTTTCTTCAAAAAGTGTTTTTTAGACTTCAGTAGCATTATAACAAATAATGATGAGCATCCGGACTGACATAGACGTGTTTATGCAAGATTTCCTTGCAGTTACATGGCCAGCCACTGTGTGACTTCAGTTTTAGGAGAGGTCAAAACTACTGTGAAATAGTTTATTAGAAAACACAATGAAAAAAATACATAAATAACACAATGAAGTCTATTTTCAGTCGAAACACCAAAGCATCTAATGGTTTCATTGACAACATTACATTGAAATTGCCTATATTTCGTGTCAGCAGAGCTCGATGTATAAATTCAAGAGACTCAACAAAACTTTTAAAAACAAAAGTCAAGTGTTCACCACTTTTTGCTAATGAGTAATGATTTGTTAATCAAACAGTGTTGGAAGCATTCTTATGTGTTCTGTGTTCCTTTACTGGGATGACCTTTGGCTGACAGTGCAGATGTTAGTTTCTTCACATATGATGAAGAGCTGAGTTTTATTGTGCAACTCAGCTAATAAAAAAAAAGTGAGATCAGTCCAAAAACGTTAATTTATTTGAAAAAAATGTCAGCTAAGCTCTGCAAAATGCAATAACCTTGACACCTCTGTGAAAAAGCAATCTGAAAACAAAGAAAAACACTTCATTTTAACTATATTTCTTGTATTAGCATGTTAATCTAAGAAAAAATTAGTTTTTCTCAGAAACCATAAGCTAAAAAACACAAAGCGTAAACTTTGGCCCTGGTCTGTGAAAATCTAACCGATCCACTTCCTGAAAAAGGTTGGAGGCCACTAAAGGATGTTCTAATTCCTTCTGCTGAGGATCTGGATGAAGATGCAGATTTCATCTTCCAGCAGAACCTAGGCCCTGCCCGACTACTGAAGGATGGAAGATAGGAATACTTTGGCTTGATTGATTGGTAGAGATCATGACCTCTGTCTTTATCTTTTTACAAAAACTGAGAAACAAGCTTAAGTAACTGCAAAGAAGTTTTATGAGCTGGAACCCTAACTCATTTTTTTTAAACTTCATTTAAAAATCAGTTAAACAGTGGGCCTTGAATCTATATTCTGTGAAAGTAATTTTTTTATGGAATTCTGGAAATTAATATTCTTTTCCATGATATTGTTGCCAATGGAGTTGTCATTAGCTAGAGTTTCACTTGCTGATTTATCTTTAACTTTTCCTCTAAAAGACTGTCCTATGTTTCTCTGAATTGGATCGTTCAAAATTAACCAAAATCGACTATAAATCGTATCATCAAACACAAATTATGATAAAATCTTTGTTAAAACAAATCGTTACACAGCTAATAAAGTGTGTAGTGAAGGTTTAACATTAGGTTTCACCTAATGAACATTTTTCTTTTAGAACGTAACTCCTGTGGTAAACAATAAACTGCTGTATATATTTTTATAAAGCACACGTCCAACACCCTCAAAGACAGGTTCACTGGAAATCGCATATATTTTGTAAATATGGCACAGCAATATGTGGCTCTGTTCAATCCCCTCTGTAATCCCGAAGGAAATTTTGAGAAACGTTATAGGTTATACATTAATGTACTTCTTAAAAAAATATTTGATTAATTGGCGAGGAGAGTAAGGGTGAGCATAATTATTTGGGAATAAAAATGGGATTGTGCATGAACATGACAACATGTCATTGCACAAGCAGTGTGCAAATGAATACAGTACAGTTAAAGCAGCCCTTTGATGCAAAAAAATGAAGCATATTCAGGGTTCTTGGCCCTCATGTATTCAGCACACAGCCCTGGTGTGTGCAGCTATAGCATCCTGGCCTGAAGGATAAAGGCCCTTTGACTTCTAAGAGCAGCTCTTTGACTTAGCAGTTTTATGCCAGGGACCAAAGAGCAACAGAAGAGCAGGAGGACAAAGATGGATGCCGTCCGGCTTCAATCAGATGAGCACAAGTAAAAAACCCGTTGGAGACACAGATGCAGAGAAGTTGAGAAGAAGAAAAAAGAGAGAGCGAGGAGCAGCTGGGGAAGTCATTATCACTGCCTAACCTCACTCACAGCCTAATGCATTAAAGGGAAACAGATATATTTGCTCCCTTTGGCAGCTGAGCGTAAACAAATCGATTTCAATGGGATGGATATAAAGAGCTGTTTATAGAGCCTCTGCAGCTCTGAGCGTGTGCGTGTCTGTGTATTGTCAATATCTGTTTGTGTGGCACAGTATGGAAATGCCATTATGCATGCTCCATGCACAGCTTTAGCTTCTGCTACAGCTTTCAACTCCACGATGCAGACTCTCCATCCGTGTGCAAACACGTGCTCAACATTGCGCTTTTCCTCCTCCCTGCTTTCCCCTTTGACACTGCTTGCGGCCTCTTGTCTCTGCTGTTGCGTCTGGTTTGAATGAAAGTTTAAGTCGCCTGTGGGCCGCTGCATGTTCAGACTGAGAGGGATTTTTGTAATAACTGAGGACAACCTTTGCGTGCATGTGTGGGTGTTTCCTTGTTAAGTGAAAGCACTTCAGACCAGCCCAGGTAGAAGAAGCTTTAGCAGGCAAACACCCGCACAGGGCACCGCTTGTCCCGATTATATTTTAAACATATTAAAGAGATCCATCAGAAAACTGATGAAAGGAAAATACAGAGCTAATCCCTGGTAAAATGAGGGGGACAGCAGCACAAACAGCAAGCACGCAACCGCTCACACACTCTGTAGGACATGTGTAACCCAAGTCTGTTGTGATTCCTATCCTGGTGAGGCCTAAAGGGGGACAGGAGAGGTTAAAGAAACACGGCGTGGTGTCATAACACCCTTGTGAGGTGTGCGGCCCTGAAACTTGACTCACGCACACACACATAAGGCATTGACTAATTGGGTTAGCCTATGTTTGCCAGAGAAACAGTTTTCATTCAGGTTAGAGAGCCTTTTTTAATAAGAGGTTAGAAGATAAACAGTTCAGAAAGGCTGATATTTTGAGGGTTAATCTCAGGTTGGCCTTCGGTTCATAGGTGAGGGTTATGAACCATTAAAAAAATCCACACACAGCAGAACCAAAGTCACAGATGAAGGAACCAGGGTTCCTACAGATCCCCAAGACTTTTCAAGCTGGACTCAAAGGATGTGCAGAGCTTTGTTTTAAGATCAACCTAATGAGATACCTTTCAAATGTTGCTTTTCCACTGATGTGATAACAAATAATATTGGAGAAAAATGAATGAATGACTAAATCTCCAACAACAAACATTATAGTCAAATGCAGAACATTAAAAATGTAACTAATTACTTTGAAGCAGTACATGCATTTAAGTGATGAAACAGAGACAAACTCTTGTTATTTGAAGTGAACCGAACCAACTGGAAATTCCAATCTGTTCAATAAGACTTCATGCTGAAAGATTTTTTTTTCAGTCACAAAAATACAAATCTAATTCTTTAAATACAAAGAGGAAAAAAAGTTGAAAAAACATGCTTTAAAAGGGTTTCAACTTAAATCCAAAACTGTTTTCTTCACTATGTTTAGATTACAGTGAATATGCCTATAAACTACACTGACCAAAAATATAAACGCAACACTTTTGCTATTGCTCCCATTTTTTATGGTATGAACTCAAAGATGTGAAACATTTTCCACATACACAAAATAACCAGTTCTCTGAAATATTGTTCACAAATCTGTCTAAATCTGTGATAGTGAGCACTTCTCCTTTGCCAAAACAATCCATCCCACCTCGCAGGTGTGCCATATCAAGATGCTGATTAGACAGCATGATTATTGCACAGGTGTGCCTTAGACTGGCCACAAGAAACGGACACTCTGAAATCTTCAGTTGTATCACACAGCATGATGCCACAGATGTCGCAATGTTTGAGGGAGCGTGCAATTGGCATGCTGATAGCAGGAATGTCCACCAGAGCTGTTGCTAGGGAATTGAATGTCCATTTCTCCACCATAAGCCGTCTCCAAAGGCGTTTCCGAGAATTTGGGAGCCCATCCAACCGGACTCACAACCGCAGACCACGTGTAACCACACCAGCCCAAGACCTCCACATCCAGCAAGTCCACCTCCAAGATCGTCTGAGACCAGCCACTCGGACAGCTGCTGAAACAATCGGTTTGCATAACCACAGAATTTCTGCACAAACTGTCAGAAACCATCTCAGGGATGCTCATCTGCATGCTCGTTGTCCTCATCGAGGTCTCGACCTCCCTCCAGTTTGTCGTCATAACCGACTTGAGTGGGCAAATGCTCACATGCGATGGCGTCTGGCACGTTGGAGAGGTGTTCTCTTCACGGATGAATCCCTGTTTACACTGTTCAGGGCAGATGGCAAACAGCGTGTGTGGCGTCTTGTGGGTGAGCGTTTTTTTTTATGTCAGTGTTGTGGATCGAGTTGCCCATGGTGGTGGTGGGGTTATGGTATGGGCCAAGAAGACAGGTGCATTTCATTGATGGCATTTTGAATGCACAGAGATACCGTGACGAGATCCTGGGGTCCATTGTTGTGCCGTACATCCAACAACATCACCTCATATTGCAGCATGATAATGCACGGCCCCATGTTGCAAGGATCTGTACACATTTCTTGCTGTAAACATCCCAGTTCTTGCATGGCCAGCATACTCACCAGACATGTCACCCATTGAGCATGTTTGGGATGCTCTGCAACGGTGTATACGACAGCGTGTTCCAGTTCCTGCCAATATCCAGCAACTTTGCACAGCCATTGAAGAAGAGTGGACCAACATTCCACAGGCCACAATAGACAACCTGATCAACTCTATGCGAAGGAGATGTGTTGCACTTCATGAGGCAAATGGTGGTCACACCAGATACTGACTGGTAGTCTGAGTCCCCTGACACCCTCAATAAAACAAAACTGAAGATTTCAGAGTTGCCTTATCTTGTGGCCAGTCTAAGGCACACCTGTGCAATAATCATGCTGTCTAATCAGCATCTTGATATGGCACACCTGTGAGGTGGGATGGATTGTCTTGGCAAAGGAGAAGTGCTCATTATGTGCTAGATTTTAGACAGATTTGTAAACAATATTTCAGAGAACTGGTTATTTTGTGTATGTGGAAAATGTTTCACATCTTTGAGTTCATACCATAAAAAATGGGAGCAAAAAAAGTGTTGCATTTATATTTTTGGTCAGAGTATACTAAGGATATAAAATATATAATTACTTTAATATTCATTTTCTGCTTAAGTGCCTGTTTTTGGAAGGCGTTCCAAATCGTGATTAGAAGCCGAAGATGGATTTTGGTTAATCTATTTGCTTAAAATAAGTAAGACATTTAATCGCTCACTAAAAAGAACAGATTGTAATTTAGCTCTGTAACATTTTGATATTCTTTGTTATTTAGTAATATTAACTGCAGCAATTTCATTTTGATGTCAGCAGCTAAGCTCAACAACTGAAAGACATCAATGTGAAATTGAGACGGGATGCAAAAGCTTTTGGGTAAAGTATAACTCAACAAGAAATCAACGTTTATGGCTGTTACCTGTACAAATGGAAGTGCTAACTGTTGGTTCTTGCCAAATTCTGGACAATTCAAATCAACCTGTTTAATTCCTGAAAATATAGTCTAAAACCATCTGATTTGCTGCACCCTAGAGATTGAAACGAGATAAAGTTGAATTTTGTGACTCATTAACTGATGTAAGCCCCAAGTCATTTCAGTAGTTGCACGTCATGTCTGAAGTTACAGTATCAAAGCCCCGCCCATTATTGAATGTGTACAGTCAGTGACTCCTCTTCCTCAGCCCCGCCCCTCTGACTACTAGTAGTATTCTAACATTTGAGTATTTATATTGTTTTCAATAGGATTCAGATGTTCGTTCATTCATCTCTTATCGTGTTACCTTTAGCATGGCTCGTAGGAGTATTGCCTTCGGTTGTCAAAAATCTACTGGCTTGCACAACTTTTCAGTGGAGCTGGAAAGTTAAGAAACATTGGTTGAGTGCAATTGGAATTAAATCCAGCAAACTCTGTCCTGGTGATGGAATTTGCAATGAACATTTCAATCAGGATTCTTTTTAATTCATTTCATTTTAACCTTTGCTTAATATGTTAGCCTTTATTAGCTATGATGCTAACATCATTTTACCACTGAGACACTGGTCCCCTTAGGTCCTGCAAACCCTCAGTTGTGCCAGTGTTCTAATGATTTGTCCGACATGGGATTTTCTCCCACCTACACGTTCTGCACTTATGCAGAGTAAAATTATGTCACTTTTTTTCAATCCTGGCAGAGCGCCCATAATTCTGTGCGACCGCTTCATCTTGTGATCTTGTAGTCAGCACCGCCTCTTTGGTTAGCTCTTCAGATACTGCTCCCGCGTGAATATGTCCTGCTTCCGCTGGGAAGGTTTCCTACCCTGTTGTGTTTAGGAGCTAACATCAAAACGGTACGTTTTTTCATATACAGTTGGTAGGATTATCTGATAAGGTCACACATTTCGATTGCTATTTTTTGCTACGGGTAGGAAAACCTGACAAGATAGGCTATATAACTGGAACACTGGCTTCCCCGCCGTTAGGCACGTATGAGGCAGTGTCTTAACCCTTGTGCTATCTTAGATGACCCCACCCTTCCATTGACGTGTTCTCCCTACCATGACAAAGGTAGATAAAGGTGGAAAGATTTCATGTAATCCATGACACCAGTGAAGATCACAAATCATTGAAAAAAAAAGGTTCAGAGCACTGTCTAGAGGGTCTAGATGACCCAACTCCCAACGTTAAAGTGGCTAGGCGACTCGAAACATATAGGTTCTGAACCATGAGTGCCTGCCTCAGGAGAAGGTGGAGGAGAAAAATCCTCAACCTCCACAGAAAATTCTGTGGTGAAACTGACATCACTTTGCTCTGCATCACTCTCCATTATTGAAGACGCAGCGTGACATTATCGTAGAGACCTTATCTCAAGCTAACGTCACTGTCACTGTTGATGGAACATCAGACCACACCTCCCCTGCTCAGCCCGCCTTCCCTAGCCCCACCCCCTTTTTTGCTTCTTTCTTTTTTTTCTTTTCAAATCTGGGCTGAGAATGTAGTCAGCCTCCATCTGTCCTGTTGTGTTACCCTTTAAAAGTTTTCTCTTTGTGGGCTGCACGGTGTAGCCGTGGTTTGCACTCTTGCCTAACAGCAAGAAGGCCCCCTGTTCAAGTACCGGCTGGGGGACCTGTGAGGAGTTTGCATGTTCTCACTGTGCATGCGTGGGGTCTCTCCGGCTTCCTCCCACCGTCCAAAAACATGCTTTATAGGTTTATTGGTTACTCTAAATTGTGAATGTGAGTGTAAATGTGCATGGGTGTGTGAAATGTGGCCCTGTGACAACCTGTCCAGGATGTCCCGTGCCTTTGCCCACAAGTGGCCGGGATAGGCTCCAGCAGCCCCGTAACCCAGAAAGGGACAAAACGGGTTAAGAAGATGAATGAATACATTTTCTCTTTATAAGCACCAGTTATTCTCTTTGATGACTTTCTGCTTCATCAGGCTCATCTGAACTCCAAACAGTTGAAGAAAGTCCACCTGAAAACCAGGGTGCAAGTTTGTGGTAACCCTTGTACTGTCCTAGGCACTTTAACATTGGGAGTTTGGGTCATCTAGACCAGTGGTCGGGGCGCTGCCCGCTACCGGTCCGCGGGAAATTTTGGAACCGGGACGCACAGAAAGAAAAAATAATTTTCATTGTATTGTTTTTTTTTTCCGAAAAAAACGTTTTATTTTGAAAAGTGACCGGATTCTCTCTGTTACATCCGTCACATTTAACGCACGTCAAAGTCGCGACACCAAACATCACGTGATACACCCTGCTAAAATTAAACCCAAACAACCAAAATGAGCAAAAAACAAACTTCTTTAGAAAGTTTATCTTTGACAAGGGGAAACGGGCCAATGAAAGGACAGAAGAGGAACCTGCATCCGCTAAAAAAGGAAAATCTGCCTTTAATAGGCAGCAGTTAACGTGTCTTGCCTTGCACCTAAACCCCCCCCCCCACACACACACCACCACCACCACCGGTTAGCGGTAAACGTGTCTTGCGTTGTACCGGTCCGCGGTGACAAAAAGGTTGGGGACCACTGATCTAGACCCACTAGACAGTGCTCTGAACCTTTTTTCTTCAATGATTTGTGATCTTCACTGGTGTCCATGGATTACATTAAATCTTTCCACCTTTATCCACCTTTGTCATGGTAGGGAGAACACGTCAATGTAAGGGTGGGGTTATCTAAGATAGCACAAGGGTTAAACCAAATGCAATTGTTTTTTTCTTTCTGCTTAGTGCTGAATTTGTGCCTTTTGTTTTCCACTTATGTTTAGTATTAGTCATCATACGCAAAGCAAATGGCAAAAATCCCTTTCATCTACTTCCCCATTCAGTCTTTAGTAAAGCATTTGAGGTCTTTTAAAACCCATTTGCTTGGGATTATAAACAAAAGTTCATTTTAATCTTTAACAGAACAACACAAAGTCCATTTTCTGTGGTACTGACCCATTGAAGTCTGTGTTTTAAGGTAATATCTTTATATGAAGCAGTCGTTTATGGTTGAAGCGATATGCTTATGACATCGCTAAGAATGATTCCTCAGATGCAGCTACTCCTGCCAGTGTGACCTGCTTCAAAGGCACGTCTCACTCTTACACACACACACACCGACACACACACACCAGGATGGCTGACGCAAATGTTACTCCTTAATTATTTAACCATCTTAAATGGCAATCTCCAGGTGCAGAGAGGAAGGAGGACAGAGTCTGCCAGAATATTACAGAGTCTAACATCAACCATTCAAACTGTACTAAATCCAGAGTGTCAATTAACTTTTTAACAATAAATGGTCAAATAATCTTTTGACCTGGTAAAAGAGCCCAGCGGCCACAAGATGTCTATCACAACATTAATACACATGTATTGTCAATTTCTATTGGACATCTCAGACAAATCAAAGTTACTCTATTAGAGGTATACAAGATATCTACATGTAGAGATCTACTGCACATCTACTTGTCGGCAACAGATAATTTTTAAAGTAATTTTCAAGAAGTATTTTTTTTTTTAGATTTAGCATAAATAAGAAAACTACAATTTTACTAATATTTTTATTTGTGTTTTGTTCACAGACAAGTAACCACAAAATTCTACATTCCGAGAAGCAGCAAACATTTTTACTAAGATCTACCAACGGTTAAAAGATCTCAAAAACTTGCATCACAACATCAATCCAACATGTATGAACAACATTGTGTGTGAACAGAATATTAATTTATAAGAATCAGAACAACACATCTCCATATTTCAACAACTTGCAACACAAAACCCAACTTGGGACATTTTAAACACATACTAATCCCCTAAAATAAGAATGCAGATAGCAGTAGAAACAGGGTGAAGCAACCTATCGGTATGGTGGTATGCTATATACTGTATGTAATTGACACTTAATTTGGACCAGTCACTTTCACCAAAGCGCTCCAGTTTTTAATCACAGATTGTCCTTTAGCATTACTAACCTTGTCGTAAAGCTTTACAGAACAACCCCGACGAAATGTATGTTTTGGGTTTTTTAACAGGTTGTTGTGGCATTTTTCTCATTAGAGAGGAAAATTAAGCTTGAAATTGCATCTCTGAGTGTTGGAGCCAAATTCAGAGTTTTTATTTAGTAGTTGTTTTTGGAGCCAAATCTGCAGTTTATATTTAACGGTTATTGTTTAAGACAAAAGCACTGTTTTCATTTAATAGTTAATTTAAATAATCATTGTTTGAACTTCCAATTAAATAACGCTACGTCACAGAGATGCTGTTAGCGAGATTCAGTGTTGATTGAAGCCTGAGAAAGTTGGAAGCGATATAGTTTTTTTACGTGTGTTTGTGTAATTTTTATTTTTTGGAATAAAACGTTGAAAAAGAACACATCTCATTCGCGTTTCAAATAACGGTTGCTGGACAGGCTTCAAACGGTGGTACAAGAGAAAGACACGCAGAGAGAGTGCCACTAAATTTTAGTCAAAAAACTCGCTTTGAAGTTCGGATCGCTCGACGTCTAGAGGAAGTGATTTGCCTGCTGCAGGACGTGAGACGGACAGAAAGGCACCCACACACGCACCTCATAAGAATGTCTGTAACGGTTTACAGTTTCTTTGCCTCTGTGTTTGTTTCCTTGTTTTTCTGTTTAGGTTTGAGTTACTTCCTGTTTTATTTTGTAGTATTTCCTGTTTTGTTGTTGTTTCGAGTTTTACCTTTCCCCGTCAGTCCTGAGTGTTTCCACCTGTGTCTTGTATGTATTTAAGTCTTGTCATTCCCTTCCTCCTGTGCTGGTCCATATTGTGCTGTTCCCTGGTTTCGAGCATTGTGTATTTTCAAGTTTCGAGTTTCTAGCCTGCTAAGCAGTGGATTTTGGTTTGTAGTCATTTGTTATTATTAAAGCCCCCGTTCTCCTGCAGTTTCCTTTCAATTCAATTTTATTTGTATAGCCCAAAATCACAACAGTCGTCTCGATGGGCTTCAAAGTGAAACATGAACTCAAAAGGATCGCGAATACAAAGAGTTCGATAGTAAAATACTTAAAATGAACTAACAAACTGACTAAGCTATACTGGCATCCCTGCCCTTAGACCCCCTTCACGGTACCACATTCCTGTGTCATCGGTGCAGCCATCTGGGAGGTGGAGCATGAGGTCCAGAGGGCTCTGGAAAACCTTCCCTCTCCTCCTGAATGTCCCTCAGGTCTCCTATTTGTTCCCCCACCTGCTCGTTCCTCCGTACTGCAGTGGGGCCACAACTCCAAGGTGGCTTGCCATCCTGGCATTCTCCGAACTTTGACCTTGCACCTTGCACCAGCAGGACTTCTGCGACCACTCCCACTTCCTCAACGACCCTAGTCCCACAAAGCTGTGGATTTCGTCACCGGCCTCCCACCTTCTGAAGGTAACACAACTATCCTAACCATAGTTGACCGTTTTTCCAAGTCCGTCCATTTTGTGCCACTTTCCAAGCTCCCATCTGCCTTCGAGACTCCCAACCTCCTGGTCCAGCACGTATTCCGATTACATGGACTGCCCCAGGACATAGTGTCAGACCGAGGTCCCCAGTTCACATCCAGGGTATGGACCGCCTTCTGCCGGGCCATTGAAGCCACAGCTAGCTTTCCTCTGGATACCACCCCCAAACCAACGGCCAGACTGAGCGGTTTAACCAGGACCTGGAGGCAGCTTTGCACTGCGTTGCAGCTAATCACCCTGCATCCTGGTCAACTCATCTTCCCTGGGTTGAGTACTCTCATAACTCCTTGGTCTCCTCTGCCACAGGTCTGTCTCCATTCATGGTGTCTAATGGCTATCAGCCTCCCCCCTTCCCCTCTCAGGAGAGAGCAGTTGCCGTGCCCTCCATCCAGGACCATCTCCGGAGGGCCCGTAGTGTTTGGCACGAGTTTCGGGCAGCCCTCTCCCGCACTGCCTCTCGGAACTGCACTTTGGCCGACCGCCACAGGGTTCCGGTCCCAGACTACAGACCAGGACAGAAGGTTTGGCTCTCCACACATGACATTCCCCTGCAGTGTGAGTCCAGGAAGTTGTCTCCAAGGTTCATTGGCCCCTTTGAGATCGACCGGGTCATCAACCCCTCTGTGGTCCGGCTGTAGTTGCCTGCCTCCCTTAGCATCCATCCATCCTTCCATGTGTCCCTCCTGAAGCCTGTCTCCTGCAGTGTTCTCAGCCCTCCGGCCGTCCCCCCTCCGCCCGCCCTGGTCCAAGGTTATTATAGTTAACGAAAACGAACGAAAAAACTAAAACTAGAACTGAAAAAACATTTTCGTTAACTGAAATAAAAATAAAAACGAGAGTTTTAAAAAAAACTAAAACTAACTAAAACTGTTTGTTGTGTGTATAAAACGAACTGAAACTAAATAATATTAACCCCAAAAAATACTTTGTTTTCGTCTTTGTTAATACATAAGTCTTTGGGGTTGAAATAAAGTCTATTTACTTCACCCTGCTAGTTTTACTGTGTATCTGAACCTTACGGCATCACGTTGTCTGTGACGTCACGTGATGTCTGTCAGACACTGCCGGCTAGCGTTGTCATAGACATTTACATGAGCGTGATGGCTGCATTAACAGTTGGGAGAAAGCGGGAGAGTCCTATTTGGGACTTTTTTGAATATAACAGTGTCGAAAACTAAAGTAAGTGCCTTGTAGTCGAAGCAGGAGACAAAATTTGTGGAACGCTCCTCAAAGGGAAAAACCCTACGCATCTAAAAGTTTAAAAAGCGCACACAAAAACGCAAATCAACAGTACCTAGACAAGCTAGCCTGTCGGCCGCCCTCCCCCGACAAAGAAGCGAGAGCAGATAACGTAATGCTGTTATCGGCTGTTGTATTTTAATTTAAGGATGGTTGTCCCTGTGTCCTCTGAATAATAAGTGTTTCAAAATGTATGTTTGATTTAGTTTTTATCATACAATACTTATTCTGGTGATTTTGAATCATGCACCTGACAAATATCCTAATTTACAAAAAAAAAAAAGAAAAAACTAAAACTAACACTAAAACTAATAAAAACTAAACTAAAACGAAGCATTCAAAAAATGAAAACTAATACAAACTAGTAAAGCAGCCTCTAAAAACTAATTAAAACTAAATAAATTTAAAAACAAAAATTCAAAACGAAATAAAAACTAAAACTAATAAAAAATCCGAAACTATTATAACCTTGCCCTGGTCATGGATAATCATCCGGCGTTTCCCGTTTGCTGCCTTTTGGATGTCCGGCGGCGGGGTCGTGGCCTGCAGTATCTTGTGGACTGGGAGGGTTATGGCCCGGAGGAGCGTTCCTGGGTTCCCCGCTCCTTTATCCTGGCCCCTGCTCTCCTTGAGGACTTTTATGCCCGTCCTCCTGACAAGCCTGGTCGGCCGCCAGGTGGCGTCCCTTGAGGGGGGCACTGTTATGATCACTGTGAGCAGGGGGCGTGGCAGGGGGCGTGACCAAAGACATTCCAGTGTTCAGAGGTGATGCTCTGCAGTACAAATGTTTTATAAGAGCTTTTGAACATGCAATTGAGCAGAGAACAGACAATGAGCAAGATAAATTGTACTTTCTGTAACAGTTTACGGCTGGGGAACCCCAATAGCTTGTTCGCAGCTGTGCTCACATGACACCTAGCAGAGGCTATCAGAAGGCAACACAACGGCTTCAAAACCAATATGGGGATGAACTAAAGATAGCGAGTGCATTTATTGATAAAGCACTAAAATTGCCTCAAGTGAGATCTGATGATGCAAAGGCTTTAACTGCTTATGCAGTCTTTCTGATTGGATGTCTTAACACCATGAAAGACATTCAATATTTGGATGAGATGGACAATCCTACCAACCTGCGGACAGTGTTGTCTAAACTGCCATACAAAATGAGAGAGCGTTGGTAGGCTGAAGCTTTTAATATCAAAGAGCGAGATGGAAGAAGAGCAAGGTTTGCTGATCTGGTGAACTACATCGACCGTCAAGCCAAAATAGCTTCAGATCCTCTCTTTGGACATATACCAGACAGCCGTCCAAACACAAGCGGAAAGGGTGAACAGAAAGAAAAGCAGTTCTCCAAGAAACAAATTTTTGCAACTAACGTTTCTTCAGAAATTAAAAATGCTCCAGAGACACATGCTAAATCAACATCAATAAGCAAAAGTGTCAGTGCTTTCGAGAAGCAATGTTTGTACTGCCAGAAGTCACATACTCTTGCTGTGTGCAGTAAAATCAAAGATCAAGTGTACAAAGTTCGAATTGATTTCCTCAAACCAAAATGCTTATGTTTTGGATGTTTAGTCCCAGGTCATCTCAGCAAATTTTGCAAAAAACGAGTTGAATGTAAAGAATGTGCTCTGAAACATCCTGAAATTTTGCATGTGAAAAAAAAGGAAGGCTCAGTTGCACCTGAAAAGTTGCACCTGAAAAGAAAGAAGATGGACATGGAACTGAGATATCTTGTGCACAAGTTTCCATTCATCAGCAGTCAAGGAGCCACACTGGGGCCGGAAAAGAAGAATGTGTGCTGTCTGTAGTACCGGTGAAAGTTAAATCAAAGAAGAGTGACAAATATGTTGAAACTTATGCCTTTTTAGACCCGGGAAGCACAGCAGCATTTTGCACAGAAGACCTGCAACAAAAACTTGGTGTACGAGGAAAACCAACAAGAATACTTCTCAGCACCATGGGACAGGATGAACCGGAAGAACCAAAGCTCATGAACAGTCTGATGCTTACAGACCTAGAAGTGTGTGGGTGTGAAGACACAGAATTCATAGATTTGCCAAAGGTGTTTACACACAGAAATATACCTATATCACAACAAACAGACTTCCAACAGATTTTTCCTCAGAAGAGGAACCAGACAGGGTTGCCCACTCTCTCCTTCTCTTTTTGCTATATTTATTGAGCCTCTATCTGCAGCAATAAGACAGAATGAGAGCATTAAAGGATTTAAAACTAAACACAGCCATCATAAAATTAGTCTCTATGCGGATGACATATTACTGTTTTTAAATAACTCACGTTCTGTAAATGACCTTGGGGGTTTGGCGGGTCGGGGTCTCCGCTGAGGCAATCGGCGGTTGCCCCAGCCGGCTGGCGGCCTCGGTCCCGTCGTAGCCTGACCAGAGCTCTCCCAGGGCCGGCCCTTGGGGTGGGGGCCTGGGATTGCTCCGGGGGGGGGGGGCTGTTTGACCACCGGGGGACAGTCTACCAGCTGTCCCCAACTTACCCCCTTCTTCATATAATATCATAGTATCCAATTGCAGCAGTCAGCTGTTCAAGCTGGATCCATTTCTTCAAGATGGCATATTAAGAGTTGGGGGAAGACTCACTAAATCAGCAATGCCAGAAGAGGAAAAACATCCAGCAATCTTGTCAAAACATAGCAGAGTCTCTACACTGATTTCAAGAGACATTCATGAAAGAACAGGGCATTGTGGACGTAATTATGTCTCAGCACAGCTGCGACACAAGTACTGGATTCCACAGGCTAATTCTGCAATCCGCAAAAAAATAAACAAATGTACAACATGCCGCCGAATCATGGCAGACCTACCAGAAGATCGTATTCTGCCAGACAAACCTCCTTTTACGAACACTGGTGTTGATTTCTTTGGTCCGTTTAATGTTAAGAGGGGCCGGGCTGCAGTCAAAAGATATGGTGTACTCTTTACTTAGAGCGGTGCACATTAAAGTTGCAGACAGCCTTGACACGGACTCTTGCATTAATGCAATTCGTCGGTTTTTGTGCAGAAGAGGCCAAGTTTCCATTATGAGGTCAGATAATGGCACAAACCTAGTGTCTGCTGAAAAGGAGATCAGGGAAGCTATCCAGCAGATGGACAATGACAAAATTGAACGAGCGTTGCAACCAAAAGGAATAAAGTGGATATTCAACAGCCCAGCTGCTTCCCACCAAGGTGGAGTGTGGGAAAGACAAATTAGGTCTGTACGCAGAATTCTTAACTGTCTACGGAAGGAGCAGACATATGATGACTGCCTACACACAATTATGTGTGAAGCTGAAAGCATCATCAACGGCAGACCTCTCACCACTGTGTCAGCTGATGTGAATGATGTCGAGCCTTTGACACCAAACCACTTGTTGTTGCTAAAATCCCAGTCCAGCATCCCCCCTGGAATCTTTTCCAGAAATGACTTTTACTCAAGAATAAGATGGAGACAAGTCCAGTATCTTGTGGATTTATTCTGGACCAGATGGACCCGTGATTATCTTTCACAACAACAGGAACGTCAGAAATGGCTGAGACCAAGAAGAAATTTCATGGCTGGAGATATTGTCCTCCCTGTGGACAGTTCTTCCCCACGCAACTCTTGGCTTATGGGGAACGTGGTGGAAACAATACCAGACTCCAGTGGGATGGTGAGACGAGTAAGGCTAAAGACCAAGACCAGTCTGCTGGAAAGGCCTGTGAATAAACTGTGTCTGCTGAAAGAAGGAGTATCTGAAGCGTGAAGACAAAGGAAAGAAGATGTGTAGTATGGATATTTGAAGTATTTGGCTCTCTTTGTTTGAGTTTGTAATTGCTTAGTCATCATGGTAACCAATTAGGGGGCTGGATTATGTTGGAGCCAAATTCAGAGTTTTTATTTAGTAGTTATTTTTGGAGCCAAATCTGCAGTTTATATTCAACGGTCATTGTTTAAGAAAAATGCACTGTTTTCATTTAATAGTTAATTTAAATAATCATTGTTTGAACTTCTGAAATAACGCTACGTCACAGAGATGCTGTTAGCGAGATTCAGTGTTGATTGAAGCCTGAGAAAGTTGGAAGCGATATAGTTTTTTGACCGTGTGTTCGTGAAATTTTTATTTTCTGGAATAAAATGTTGATGAAGAACACGTCTCACTCGCGTTTCAAATAACAGTTGCTGGACAGGCTTCAAACGGTGGTACAAGAGAAAGACACGCAGAGAGAGTGCCACTACACTGAGTATTTCTTTAATAAAATTGTTGTGAATCAGGAGCAGACACAAAAATGCTGCTGGAAAAAGGTTGTAGCAGTAAAAAGTGGTGGGCCACAAGTCGGTGGGCCACAAGCTTCCTGCTCTGCTCTATTCTGATCATCTACTTGCAGACAAATAGATCCATGAACGTCTTTGTTTTCCTCGTCTGATCTGGAAATTGGATCAAAACCGTATGGCTGCAAAGCTACAATACTGTGAGCCATTTATGTTGCACTGTTAATGTTAGCTTGTGGTTGTGAGGAGTTGTAAGCTAACGGGAGAAAGTGGAACAAAAGAGTAATGGAGGTAGAGTAAGGTTTACTCTGTGCAAGCAGTCTGCCCACATCTCTGACGAACCCCTGTCGCTCTGCAGAAATTATGTCCTAGAAAATAAAACATGTTTTTTGTTTTTTTTCTTTTGGCCAAAAACAGCATAATCAGCATCAAAAGACCACTGGGAACCCTTTCACAATAAATCAAAAGATCATCAGAGTGGGACTTTAAAGATTGCCTCTATTGCACACAAAACCACCATTAATGCCTCTTCAAAATGATTGTTTACGTTATGTAATTAGCCTATTTAATGAACCCTGACCCTGCTTAAGAGAAAAGGTGACTTGCTTATATTGCCTAAAGCATGATGCAACACAATCAGCTGTGAGAAAGTCCTCTGCTAAAGATAAATGGCATTGGCCTCCATGAATCGACATCTATTGGATGCATTATGCCTACATTGTATCTGTAGCTATGATTGTGCACACACAAGAACACACACACTGACAGACAGGAAATGTTCACATACACAAACACACATCTCTCCTCTGCGCAGCCGGCACGTGCACATGAACTGGCACACACACACATTATTTAGTCTCATACTGAATCAATACAATAAAGAATTAGCACAGATTTATCAGTGTCATTACAGAAAAAATGAAATGCATTGATAAAAAAAACAGAAAATTTGACACACTTAATCCCATTTGCTTAATTAAATATAGTGATCATTAACTAAAGACAGGCTGAGCTTGATTTATTGCTTAACCCCCACTGAGTTATGTCATTTTATAGTTTTGCATACGGTAGTTTATGTAATCTGGTTCTGATCCGATAAATTATTTTCAAATTTCAAATCCAGAACCTAGTAATGATTGATTATCTTCAGAAAACATTCATTCATGATTTCAGTAAACAGTGACGGTAACCGTTATGTAATAATCATTAATTATCATTAGAACACATTATTACATTAAACCAGTATTTATTGCTACACAATGCAGATCAAGTAAAGAAAAATCAATAGCTTATTGATTGTAATTAAAACATTTCAGTAATCATTATTGCACGTTACACAATGTAAAACTCATTGGTTGTAATCACAAGAGCTTTGATTATGATTATTTCACCAAAATCACACATGTATTTATTTAATTTTATTATACAGTATATATTCGACAAGGGGGAATTCATCGCCGCATCTGACCCATCCCCTGGGGGAGCGGTGAGCCGCTGCCAAACCGCGTTCGGGAGGCAGGAGTGTTAAGGGTCTTGTCCAATGACCCACACTGGGTGATGTTAATTGCTCGCCATTGATATGGTATTTGCCACCAGTACGATTGTTCATTCCCCTCCGTGAATCGAACACTGCATTTCAGCATGGTAGCTTCTCACCTTACAAACCCGCTTTGTGGAATTATTCAAACACCTGTTGATCCTTCTCTCCTCTTATCTCGATGCTATTGATGTCCAATCTTAACATTATTAGCTGGAATGTGCATGGACTTGGCTCTGGGCCAAATCTCTGATCATCTCCTGTGTTGCTCATAATTTCCATTCCAAGAGGAGTTGCTGTTTTAATCAATAAAAATATCAAGTTTACTCAAAAGGATACAGTTACTGACCGGCAGATTAGTTATCATTAATATATCAGTTCAGAAAAGTACCTTCTGTATAGCTAAAGGGTCGGCAACCCGCGGCTCTTTAGCGCTGCCCTAGTGGCTCCCTGGAGCATTTTCAAAAATGTTTGAAAATGTTAAAAGATGGGGAAGATAAATATATTTTTGTTTTAATATGGTTTATGTAGGAGGAAAAACAAGACACAGACATTCTTAACGTTTTCCAATGCTGTAAGAATTTGTAGAATAAATATTAAATTTCAAAATTTCTGTCAACGAAGATTTGCGTCATATCCTGCGACACACATTTCTACCAGCAGGGCAGCGGACCGCTAGGCAGGTGGCTGATGTAAATCGAACCACTGGCAGTTCCGTGCATTGCTATGTAACAATTCAACCTCCACTCAGCGAGGGGAACGCCACAACGCCGTTCTACGGCTGGGGCATTAAATATCAAGACAATCTGCCCTCTAATATTACCAAGAAAAAAACTCACAACAGTTTGTTTGTGCAGCCGTGCATTATGAGAGCGTGACAAACGTACATTAAACATTCGCCCAACACTCAAACATCAAAAACTCAATTTCCCCAAATACACAATATAAACAAAAACCCACAGTTCAGACCCAAGTCCCGCATTTTGCTAGCAAAAAAAAAGAAATGTTCTGGAGGAAAAATGATTGTTCGACAGTCTCGTTTGGTGGCAGGCCGCTCCGCCTCACTCGTTTCAACGCATTCCAACCGTCAAAGAAGCTGGCACAGATCCTCGTAGCGCACGATCCGAGCTCTTTGGGAAAATATATTCAGTAGGCAAATAATCCGAGCTGGGAAAGGTAATCTGTATGAGAGATCGCTTGCTCCTCCGCGCTTCTGCGTCTCTGTCAGCTGTGCATTTCCCCCCTCGCGTTCCCGCGGAAAGAAAGGTGTGTCGCCCTGTCACCTGGCTGTCACCTGTCAGCTGGTACCGTTGAACCAATGGGGTGACGACAAATAAAACACATGACGACAAAGTTTCATTGAAATAAAACTTTTAAATAAATAACCAAGTTTTCAATCTTTACGTCATCCGCTGAAACTCATCTGTAGTGGCAACCATTACAGCTTGATGAAGTTGAAAGCGAATATTCTTTTTTTTTTTTTTTTCTTTTTAAAGTTAAAGTTTTTTAGAGTTAAAAAAAACGCGAATATTCTGATCTCTTGCTACACAACACAGTCCGATGGCAGTCCAGGGGTGACGTTTTGTGTCACTTTGTCGTCGGTTTCGAACACGTGAAAACATTCCTGAAAAGCAAAGACCTAAAGTACCCGCAACTGGAAGATCCTGAGTGGCTGAAAAGCTGCACTTTTTGGTGGATATGACTGTGAAAAGCCACCTAAACGAGCTGAATGAAAGTCTGCAGGCGCCGCAAAATCTTGAAGTTGTTTTGTCATTCGAGCGCAGCTGACTGTCTTTGCCAGAGATGTACAGTGAAAGAAGACAATGCTGCTGTGTTTTACCCGTGCACTGACTTGCTTGGCATTTGCACAGAAATCAAACTCAACTGTATTAATTTGATTTTATATACTGTCATGGTTTCAGTATCTTTTGTATTGGTTTTTGCTTTCTGTCTTGTTCTGTCATGGTTAAGTTCTGTTTCCTGTTTTATTTTGAAATGTTTCCTGTCTTGTCATGTTCTTGAGTTTTACTTCCTTGTCCCTATCTGTCCTGATCGTGTTCACCTGCGTCTTGTCTGCCCTGTCTGTATATAAGTCTTGTCTCTGCCTTTCTCTTGTGCTGGTCTATTAACTTCTGGTCGTGTGTTTTACGTCATTCCTGTCTAGCGTCCTCGTTTCATGTCCCTCGCCACGTCACAGTGAGTTTTGTTTTGTTTTTGTCATCCTGCTCTGCAGCGCCTTTTGTTTGTTGGTCATTAAACCCTCTAGTACTGGAACCGTTTTGCCTCCCGTCTCTGCGTCTGGGTCCTACCGGCTGTCAAGCCTCCCTCACATGACATATACTTTACCTTTTCAAAAGGCTACTGTTTTCTTTTTTATAAAGGCAGGCTGCGTTTTATTGCACTCTGTTTAGTTCCAGTCATGCAGGTTCCATTTTATTGTTTTTTGTTCGAATCCTCAAAATAAAAATGACATCAAAACTCAGATTTCATTATTACATTTCTTTAATTCTATCAAAGCAATGAAATATAATTCATTGATATTGTAATGAAGTTAAACTTGCTCATTATGTATTTGTAGCAACTTAGTAATTCTGATAGTAGGCTAATTTAGCTAATATAGATACATATTGCATGTGTTGCCTTCATTATAAGGCTTAAATAGGACTTTTAATATTTTGCAGCTCCAGACATATTTGTTTTTTTCGTCCGATTTGGCTCTTTTAACATTTTGGGTTGCCGACCCCTGGTATAGCCAGTATCTATGGTCCCAATGCTGATGATTCCTCCTACTTTCACAGATTACTTCACTCTCGGTTCACTCTGAATGCTTGGGCTGCTTCTGTAGAGGAACAGATTCTGACAGATTAAAAAAATAAAAACTTTGTTATAAAGCTTCATCATTAATAAACAAACACAATTTCAAATACAAAGACTGCGACTTGAATGATTTCAATTCAATTCAATTCAATTTTATTTGTATAGCCCAAAATCACAACAACAGTCGTCTCGATGGGCTTCGAAGTAAAACATGAACTCAAAAGGATCATGAAT
>CM074488.1:32842698-32901904 GCA_037389245.1 Oryzias sinensis | reverse complement strand
TCGGTTTTGTCTGACGAACTTAGGTTTCAAGGGGGCAACAACATCGAGTGTACTCCTGAGGGCTTGTAAGGCATCATTAACAAAGTGGTCATTTATACTAGGACTGATACTATGGGAGCTGGACTCAGAGTAGTTTCTCAGAATATCACTAAGTACTGGCTGAACTGTGTGTTTAAACTCAGACACAGAAAGGTCAGTTAAGGTTCTTCTAAGCTGTTTCTTATTCACTGGGGCAGAAGGATGTTCCAGTGTATACTGGAAGGTAATCATAAAGTGATCAGAAATGATGGGGTTAAGAGGAAGGACACTCAGCTGGCTGATCTCTATCCCATGGGTTAGAACAAGGTCCAGGGTGTGCTTATGACAGTGAGTGGGTTCATTCACACTTTGGGTGAAACCAACATCATCTAATAAAGCTGCAAAAGCCTTTCCTAGACAGTCACTGGGGTCATCAACATGAATATTAAAATCCCCTAATATTAAAATTTGATCAGAATCTAAGACAATAGTCGATAGGAAGTCGGAAAACTCAGTTAAAAATTCTGAATATGGGCCGGGGGGGGCGATAAATAATTATGAGTAGAACAGGTTTTCCAGTTTTCCTGTTAGGGTGACTTAAAGACAATATGATACTTTCAAAGGAGTTATAAGCATTTTTAACTTTAGGGCTGAAAAGTAAGCTAGACTGTGATATTACTGCCAAACCACCTCCTTTCCCTGAAATCCTGGATTTCTGATAGTTAGCATAAGTGGGGGGGGTTGCTTCATTCAATCTAACATAGTCATCCTGTTGGAGCCAGGTTTCTGTTAAGGCTAAAAGACTAAGGTTGTTATCAATGATTAACTCATTGACTAAGAGGGACTTGGAGGAAATGGATCGAATGTTTAATAAACCGCATTTAATTACATCATAATTCTGCTTGTGAGAACTGCCGTCTTTCACTTTAAGGTTTCTATAACGCGCTCCTTTCATTTGTCTTTCAGCACATAAGCTAACGCTTGAACCTGCTTGACTTTCCCTGCATGGGTTTTGCACCGGCACTAACCCTAAGGGAGGCTCAGAGGAGCGTTTTACACTGCTGCTCTGCGCCTGGGTCTCGTCTCTGGATTGTCAGGTTAACAGACTAAGGCTAGCAGAAATGTTTCTAGAAAGAAGAGCGGCACCGTCCCGGGTGGGATGGACGCCGTCTCTCCGCATGAGACCGTGCTTCCCCCAAAACGCACTCCAGTTATCCACAAAACCAACGCCGTTTTCTGGGCACCATCTAGAAAGCCAGCGGTTAAATGATGAAAAGCGGCTGTACATTTCATCACTGACTAAGTTCGGCAGGGGACCAGAGAAAATTACAGTGTCAGACATCGTCTTAGCCAGTTTACACACCGAAGTTACGTTTAACTTAACCACCTCTGATTGTCTCCGTCGGGCATCATTACCGCCTGCGTGAATCACGACTCGACGGAACCTGGACTTACTCTGAGCTTACATCCTAAGGTTCCCCTCGATGTCACCAACTCTGGCCCCCGGATAACACCTGACTGTAGCCGCTGGGAGCTCCACGTTTCTAACTTCAGAAGAGCCTATAACCAGAGTTGAGTGTTCAGCGGGTGTGTCGCTGAGGGGGGAGAACCTATTACTAATGTGGAGTCTCGGGTGCTCTAAGTCTTTGCGTTTAGCACTATGTTTCCTCCCAACCGGTACAAACCCCTGACTGTCTCCCGGCTGTTGGGAGGGCGCTGGGGTGCTAACTGGGTTAGCCCTGGTAGCGCGGCCCGCGCTACGAGTAACGACCTGGCTAGCCGGCTTAGCTTCCACTGTGCAGAGCCGCGCTTCTAACTGCTCCAGCCTGGCCTCCAAGTCTAACACAAGACTACACTTAACACACCTAACGCTATCTTCACTAAAGGAGGCAGGGTCAACACTAAACATATGGCACATGGGGCAGGAGAAAGGAGGAGAGGCAGAAAGAGTGGTGGCCATGCTAAGCTAAGGCTAGCGGTGTTTAGGTAAAGAGAAGTGGTCTATTTAGCAATATGAGAAAGTGAACAGCAAGCGGTTTAACAGTGGTGAATTCGCTAATAAAAGGTACTAGATGTGAATATTAACCCAGATAACCCTTAGAGTAAGCAATAGTAGTCAGGCTAATGCCAAACAAGAGGACAGCAGTCACACACGACTAGCACTAGCACTGGGAATAGCTCACCCGGAAATGACGTCACAGGAAACAGGACAGCAAATCAACTATGCAATGATTTGAAAACTCAAATAAATCTGGCAAAATTCTAGCTAATCAGCTTCAAAATTAATAAAGAAAAATCAACAATCACAGATCAATCCATCAAAGCAAAGAATCAACTCATTTCTTAATAATGTAAACCTAAACCCAAACGTCCGGTTCGATTAACGAACTGACACGTATTGCCTGCCGGTTGCTCTCTCAAGAGATTTTATAAGCGACTTAAAAGTTGTTTCAACGATCGTCAAACGACTTAAAAGCGGATTATCTCTAAGAAAGACAGCCGACCATGCCCCCCGAAGAAAAAACAACAAGTATTGGTGGTGACATTAAAGCTGCACTCGACGAAATCCAGGCTAAGCTAACTCCTCTCACCGAGCTAGTTGAAGAGTTCCGAAGACTCCGAGATTAAAACGAGCAACGAGATATTCGGTTTGAGGTTCTGGAGAAAAGAGTGGACAACATGGGACAACAAGCAAGGGATGGCAACTTGTCCGGTTTCATCCCTGGCTTCTCCCACTCCTGAAGTTCCTGGTTTTCCTGCACCATGTCAACAGGGCCCAAATGCAGATTGTTACGGGGAATTGTGCGTATGGGAGCTTCCTTACCTTCTGGGCGAACAAGGTGTTCTGGGTGATCTTTGGGGCAGCCGTGGTGCTGCAGTAGGGCGGTCGACCCATGATCAAGATTGCCGGTTCGCTTCCCGCCTTGCATGCCCATGAGTCGAGGTGTCCTTGGGCACACTGAACCCCACCTTACCTCTGGTGGTATTTTGCCGCCAGTGTTCTGCAGCGGAGCCGCCACCAGTGTGTGAATGTGTGTGTGACTGGGTGAATGAGTCTGTGACTGTAAAGCGCTTTGGGCCTTGTAGGTAGAAAAGCGCTATATAAGTATAGGCTATTTACCATTTTTCTCAGTTGGTTCACTACAGCAAATGGTCCACCTTGGCGCTAGCTTCCCCCTGGCCCTCTTGCTTAAGTTACGTTGCTTTGCAGCCTGATATACCTGATTAAGGTCATAATGATGCTGCTTCACCCAACCTTCCAAGGTGTTCCTCTCAACAGTAGGGTGGAGGCCAGTTGTACCATCCACTGGTAACCTAGCGTGCCTTCCAAATACGATGAAATGTGGATTCATCCCAGTGGTGCTATGGACTGTTATTGTACGCTTTAACCAAAGCGGACAGTTTTCTGTGTCACTCTGGTTGCTGCATCTCAGCCAAGGAGCTCAAGAGTCTTATGAGCGTCTGGTTGAACCTCTCACAAGCTCTGTTACCTTGTGGGTGGTACGCAGTAGTATGGCTCTTTTGACATCCATAAAGCTGGCACAATTGGCTCATTAGTAAAGACTCAAAGGCAGCACCATGGTCTGTTAAAATGCGTTCTGGGCAACCAAAGGTATGGATCAGGTGGTCATATAGGTACTCTTGCTGCTCGGATGACCCGTCTCTTCATGATATGTCCTCCATACGTCCCTTGTCTCCTTTTTGGGGATTAGTACCTGGAAGATGGCAATTCCAGAACCTGGCTCCTTCTATTCTCTTCCCAGGACACCATTCTTTAGGAAAATCGTGTCCTATTCTTTTATCAGTCCTTTCTGATACAGAGAGGTATCCTCACACACCTCAGGTCTGGGGAGTCTCTGTTTCTTCTGTTCATGGAGCTGTGACAGATCTTGGTCCTTGGCCTGTCGCTCCTGCCAGGACTCATTTTCATCTGCTAGCACCACCCATGCAGAGGAATCTGACTTCTGTTCTGGGCGCCTGGAGAGTGCGTCAGCATTTTTATTTTGTACACCAGGATGATATTTAATAGTGTACCTGAAATTTGCAAGCTGGGCCATCCAGCATTCCGCAGCTTCCAACCAGGCCGTTTCCAGGTGCACATGTGGTTTGTTATCTGTAAAGATGGTAAACTCAGAGCCATACAAGTAGTCCTTAAATTTTTCTGTTACTGCCCACTTTGGCGCCAGCAGTTCTAGCTTAAATGAGCTATGGTTCTGGTCATTGCGTCCTGTGAGATGAAGGCTTCTGCTTGCATATGCGATCACTCTGTCCTTCCCATCTTGAACCTGAGCCAGCACTGCCTTCCAAGCCCTCAACGCTTGCGTCTATGTACTACCTGAAAGGCTGGGAGAAATCAGCACAAGCCAAAACAGAAGCATTCAGCAAGGCTTGCTTTAGTTTGTCAAAAGCTTGCTGGCACTGCTCGGTCCAAGTCACTGGAGAGGATTTCTTTCCCGAGGTATTCTGGGCGAGCATGTTTATAGGTGTTGCAATTCTATAATAGCCATCAAAACCCAAAAAGGATCTCACAGTCTGGGGTACTGGCCATTCCCTCACTGCCATCATCTTAGTGGGGTCAGTGGATACTCCCCCTTCGTTAATGACGTGTCCCAAGTAAGTCACCTTGCACTGAAACAAGTTACATTTCCTGGGCTGCAGCTTTAAGCCATGCTGATCCAGTCTTTCAAACACCTCTTCCAGGTGTTTAACATGGCTACTAAAATCTGAGGAGTAAACGACAACATCATCCAGATAAATCAAGAGGGAGTGTGAGGGCATTACCCACTGCCCCACAGTTAAGTTAATTTCATTTGTTATATTTTTCTCTTAAATAAATCATTTCATTTTATTTCACATATTACATAACAAGATTAACTTAATGACTTGTGCACACATTTAGTTAATTTTGTATTGTTCTGAGTAATTCTATTCTTTGAGTTCTGTTTGAGGCCTGATGCTGGGGCAGAGGCTGGAGCGGACAACTTCCATCTGTAGAAGATGGAGGGGAAAGACAAAGTGTATTCTTATGTTGGACTTTTGTTTTTATTTTTTGGAATATGTTAAACTTGCTTTGAGGTATAAGTTCAGTTTCTCTGTTGAAGCGTTAAATTACTAGCAATTTACTACCCATGAACCGCATTAGGAAACATTTCTACTGGCCTGGCTTGAGTAAGGATGTTGCAGTTTTTTGTAAAACTTGCCCTCAGTGCCAGCTAACTTCTACCAGAGTCCCCTCCGGAGCTCCTCTACAACCATTACCAGTGATTAGCACCCCGTTTGAGAGGATAGGAATTGACATCGTTGGACCATTAGAAAGAAGCAAATCAGGCAATAGGTACGCGTTGGTGATAACTGATTATGCCACCAAATACCCAGAGGCGTTCCCTTTAAAGACCATAAAGGCTAGAGAAGTTGCCTATTGCCTGGTGCAATTTTTTTCCAGATTTGGGTTGCCTCTGGAGATCTTAACTGACCGGGGTACCAATTTTTTGTCCACGTTGCTGTCACAAGTATACCAACTTTTGGGCATCAAAAGCTTAAGAACCACTGCGTACCATCCTCAAACAGATGGCCTTACAGAGCGCTTCAATCAAACCATTAAGCAAATGCTAAGGAAATTTGTCAATGAGTCTGGAACAGATTGAGATAAGTGGTTGCCATACCTGTTATTTGTGTACAGAGAAGTACCACAAGCCTCCACTGGTTTTTCTCCATTCGAACTGTTATACGGACACGAAGTGAGAGGCCCTCTCTCTCTGCTCAAAGACATGTGGGAAGGGGATCGGCCTCATTCAGAGACTGTTAATGTTGTTTCTTTTGTTGTTCAGATGCGGGAACGGCTGGAAAAAATGAGTGAGCTGGCCCAAGCTCACATGGCAGAGGCTCAAAAACAGCAGAAGGTCTGGTATGATCGATCAGCTCGTCAGCGGTCATTCAGTCCTGGCCAGAAGGTGCTTGTTCTTCTTCCCAGCAGCGATAGCAAGTTGCTCGCAAAATGGCAAGGCCCCTTTGAGGTTTTGCAGAGGATTGGGCAGACCACCTATCGTGTCTCAACACCTGGACAATCACGCTCCACCCGGCTACTTCATGTTAATCTCCTGAAAGAGTGGGTGGAAAGGGCTGAAAAGGAACAACAGCTTCTGCTTATCAGAAGGATCCCGGAAGAGGATGAGGAGGATGAGCAGTACCTTTCCTCAACTCTCTCACCAAATCAGGATCTGGATCATCTCTCTAAAGAGCAGCAACTTCAGGTGAGAGCCTTGTGCAGTACAACAGTGTTTTAGGAGAACCCTGGGCGAACTAACACCATTCAGCATGACATCATCTTAAAAGACGGAGCTGTCGTGAAACGCAGGAGCTACAGGTTGCCTGAACGCCTTTTGACCAACCTGAAGGAGGAGGTGGATCTGATGCTCTCTCTGGGTGTGATTGAGCCATCTTAGAGTGAGTGGTGCAGCCCTGTAGTAGTGGTCCCGAAAAAAGATGGCAGCATTAGGTTCTGCATAGACTTTGGGGTACCTGAATTCAGTCTCCAAGTTTGACTCTTATCCAACTCCTCGTCTTGATGATCTGATAGAGCGACTGGGATGTGGCAAGTACCTCACCACCATAGATTTATGCAAGGGCTATTGGCAGGTCCCACTGACTCGTCACTCCAGAGAGCTGACTGCCTTCCCAACCCCATGGGGGTTGTTTCAATTTACTGTTCTACCCTTTGGACTTCATGGAGCTCCAGCCACCTTTCAGTGCCTCATGAATCAGGTACTGTGTGGATTTTCATAGTTTGCTGCAGCCTATTTGGATGATATTGTTATTTTCAGTTATACCTGGGATTAGCACCTTGGACATTTGGAGAGGGTGCTGGATTGTCTCCAGGGGGCGGGACTAACTGTCAATCCTTCCAAATGTGTCTTTGCTAAACCCGAAACTGACTATCTGGGCTACATCATCGGCAATGGAATAATAAAACCGCAAACTGACAAAGTTTCAGCTATTCAGTCCTGTCCGTTGCCTGTCACTAAGAAGCAATTGAGATCTTTTTTGGGAATGACTGGATTTTATCACCATTTCATCCCTCATTTTTCGGCCAGGGCAGCATTACTCACGGACCTAACTGGAGCCAGGAGTCCTAATAACCTCCAATGGACCAAAGAGGCAGAAGCAGCTTTTGAGGACATCAAGCAGGCATTAAGTAAGAACCCTGTCCTGTACAGTCCAAACTTTCAAAAGCCCTTTATTCTGCAGACAGACGCTTCTGATAGAGGTTTGGGGGCAGTGCTTCTACAAGGCCCTCCAGACGACAGACATCCTGTGGCCTTCATCAGTCGGAAACTGTTTCCACGAGAGGTTCATTATTCAACCGTGGAGAAGGAAGCGCTAGGAATAAAGTGGGCCCTAGACTCCTTCAAGTACTACCTTCTTGGACGGGAGTTTACACTGGAAACTGACCACAAGGCCCTACAGTGGATGGCAAGGATGAAGGACACAAATGGAAGAATTACCAGATGGTACCTGGCCATCCAACCATACGGCTTCACCATCCACCACATCCCAGGAAGGAACAATTCCACTGCAGACTTCCTCTCTCGCTGTCCCAGCGAGAGTCTTGAGGGGGAGGGTGTGTGAGGGCAGAACCCACTGCCCCACAGTTAAGTTCATTTGTTATATTTTTCTCTTGACTAAATCATTTCATTTTATTTCACATATTACATAACAAGATTAACTTAATGACTTGTGCACACATTTAGTTAATTTTGTATTGTTCTGAGTAATTCTATTCTTTGAGTTCTGTTTGAGGCCTGATGCTGGGGCAGAGGCTGGAGCAGGGAAACTTCCTGATGATGTGGCAGTGGGAGGAGCTGAAGAAGCTCCTGATGACTTGGAAAGGGAGGAGCATGGACAACTTCCATCTGTAGAAGATGGAGGGGAAAGACAAAGTGTATTCTTATGTTGGACTATAGTTTGTATTTTTTGGATTATGTTAAACTTGCTTTGAGGTATAAGTTCAGTTCCTCTGTTGAAGCGTTAAATTACTAGTAATTTACTGCTTTGGTTAATATTTAGGTTTTGAATGTTTTGTATTTGTGCTCCCCTCCCTATTGTGTCATGGTCTGATCAGCCAGTATAAAATCTCCCTAATTTTTCCTGTTGGGGGGTCAATTTGAGTTCAGTTGGTTTGAGCTTTTTTTATTGATTCTCTCAGTTACATTTTTGTTAAGTTGACCCCATTTTAATTTGAGCCCCTGTCGTGCTGTGTTTGGTAAAATAAAAACCCCTGATTTGAAGATCTTTTTTGTCCTGTGGCTCAATCTCTGCTGAGCGGACCCTGACAGGGAGTCATTGAGTACATTACCTAAGCAACACTGCATTAGCCACTAGAAGGTGGCTGGAGCATTGCGCAGGCCGAACGACATCCGTTCAAATTCATACAGGCCAAACGGTATGGTAAACACTGTCTTCTCTCTGTCGACAGGATCCATCTCCACCTGCCAGTATCCGCTGGCCAAATCCAATGTGGAGAACCACTTAGCTGCCTTCAGTCCTGTCAGGGACTCCTCAGTGCAGGGTAGGGGATAGGCGTCTTTATGGGTAAGTGCGTTCAATCTCTTGTAGTCGACACAAAATCTCCTGCTTTCATCCTTCTTCACTAGCACGATTGGTGCTACCCATGGACTACAGCTTTCCCTCACCACTCCACTTTCCAACATATTTTTTAAGAGCGCCTGTAGCTCTTGGTATAAGCTGGAGGGTACGGGGTGGAACTGCTCACGACTGGGGGTGCAGAGCCGGAGGTTATCTGATGTTTCACAACTCCCGTTCTGCCAAAATCCTCATCATGACGAGAGAAAACTCTTCTCCATTTATGCAGAAGACCGCTCATTTCTTTCTGTTGGTCCGGAGTGAGGCCATCTCCCTGTTAGGCAGATACAGGATGTACGTCATCTTCCAGCAGAGCAGTAGGACCAGATAAGGTGTCAGCTATGTGCACATCAGCTGGCTGGAGTTTTTCTGTGCATCTCCAACCAGTCCCTGCAGCTCACCTCAGTTCCTGTGTGCCTGAAGTCCTCCATCGTTGTGCCGGTGCCAAAAAAATCATTGGTCTCGTGCCTCAATGATTACAGGCCAGTCACTCTGCCACCGGTGATCATGAGGTGGGTAGAGAGGATCGTCCTGAGACACATCAAGGACATCATCCCTGCTACACTGGATACTCATCAGTTCGGCTACAGAAGACGCAGTCTCGTTAGCCCTGCACGCCGCCCTGTCCCACCTGGAGCACACCAATACGCACGTCAAGATGCTGTTTGTAGACTTCAGCTCACCCTTTAACACTGTGATCCCAGACAAGCTGACGATGAAGCTTCACAACCTAGGACTGCCTACCTCTGTGTGGCTCTGGATCAGGGATTTTCTCACCAACAGGCCTCAAGTGGTGAGAATCGGGGACTCAGCATCATCCACACTGATCCTCAGCCCTGCCCTCTTCACTCTGTTCACCCATGACTGCCCCAATATTCATCACACAAACATGGTTTTGAAGTTTGCTGATGACACCACTGTAGTGGGTCTCATATCAATCAACGATGAGAACCACTACAGAGAGGAGGTCCAGCACCTAACAGGATGGTGTGCTGACAACAACCTCATCCTGAACACCTCCAAGACCAAGGAGGTCATTGTGGACTTCAGAAGGTCCAGGAAGGTGGTACACCCCCTCGCCCCCTCCTCATTCACGGGGAGAAGGTGGAGTGGGTGGACCACATCAAGTTCCTGGGAAACCACATCACATCTGACCTCACCTGGTCGCTGCACACATCCCACCTGGTAATGAAGGCTCAACAGAGACTCTTCCTTCTCAGGAAGGTAAAATGGACTGGACTCTCATCTCAACTTCTGGGGAATTTCTTCTTCTTCTTCTTCTACAGAGCAACCATAGAAAGCATCCTCTGTCTGAGTGCTACAGTGTGCTAGCAGCACCGCTCAAGACAGGAAGGAATTCAAGGCCAGTGCTTTACTTTTTTTTGTGTGCTTTGCATTTATTTTCTTGATGTGATGTGTATTTTGCTGTGTCTCACAGAAAACGTCACATGTTGTGTTTTACGTTTTTTTTTTTTAATCATCATTAACAGCATTGTTTTGTTTTACTTTTTCTCATCATCATTTCCACATTACAGTGTTACAAGTAGCTAAGTTGAAGCATATGTCGATATACGTCCAGTCCGCCACTAGATGCCGCTGTTCTGTGTTGTTTCAAAGCCCTGAATGGTTGTTTCCTTTTTCCGGCACAATTATATGAACCCCAAGGGAAGCTTCATGGGACTTCAATTCCCATCCCTATATAGCACCTTTCAAAATTAAAATCACAAGTGCTTCACAAAAAAAATGATGATAAAACGTAGTAAAACACTAGACCAGCTATGGACCAGCACACAGGAAGGCAGAGACAAGACATATATACAAACAGGACTGACGAGACACAGGTGTAAATGATCAGGGGCGATTGGGACCAGGGAAGTAAAGCTCAAACAAAGACAGACAGGAAGAACCTTCAAAATAAGACAGGAAGTTGAGTACAACACAAACAGAACCCAAACCACAACATTCAGCCTGGCAAAAGGTTGGAAAGTTCAAGGGGGCCAAATATTTTCGAAAGGCACTGAAATTCCTTTAACCTATCGGGCACAGATTTGTTCAGGGCACAGAAATGGCAGTGCCGTAGAGCTGAGTGGAGATGGCGCAAGTCAAAACTCCAGGTTCATCATGAAATGTATAAGGAGGAGTTGTACACCCACAACCAAATCTTATGCAGAACAAGGGAAAGGTACTTTTCTGAAATCATTGGAAGTTGCAGCAGCAACTCTCGTGTCTTGTTCGCATAGTACACAAATGAACAAACCCTCCAGCTCAGCTGCCATTAGAACTGGTTTGCACATCTAAATGTAATGAATTTGCTGTATTTTTCAATGACAAGGTTCAGGGCATTAAAAAAGGCCATAAACTCTACAACACAAATAACTATCCAACAGCCACCTAGTCACTCTAAGCTGACTCAATTTGTACCTGTCACTGACCAAACTGTCCAAGGCCGGCTTTACACTGCAGATCTTGATGCCCATATCCGATTTTCTGACTATATCCGAATTTTTTGATGACCCGCTTACATCATCTTTTAAAAGTGACCCGTATCTGATTTTTGCATTTACACTATATAATGCTGAAACTATCAAACGTAGACGTTCTGAGGACTACTTAGCAGTATTTCCGCCTTCCACGGACCTTTTTCGGACTTTTGTGACTGCGGTTGTCATGGAGGCAAGACGGCGACGGAAGGAGGCGTTGCCTTGGGCGCTCCTGAGGGGATGCACGGGGGAGTAAAAAAAAAAGGGGGGGGGGGCGCTGCTCGGCCGTCTTATGTGCTTTCTCTGAGTTTTGAATGAGGAAGTGTTTGCAGACGTTGTGCTGTCCGAACAGTTTGATCAAAGTGTTGAACCTTTCCTGCGCGATGACTTCTCTTTTCTGACCGTGTTCAGAAACACACGGGAGATTTCCTCGGGGTTCTCTTTTCCGTTCTGAACCCTCAGCCTCACCCAAAGACTCCAAAACTTTTGGGGGAGACATCTTATGTTTAATTTACGGTTCTCCGACAGTCCCCCGCTTGGCGCTCACAGGAGAGAGGGGGGCTCTCTCCTTACACACACACACACGCAAGCACGCGTGCGCGCGCTCACACACACACATGGTCCCCATCATACACGCCCCCAAAGAAATAAACGCCTTCTAGCCTGCTGTTCCATAGCAACGGTGTCCCGCTTCATTAGTTACCGTTTGCGTCCGGACCGGACATAACAGCGGTTTCCAACTACGGTCTGAAGCCTGAGGCTGAAAGGTAACACGCTGACAGCAAAATCAGCGCACAAAAAGCACCTTAATAAGTCATGTGATCTCAGTTGGTGGTGTCCTGAGTTGCCGTCACTGACGTACGACTCGCATTTACTTGGGAATATCCGATTTGTCTGCTTACATGGCACACAGAAATGCACGTATCCGATTTGTTTCCGATTTATTTCCACATATGAGAGAGGCCTGTATCCGATCTGAGAAAAACGGAATCCATGCGCTTTTGTCCTGCTTACACGTTCACCGATCATATCCGATCTGTGCCACGTGAGAGGAAAAAATCGGAATTGGGTCACTTGAACAATGCAGTGTAAAGGCAGCCCAAGAGATCATCACCTGTCTTATTTCGTCTACATGCTGCCTTGATGTGTTACCCACTAGATTTTTAAAGTCTATACTGAACATTTTGTCAGCACCAATTAATCAAATAGCTAACATGTTGCTTCAATCTGGAACATTTTCTGAGGCCTTAAAAACTGCAGTCTTTAAACCTCTCCTGGGGCCTCATTTATAAACGTTGCGTACGCACAAAAGAAGGCGTACGCCACTCTCTACGCAATAGTTGAGATTTATAAAAAGCAAACTTGACGGGAAAATGTGCGGTCCTCCACGCAAGCTCTGACCCAGGCGTACGCACAAAAACGGGTGAAATGAGAAACGGCGACACCGTCGGCAGATGGAAGAAACATGTGAAAGTGAAAATGACAATCCTGCCTCTCCTAAATAACATGAAGACTTCACAAAGCAAGTCTTACAATTAACAGCTGCATGAACACCCGTTTGATCGATCAGCAGTGAAACAAACAAAATAAATAAAAGGAAAATTACAACAGAAACTTAAGTGAACACATATTTGGAAAAAGAAAAGTGAAATATGTTCTGCATTATTGGCATGTAGTGCAATTCATCCTCATAAATAATATAGTTAACAGAACGAAATAATGTACAAAACTGATATTCTCGTCAATGTGTCCGTCTGGCGGAGCAGATATAGTCAAAGTCAGCTTTATTGTCAAATATGCTGCATCCGTAAGACATACAGCACAGATGAAATTGCTTTCCTCCCACCCCACAGTGCAAGCAGCATATAAAATACTAAATAAACGACTTACGACTTAAAATACATTCTTTTAAGAACAATAAATCCTTGAAACCCAAAAAGATAAAGCCAAAAAAAGCCAAAAAACACTGAAGGTAGGGGAGAGAGGAGCCGCTGCGTGTGCACGCGCCGCCAGATGCGTGCGAATCAGACAGACGGACGGACGGACGGACGTATTAATTGTCCACTGGGGAAAGTTGTTTTCATAATAAGACATTTCTTCATAAGCTATGGAATTATGGTATTCATGCATATGCCTTCAGTTTGTTTTATTTTTGATAAAACAATGTATGGCGTTTGTCTCAACCATTCAGAAAGCAACAAGAAATTACATTTGCGCGGAACATTTTCCCATTTCCACGTGGATTATTACCGACATCTGTAGCTTGTCAGATGTAATTAAATGGAGGGAAATAAAATGCCCCATCACAATGCGTAATGACGCACAATGGCTGATCTTAGATCTTAGAAGATGTGGCAAATGAAAGAATTCGGAGTGAACGCATCTTAATCTTTAGACAGCAAGAAGACTTGCTGGCAAACGAGGACGAGTGTCTTATGAGCCGGTTCCGACTTCTTCGAGCCGTCCCTTTGGACCTCTGCGGGCTTTTGAAGGGGGGGGTCACCCAGTGCATGTGGCGCGTCGGTGTCTCCCTCCGCCTCAGTCACCACTCCCCTTAAAAGGGATTCCCCAATTATTGCCGCCAGTCTCTCAAGAGGGGTCAGCTCCGGTGTCCCCCCCCCGTGGCAGACACACTCTGGCGATGCAGCGCCAGACGCTTTTTTGCCGCGACTTTGATGTCCGACCATTTCTTTTTTACTTCGGCCACGGTCCGATGTTGTGAGGCTGCAGCATTTACGGCGTCTGCCACCGTTTGCCGCACACGTGCCTTTTTGGCATTAGTAATACCCACACTGTGCCCTCCAAACAACACTTTTCTCCTCTTTTCCACCTCGTCAACTATAACTTCTACTTCACGTTGAGTGAAGTTACGTCTTTTTGATTTCCTCTCGGTGTGTGCCATGGTTTCACAATCAATGAATATTCATTTGTGGGCGTTTCACGGACTATTTATGGGCAACTATGGGCGTGTCATGACGCCGCAAAAGCTGCGCTGCATTTAGAATTGGTTTTGATTTATAAAAGGAAAGATGCGTAGGATGTGCGTGCGCACGGTTTTATAAATCCGAATATTTCTGTGCGTACGCACGTCCTATGTTTCATCCGTACGCCACTTCTGACGCAAATCCTACGCAAAGTTTTATAAATGAGGCCCCTGAAGAAGAGCAATCTTGATGTCACAATATTGAACAATTACACACCCATTTTAAACTTGCCATTTTTAGGAAAAGTCCTTGAAAAAGTTGTTTACCCACAGCTCACTGACTTTCTCTTAATCAACTATTTATTTGATGTTTTCCAGTCAGATTTTTGTCAGGTTTTGTCAAGGACAGTCAAAAAAATCAAACCTAAGAGTAAAGGATAAATAGTCTGTTTATTGTCCTGGTTAAAAGTTTGCAGTACTGAATGAGCGTGGAAACCTCCCGCCAGCAGGGGGAGCAGGACTTAGTAGTCTCACAGCCGTGAGAGGAAATGAACAGACATAGGTGGGAAGGGGGAGAGAGTCTGGATGCCTGTGATGAAGTTGTAAACGCTAGGAGACCTCGGCAGAGGAATCTCCACTTTATAAAGTCAATGGAAAGTCTTGGGCTTACAATGCAAATCCGTCGGGATAGAGAAGGGAAGGCGAGGCGAGGCGATGACGTGACTTGATAGCTTATGATCCGTGCAGATGCGTGGAAAATTTAGCTGGAATAAATCAGAGAAGACTGACTTTCCGGCAAGGAGTGCAGCACAGGAGTGGTCTTATGAAGGGGCATGACCAGGTGTCCTCCAGGGAGCATGATTGCTCCCACCGGAAGCCTGGCCATACAAGGTGAGTGCTGCAGCAGACATGACATTACCCCCTCTTCAACGACCGGCACCTGACCAGGCTGTTCAGGATGCTCATGATGGAACTGAGCAATAAAATCCGGATCCAGGGTGAAACAAGAGGAAACACAGGATTGCTCCTCTGGGCCGTAGCCCTCCCAGTCCACCAAGTACTGGAAACCCTGGCCACGGCGACGGGATCGCAGGAGATGGTGCACAGTGTAGGTAGGACCACCATCGATGAACCGAGCAGGAGGCGGGGACTGAGCAGGAAGAACCAGAGGACTGTAACAGACTGGCTTGACTTTAGACACATGAAAGGTGGGATGGACACGAAGAGGTCTGGACAATCGAAGCCGCACTGCAACAGGATTGACCACCTTGGTAATAGGGAAGGGCCCAATAAATCTAGGTGCAAGCTTCTTATTTTCCACTCGCAGAGGCAGGTCCGCTGTAGACAACCAGACCTTCTGGCCAACCTGATAAGCGGGCACCGGAGTCCGTCTCTTGTTGGCCGCCTTACAATACCTTCCACAGTGCGTACGAGCACTCGTCGAGCTTGTCTCCAAGCCCTTTGGCACAGCCAGATTGAAGCATGGGCAGAAGGGACAGAAACAGACACCTCCTGGGAGCAAAACAGAGGGGGTTGGTAACCATAGACAATTTGAAATGGGGACAGTCTAGTAGCAGAAGATGGGATAGAGTTGTGAGCGCATTCCGCTCAGATGAGGTTACCAGACTAGGTTGAAGGGTTACTGCCACACAAAAGACGCAGAGAGGTCTCCAGTTGTTGGTTCAGTCGTTCTTTTTGGCCGTTGGACTGTGGGTGGAAACCGGACGACAGGCTGACAGAGACGTTGAGAAGACAGCAAAACTCAAACCAAAATCTTGAGGTGAACTGCGGGCCCCGGTCAGAAACGTTATCCCTAGGGATGCCACGTAAACGAAAAATATGCTGAAGGAGCACCTCAGCCGTTTCTTTAGCAGAAGGAAGTTTGGGTAGGGCAATAAAGTGAACCATCTTGGAAAACCGGTCAAATACTGTCAGGACAACAGAGTTACCGTTGGAAAGGGGCATACCAGTGATAAAATTCATGGAGATGTGGGACCATGGTCCCCGGGGAACCGCAAGGGGATGCAACCCGACTGTAGTCCTTTATAAACCGTAAAAATTGGCAAAACCCAAAAAACGTTGGAGTTGTTTGCAGTTGTCAGGTCTTGGCCAGCTAAGGACTGCTTGGACCTTACTCGGGTCCATCTTTACTTTACCCTCCTCAATAACCATGCCCAGGAATGATGTGGTAGAAGCGTGAAATTCACACTTCTCAGCCTTGACGAGAACCCAAAAAACGTTGGAGTTGTTTGCGGTTGTCAGGTCTTGGCCAGCTAAGGACTGCTTGGACCTTACTCGGGTCCATCTTTACCTTACCCTCCTCATTAACCATGCCCAGGAATGATGTGGTAGAAGCGTGAAATTCACACTTCTCAGCCTTGACGAACAGTCGATTTTGAAGGAGTCCCCGGAGAAACGCACGGACATGCTGAATGTGTTCAGCCTTGGAGCGAGAAAAGTTCAGGATGTCATCTAGGTAGACAAACACGAATTTGTCAATCATATCACCTAGGACATCATTCACGAGGTTCTGGAAGACCGCAGGTGTATTAGTAAACCAAAAGGCATGACCTGGTATTCGAAATGACCTGAAGGAGTGTTGAAGGCAGTCTTCCATTCATCTCCAGTTCTCATTCTGACTAGGTGGTAAGCATTGCCCAAGTCCAGTTTGGTGAAGATTTTGGTTCCCTTGAGGAGTTCGAAAGCAGATGACATTAGAGGAAGAGGGTACTTGTTGCGGATAGTAATCTGGTTCAAGCCTCCGTAGTCAATGCAGGGGCAAAGCCAGCACCAGCCGGGGAAGAGGATGGACAGATAAGGCCCGCTGCCAGTGATTCCTTGATGTACTTCTCCATTGCCTCCCTCAGGACCTGACAGAGAATATAAATGTCCTCTTGGTGGTGACGTACCTGGTAGCAGGTCGATCAGACAGTCATAAGGACGATGATGAAGCAATGAAGAGGCCTTTATCTTGTTAAACACCTCCTTGAGATTGTGGTAGACCGCAGGAACTCTGGACAGATTAGGATAGGTCTCTATGGTGGTGACTTTCTGACCTGGTGAAGGCGTTCCCACAGCACAAAGACAATTAATAGGACACCCAGACCCCCAACCCACAACTCTTCCAGACAATCAATTGATCTGAGGATTGTGTTACTTCAACCAAGTTAAGCCCAAAAAAAGCGGAGAGTTCGTTTGTTTAATGACATGAAACTTTATTTGCTCAAAGTGGTTATCAATCTGCATCCTTATTGGTTCTGTGAGCTGATGACTAGACGTGATGACGTGCCCATCAATGGCTCTGACACATAGTGGTTGAGGTAGGGGGAAGACCTTGATCCCCCACTTTCTGACGAATTCTTCAGACATTAAGTTACTGTCAGAACCAGAATCAATGAACACAGTTTCTGGGAAAACCTCACTTTCGACATGAAAAAAGGCCCGGGTGTGATGATCTGAACCGGAAAAGGAGGACATTGAACGGCTCACACACGTCTCCTCCTTGCGTGTGGAGCCTTGTCTTTTGCTGGAAACCCATCGGAGAAGGTGGATCTGGAGAACCACAGTAAAAACAAAGTCCTTCGTTAAGGCGTCTCTCTCTCCCCTTCCGGGAGAGGCTGGTTCGACCCAATTGCATCGGCTCCTCCTCCATAGGATGGCGAACCAGAGGTGATGTTCTGGTGGGAGAAGGACTTGACTGGAAGGAGCTGTGACAACCAGGTCTTCGCACCCTGTCCTCTCTCCTCTCCTGGATCCGCCGGTCAATACGGGAGGCTAGAGCGATGAGGCTGTTGACATCTTGAGGCAGCTCACGAGCTGCCAATTCGTCCTTAACCTGCTCAGACAAACCCTGGTAGAACATATCAAATAGGGCATAATTGATCCATTGGCTGTCAGCCGCCAGTGTACAAAACATGATGGCATAATCATTGACAGTCTTTCCCCTGGCGTGAACGGGACAACTGGTGTGCTGCGTCCTGCCGGGGTTTCACTGGATCAAAAACCCGACTCAGCTCAGCTGAACAAACCTCGGAACCCCTTGACCATTTAGCAGTAGCCCACTGAGCAACACGCCCCAACAGTAGGGAGATGACATATGCCACCTTGGCCCTCTCGAAGAAAAAAGTAATGAGGAAAAAAAAAAGGATGAGTGCAGGGAAAGCTGGATTTCACACTGGGTCAAAAAGGTCCAACATGAAGTAGGATCCCCATCATACCTCTCCGGAGGGTGGGTATGAGGTACAGGTGCAGGTTGACTTACTGGTCCGGCCGGTGTCACACTTGCGGCAATACTGGCTTTGTCCAGTCTTCTGGAGATCTCCTTTAAGTCTGACGATAATTCCCCCAGCTGTGTCTCGGAGTTGTAGATTGCAGACTCCACTTGTGCCTTCCACTCCTGAGTTGCTTTTGGGTCCGTTATGGCCAGAACGTTCTCTCAGGTTTTGTCGAGGACAGCCAAAAAGCAAAGGATAAATATTCTGTTTATTGTCCTGGTCAGAAGTTTGCAGTACTGAAGAAGCGTGGAAACCTACCGCCAGCAGGGGGAGCAGGACTTAGTAGTCTCACAGCCGTGAGAGGAACAGAGCAGACAGAGCTGGGAGGGGGGAGAGAGTCTGGATGCCGGTGATGAAGTTGTAAACACTAGGAGGCCTCGGCAGTGGAATCTCCACTTTATAAAGACAATGGAAAGTCTTGAGCTTACAATGCAAATCCGTGTGGATGGAGAAGGGAAGGCAAGGTGAGGCGAGGCGATTTTGTGACGTGACGTGACGTGATAGCTTACGATCCGTGCGGATGTGTGGAAAATTTAGCTGGAATAAATCAAAGAAGACTGACGTTTCGGAAGGAGTGCAGCACAGGATTGGACTTATGAAGGGGCATGACCAGGCGTCCTCCATAGAGTGTTATTGCTCCCACCGGAAGCCTGGACATACAAGGTGAGTGCTGCAGCAGACATGATAATTTTAGACCCCATCATAGCACAGAAACGGCTCTCATCAAGGTAACTAACGATAAACACTGCTAACCACACCCACATTCCTTATTTGTCTATATTGAGTGTATTTTAACCCTTGTGCTATCTACTAGGCACTTTAACTTTGGGAGTTGGGTCATCTAGACCCACTAGACAGTCAGCTGAACCTTTTTTCATCAATGATTTGTGATCTTCACTGGTGTCCATAGATTATATGAAATCCTCTTCACCTTTATCCACCTTTGTCATGGTAGGGAGAACACGTCAATGTAAGGGTAGGGTCATTCTGACCCCACAAGATAGCACCAGGGCTAACGTTTTCAGTTCCAGTTATGGATGCATGCAGTCAATTTTCACAGTGTCACATTGAAAACCATGCGAGTTATAAGAGTACGCCACTTTTACAAGCTCGCCACGTGCATGCCGTTCAAAATCTACCACTTCTAATTGCAAAATTTTTTCACCAGTTGCTTGCCATTGATGCCCAAGAAGTTACGAGACGATTGATAAAAAATTCCATTGACAAGTATTTGTTTGTATCTGATACGAAAGGTGCTTTTTTTTTTAAATTCAAGATGGCAGTCTCTTTCCGAGGTCAAAGGTCAAAGATAATCCAGAGGAAGTTGTAGACTTAAACTAGCTGCATGTGTGTGCAATTTCATGAAAATTGCACGAACAAAAATGCTTTTTCCAATATAAAAAATGGAAAAATACTAAGATCGCCAATCCTCAGATTTCGACACAAAATGGCCGCTAAGCCGTAGGTCTTGTAGCCATACCATAATGACCTCAAAACTATCTTGGGATACCCCCAAAACGTGGGTTTTGATTTCGTAATGGTATTTTGAATTTTTTCTTTTGGCCTCGTAAGCCATTTTCGGCCCATTCACTTTTTACGGTATCGCTCGCTGTGATGTTATCGTCTTGGTGGTTTGCTTTTCATTTTCCAAAAATTCATTTTCAATTCATCCTAGGTGTGTGGGGTCAAATTTTCACTGAAAGACGCAGAAATCTTTCCAACTGCGAAAACAAAATGGTCCTTGCAGTCAGTGACTGCTGTTGCGGGCCATAAAAATTCTGACAAAAAGGAGGTATGCTGACAACACAAAAGATTTATGAATAAAATTAAATAAATGAATATAATAAAATAATAAAAAATGAAATGACAAATTAATGTGGCATATTTTGTACACTAAAGTGTATAGATGATTTTTGAAAATGAATAAAATAATTTTGTTATTACAGACCAGAAAACTGAAGTTATGTAAGACCTTGTCTGTTATTTTTTCAGTCACTGAGATGCGGAATTGTTTAGATCCATGTAGCAATGATGATTAAGGAGAGTTGGTTGGGTTTCAATGTTCTACTAACATTTGAACTCCTTGCACCATAGAACCCTAAGCATCTGCAAGCAAGATGCAAAGCACCATGGCTTTTTTTACATTCTATCATACACTACAGTAGTACTACATGCACAAACACTGCCCTGAGCACAGGTTCCAGTTCACCTTTGCACAAATAGTATATGTGTGACAAAATGATATGCTTTACATGAGTGTTTGTATGCATAAGTATGTGCGTGTGAGAGTAGTTGTAATGTGTACGTGTTTGTGTGTAAAGATTTTTGAAGCCAACTTGTATGTTTGTAATATTTGAGTATGTCTGTGGACATACTGAGCAGCCAGTGCTCACATCTGACTCCTCCTACTCTTTCTGTAAAGCTAACTGAGCTGCATGTGGCTAAAATTAATAGCATTGCGATCAGCACTGTGAACTGACTCAGAAAAACACATTGCTTATGATTATCATATTGCTAAGAGCTACATGTGATAAGATGATGGAAAATCCACTTTTTTTAAAATGGCGGCTTTTTTGATGATTTTATCTCCATAGCAACCATTTTATATCTTGGTCGCCAGATGTCCTACAACTTCTATCCCCAGATTGATGACATTATTAATGTCATCATAATATTGCTCCCAATGTGACTCTGGTTTAGTTCTATACTGGGAATCCCAGTATAGAGCTAAACTCTCTTTTGCATCTTATCCTCCAAGCACAGACTTTTGCTGTGATCAGCAAAATTTTAATGCAAAAGATTGTGAAACTGAATTGTGCAGAGAAAACTAAACCATACCTGAAGACATTTCAGACTTGTAGAAACTTTGAACTCGCCAAAAAAACGGTACAGTTCCTTTGAAAATTAACCATGTGTTTTATTTTGTACTTAGTACCAACTTCCTGTCCCTGCAGGATCTGCACTGTCTTGAATTGATGCACTGTGTTCAGACTTCTGGCAAAAGTAGAAACGGACTCCTTGACAAACATATAGCATTTTTCTGAAATAGTCACCATATTTAAGCTTGTTCAATCAGTGGACGGCGACTAGATAGACTTAAACTCATAAGTTCAAATACCTTCACTCACATCTCCTCAGTTCTCCACGGGGCTGCAGCTTCTCTGTCACTCACTCACTCTCTATTTTGTGGCTCTGAATCTGAGTGAAGCCGCAAAGACAGAAGTGGCAGCTCAAGACAACAACAATATTTTTTAGCGACATTATTTCTTGTATCTCTAACAGAAATGTATTATTGTTGATTAAATAAATAAACATAAAAGAAATAAAAAAAGCTATGGGTACTAGGGCACTTTTTGACATGGGGCAAAAAGGACTGGTGCCCAAGCACCCTAGGGCCCTGTGTGTGCTTGTGCCTGCGCCATACGTTTGTTCAGAATGATGAACAGTCAGTGACAGTGACGGTTAAATCCTGATGAGGTCAGGGTACATTTTAGCCACATGCCGATTGCTGGGATGATGAGTATGATGAAAACAGACAGGCTCTGACTTGCCGCATCGTATCTAGAAACACTTAGCAGCCCTGCTGTAGAACGTGTGGCAACAGTCATGGTTCTCTTTTTAATGAACCCTGGCAATGGTCATTGTCTATTTGTCATAAATAATGTGGATTTTATGGCATTACTCTTACAGTTTAGTACTTAATGTTTTGCATGCTTTGCTAGATCAGTATTTGAAAAATTGTTGATCATTTGAATGTAGATCATTTTGATAATGAATAATTTAAATCATACTGTAGTTTTGTGAAACAAAATTCCGGACTGTGCCCTATTGAATGTAAACTGGAAGCAGGAAATAAATCGGATACCAAATTAATGACAAATTACATTTTTGACAAGCAAAATAAGAAATGATTAATATAAATGAAAAGCAAAAAATGAAAATGGTTTAATCTAAAAGAGCAAACAAAAAGTAAACATATCAGATTTGAGATAAATAAAACAGTTTAAGTAAAATACATATTCAATAGTAACTTCAAAGTTTTGTAATCCTGTTTTTTGGTTTTTATTCTAAATTTGTAAAATTAATGAAATCATAGCAGAATGTAATGAAAACAACAGTCATGAAATGAATTTAATTTAAACAAAGTTTAAGCAGTTAGGTAATAAAGAACTTGTCAAAGAAAACAATTTTCACACAAAGTTGCAATGTCTTGAGTCTGATTTTAGGATAGTTAATGTTAATGTCATGAAATGATTAATGAGCACAAAAATTTCATTTTGGCCTGCAGAAATCACTGATGGCAAGGACCAGATTGTTTATGCAGACAGAAAAGAATTCTCCACCTTTTGAGTAAAAATATAACCCCTGCTACATAGTAAATGGCACATACATGTATAGCATGTTTCTACCTCAAAGTGCTTTGCAGTCACTGTCCCATTCACCCAAGCACACACTGATGGTGGCTCACATGCTCACATTTGCACACACCCGGCAAAATACATTTTGGGGATAGTGGACCCCCCCAAAATACGTTGACATCATTGCGAGCGAGGGAAAAGATGAATAGGTTGAAAATCGTTTATGGAGCCAAAATATATGTATACTTTAAAATACACTAATGAAACCCAAACACATCTGTTGGGGATATCAAAGGAAGTTCAGAAATAATTTTGGGGGTGAGATTTTGACATTTTCCCTGAATATGGGAAAAGGAAACTTTTGACCAAGCGATCTTCGTTCTATCTTCTTTCACAAACCAGCTTGGGTCTACAACCACTACAGAAGTTTTGTCGACCTTTGGCCTCAACAACAACCATCTTAAATAAAAAACCTGTATCACCAGCTACAAATTAAAACTTTTCCTTGATCATCTCCTAACTTCTGGAGCATTATTGGCAGCCAATTAGGGAAAAACCTTGGAATTAGAAATTGTAGATTTTGTGATGCGTTGGGGGGTTCTGGCTGCTGCTGCGGCGGGGGTCTTGGTGTGGGGATGGCTGGTCACTCTCTCTCCTTCTTTTCACATTCCATCATCCATTTTAGAAGAACATGAACACTCAATTGAGCACAGGTGTTAACTCACCTTTGCACAAATAGTTTGTGTGATTGAATGAAATATTTCACACTAGTTGGCTTGTAGGCATAAGTTTGCGTGTGTGAACACTATCTGTTTTGTATACATGTTGACATGTGGACATTTTTTGCAGCTAGCAGGTGTGTTGATAAAATTTCAGTGTGTGTGGACAGGCCCTTCTAGATTTGTATTACATCTGAACCTCGCTATAATGATTAACATCTAGAAACTTGTTGTCTTATGCTGCTTCATGGTTTATCCCCCCCCCCCTATAATCACCCTCCTACCCCCTCCCCCTCTCTCTAACATCCTTCTCTCTTCTTCCCTTCTTTCCTTTTCCGTCCGGTCCAACACCAAAGACTTTTAAATATGATTAAAATGAATTAGGTTTGGCCTCGATTACAAAAGGGGTTTATTCAGACATACCTCTGGTTTGTCAAAAGATTCATAACCCCTGTTGAAATAGTAAAATATGTCCAACACAAGAGGCCTTCAGCTCTTATCTGTCTGCCCAGCTGTTGGACAGGACAAGTTAACAAACAACAAAAAAAAACATAGTTGTAGAATTTGAGCGGCGTGACGTGGCGTGGTTGCAAATGAGGTGTTTTCCTGTTACTTGCACATTTTTTAACGGAGTACTGTGAAAATATAATAAAGCTGAACAAAATTATATAACATAAGATAAGAACATATTAGGAATATGGGCGTGGTTAGCAAATAACCTCCATTGCTAAGGAAATTCAAACATGTACTTTTCCTGATTCTTCAGTATCCTCAGGCGACCAAAACATGAAATGGTTGTTATGAAGATAAAACCAACAGTAAAAACTGAAAAAAGTGTTTTCTTTTTTACATCAATTTGTCGCATGCAGTTCTGAGCAGGCTGGTAGAGGCAGAAGGGGACAGTCAAGGGGATTTCTATGTAGGCCGTAAGGATGGTGGATAGCGGCTACTTAGCAAATAAGGTTGGGTGAAAGGTTGGCAGTGATGGTGGCAAGGCCAGGTAGAGATGGGCAGCAAGGGTGGGTAGCGTCTGCTGGCCAGACAATGCTACAAGAGGCTTCAATTACATTTGTTTTTTCTAATGATGTGGAAACTAAAGCTTCCTTTCAGCCTCTTTTGATGCTTTCACACAGTGGTCCTGATCTTTTTTAGGCCATGGACTGCTCTCTATGAGGCCAGAGTCAGCTTTTCATCTTTTCTGAAGCTTCTAGAAAATCTATTTAAATTTTAAATGTATTTCATGTTTCTCTATTGTTTATTTTGTATTCGGATCTGACATAAAGCTGTACAGAAAAGACAAAAGATGCGGTAGGCCTGCCTCAACGAGCAGGTCACTCGTGAACTCACAATTGTTATTCAGGTGTTGCTAATAAGGTTTAATAGGAGTCTGTATTTTGATTTGCTCTGACTGTCTGCAAAAAATATTTAAAAAATTATTTCAATCTTAATTTTTTTTAAATGTGTTTAAAGGTAGACTTTCAATTAAGACTGGACCAATACATCTTCATTGAGACTGAAACACTTCCAGAACTAAAAGAGGATACCGAGGAGTTTTATGCTATAGACAGAGATTATTGTCCAGAAGGTGAGACGTGTGGACTACATTTACAAGTAAAGTTTAGACCATTAGACCAGTATGTCGTCAGAATATATATATATATATAGATATATAGATATATATATCTATATATATATAGATATATATATATCTATATATATATAGATATATATATCTATATATCTATATATATATATATATTCTGTATATATAGATATATAGATAGATATATATAGATATATGAATAGATATATAGATATATATAGATATATATAGATATATATATAGATATATATATAGATATATATATAGATATATAGATACATATACATGTCTATAGATATATATCTATATCTATTTTATATGGTGGAAAGGATCCGGTAGTTTTCCAAATTAAACTCTCTTTACAATCTGAAAATAAACTAATTAGAAATAATGTAAGTTAGAGTATTTTTTTTGTTTTGTGCAATGACCCCGGTAACAAGTGCCCTGGGCCGACCTTGATGGCCTGACCGGTTAGCTGAAACAGACACATTCAGTCCTTCAAAATAATTAATTCAATTTCTAATAACCTTCAACTTCAGATGTTTTGGCCGAAACCTGGACTGGACCCATCAAAGCCCCGGCTGGGACAGCTGGCATCATGCTGCCTTTAAGAGCAAATCTTCAGCAGAAAGATTTCAAGTTTTGGTTGAAACGTGACAGAAACCTAATGTGCTGTGAAGAAGTGTTCCATCATGACTGCAGGGGAGGGCTTTTGTGGAACATGCTTAACTGCCTGTCCCTATCTGTATTAACCAGGATAATCCTTCTATCTACTCCATGGTCTCTTTCCTCTGGCCCTTATCACACACACAGAAACATCTGAGGCTCAGTGTGTGTGTTTGAGGTAGCAATCTCATAGGAGCAGCTGTAGCCTACAGCCTATATGGAAATGGAGGAGACCCAGTCACCCTGACCTCGTCCCCACGCACACACTTGCGCTTGTGGAACGGAGGCTAGGGCTTGGGGAGGGCTTCAAACAGCTCCCTATGGAGGCTTGGAGAGCTTTATCTGATCTGGATGTCTGCAGAAACAGCTCGGTTCACCACTGCGATGGGCAGCTGAGGACATAATAGGTAGCTGCTGAGCTTCACTACATTTTAGAGGATGAAGAGGAAATGATCACGGTAAAAATGGGATCCACATAAACTCTGGGTTATTTCCAGAGAGAAGTGTGGTTTGGGTAATCACTGCTGTCTGCTACCTTGTGTGTTCAAGACACTTTTGACAGTCCAAAATCCGTTAACGGGAACTGCCATACGACTGTGGTTAGCGCAGAAAAACTAGAACTCAGCAGTGTGACAGGAACACCTTCAGCTTTTAGTTCCTAATAAGGTTCAACTTTCCTAGCACAGAACTCCCCTTGTCAGTGCAAAATACACCTTTTATGTTTACTGCTTTCAATTTTATGAGCATTTTAATCTGCTGAGTAGCAGCTGTTATCACTTGCTTTTGAGGAAAGTCATGGTTTGTAACAAATAAATAATAAATGAAAAAATGTTTGTCTGTTGAAATATTGACGTGATGGCTGATTATTATTTACTTTAGGTTTGTCCTCATTAGCCTGGTTCATTTTCAAGACTCCCGAAACCGTTACCAAAATGTTTTGAGGCCAGTGAGGAAGAATGAAAGTTCTGTTCCTAAACATGCAGGCTTTTTACAAAGGTCGGTACAAACTTTAAAAGAAAAGAAAAACGTTTGTAAAATAGTTTACAGGAGGGTTAATTTTACTGATTTAGACAAAGATATCCGCAGACTGCAGGGATCAAAAAGCATCCTTGTCCAGAGTCCTCTGCAGCAGCACTGCAGTAAATGGACAGCTGTGTAGATGGGTGGATTTACAATAATGGAAATATGATTTTATTTTGAACATTGTTATTTGTGTGGCTTTACTTTGAAAGTTTGATTGGAATCAGTGTCTTAAGCTTTAAGGAACTTATTCTTAAATTGGTGCATTTCATCAGTTAATGAGAAAAGATTTTTGTTAAACTTTGTAAAAAAAGTGAAAGTGAATGGGTTCTACTTATAGCCCTTTAATTAAGTCGCACTCTGATGAAAATAGTGTTTTTCTCATGATGGAGGACATATAGAAAGATAGTTAAGATTATAATTTACTCTGAGAATTTCTTTATTGAAATCATTGTCAATCAGGAGCAGACAAAAAACGCCGCTTGAAAAAGCTCTCAGTTGTTATGAGCAACACGACAACTGGCGGGCCACAGGTTTCCAGCTCTGCTCCATTCTGATGCATCCCCTGCTGTTCTGTTCGGCCCAAATGAAACCTATCCCCCTGTGTTAATGTAGACAGGAGACGGGATGTTGGCAGCAGGTGCTGACTGTCGCAAACTGATGGTACTGATGGTATCCCAGCAGAGCTTTGGCTGCTGGTTGCTCATCTCTGCAGCAGGACACCCATTAATCACCTCACCACTCATCATCTCATTAGTGCCGCCAAATTACCTCAGGCTGCTGCATCTCGTGTGTGTGCCACTGTCAACATTCACCTCCAACTACATGACGTTCCTCACAGTCAACCTCCAGTACTGGTTCTGTGACACAACACACCTGTGCACGCGCACACACATAACTAGGGATCTGCAGAAAACAGCCAGAGTCAGCAGCTGAGAAGAATACTTCAGGCTTGATGACGGTGTAATTGCAAACACTAACAGAAGTGAAAGTGAACCATTGTGACACCCTGGTGCGGTGAGGCCTTGTATTTGCTGCCATCTACTGGTAACAAGAGAGTAAATGAAGCATAATTGCACTTGGCCTGAAGTGATATTTACGCCACCACGTTAGACACAAAACTTTATAATTTGCAAATGAAAATATTAAATATCTCCTTTGGAAAAAAATGTTTTTGCTTTCAATTTTTTTGCTTTCAAATAATATTTTTAAGTTTGCAAAAAAAAAAGTTTTTGCATGCGTGTGTCTCATCTCTGTTTTTTCTTATCTTTGATTTGGCCACATAAGTTTCAGTTTAGCGTGACAAAGCTGCAAAGAGCTGCTAATTGGTCCAGATTCCAACCAATCAGGTGTCTCTGTCTCATATTAATGATTAGCAGAAGGCAGATATGGACTTTGTGTCGGTTCTGTTAGGTGCGGGATTCTGCCGTTTTCAACTATTCTGGCACGTTTCTCTCAGAGTGAAACACAGAAGGAGCAGCAAAGTACGGTGGCCCAGAAGGGTCATAACACATTAACTTGACACACAACACATTAACTTTACACACAACACATTAACTCACAACACATTAACTCACAACACAAAACATTAACTCACAATAAAAGTAAAGCAGCAATGGAAGTGCTTTTATTCTGAAATTTCCACTGGGCTGAGTGGCTAACTACGTAACAGAGAATGGCGATCACAGTGAGCTGTGGAGGGTGCATGATTTTCTACAAGAAGCCTTGGCAGTGTTGCCAGAAACTTTCTCTCTTTGATACGGTTCTCCTTCGCCTCTAAGCCAGTGCTTCTCAATTATTTTCTGTTCACGCCCCTAGCAAGAAGAAAACAATTCGCCCCCCCCCCCCGCCGCGACTATAAATAATATAATTTGTCTGTTAAATTATTATTAGTAAACCTCTGTATAAAATAATATCATATTAACATTAAAGAAAATAAAAAATAAGGGACATGATTCAACACAAAGAATAACTGTGCTTAACATCCTTTTGGTCAAACAGAAAAGATTTTAAAGTGCATCCATTTGGCTGAAATAAAAAAATCCTGTTAAACTGTAAACATTTTTGACTCCATTACTGCACAATATGAAAACTGAAAAGTAAAATTAAATAAAATCAATAGCAACACTAACTCAGCACTATAAAACACTTATAACTTATGAACACTTGACACTTATAAAACTACAAAACAGGAATGAAAGCCATTTGTGCTGATTTTTTTCTCTCTTTTTTTTTTTTTATCAAAACAAGTCAGGCTGTAATAGCTGCAATGAGCCGTTTTGCAGTGCACGCTTTTCAAGCGGGGTTTAAGCCTGATACTGCAACTCTGAGCTCCTGCTCAATGTTTAGCACAAGGACCTGTACTTGGTCTTCGGTGCAGCATCCGCAGAAGAAGCCAGTCTCACAAGGTAAAGTCGTTGCAAATGGAGAAGCGGGCTTCTTGCAGCCTCTGCCCTAGGAGGATACTGGGGGTGTGAGAAAAATTGGTTTGGCATTATATCGTAATACTTCGTTTGGCAATGCTTGCATCGATTCAAAATGTTGCCAGATCGATATTTATTAATTTCTGAGCGATCCTTCAGCGTCTGACTCTTGTTGTCCACTTCACCCTCCGACCGCTAGTTGGCAGCAGAGCACACGGAGCCTCTTTGAGCAGCTCTACTCTGCACAAGACAACAGAAGACTGCCGCCAGAGGCAGCTTGTTCTGTTGTTATGAGACATGAACTATTTAGTTTTTACTTGAATGGATACCAAACAGAAACTCTGAGCCATGTTGCTGCCGGTAACATATAAAAACATGGATTGCTGTGCTTTTAGCAGCTCAGATAAATAAGATAGACAATGGCAGCAATAGGCTAATGCGCTTAGCATCTGCTAACATGCTAGCAAAGCGGGGCTAAGTTCTGCAGAACCTCAAAGCAATGGATTCTAGTTTAGGGACCGGATGGATCAGAAGGATGTGTACAACGCTCTGAAAAAGGCTGGCTGTGGTGATCAGCATTACCAGTTTACTTCCGTGTGTGAGAAGCGTGTCTGCAAAGCTGCAACAAACGAATGTGTAAACATACAAATACTCTTTGTCACATTAAAGCAACTTTCATTCATTCTGTCATGCTGCCTCATCATCACACTTCATTGTTTCTGGAAAGAATCAGTATAGTGTCCCCCTCTTATTTTTGAAGCACCATTCAGGCTCCTGAACTGTTAAAAGCACTGAAGCTACATTAATGCTGAAAATAAACAGCATTTATTTCTAATAAAGCTTATTGGTTAAGGCTCATTATTCATTCTTTGTTTTTACTAAAAAACATATATATATATATATTTTAAATCGAACTTAGTGTTGACTGTTCCTTTCTTTATTTTAACTTACACCAAAATAATAGCACTATGAATTTGCTGGTAAAGCGCAACATATGAATACAATAGGCTCCGTGCAAGTAAGAGTTCTACTTCGCCACCCAACGAGTGTGAGGCCGACCATTTCCGACTTGCGACTTCTATAGCAGCGACGGCAGATATTGATTGCGAAAAGATGGTATATTTCACCGTTTCTACAAAGTCTCGAAAATCGGCGTGAACAACATCTACAGGATTGTCGACCAGTGCGCGTGGTTACATGGGCAAAATATCGTCTGAAAATACCGAAAAATGTGTCCCATTGTAAGCAAACCTTTGCTGTCACATATTTATGCAGCAGTGTTAACATGCGGCGATCTTCCAAGCGTGCTTTTAATTTTATGAATATTATGAAGTGCCTGTTCGCTCATCATTTTATATTTAATCCTTGTGGTCGGTGCTTTTTTGTGGAAGAAGAACAGAACTGAAGAACAACCCAGTGTTAGGATATAGGCTAACAAGCGGGCTAACAACATCATGCCTTTATTGTAGGGAGCACAATTAGAAACACAATTCCATGTCGTGATTTTTGAACAGTTTCTAAGGACTGGCTGACATTTCTGCTCTGAAAAGCTCACACACTGTGTGCTCTGCTCTGTCCTCGCGAGTCACGGCCGCTAACTTGACGGCGGTTAAACTCGCAGTCAGCCTCTCACACATAACAAAGCACCACGTAACAAAGCACCCTCCCCTCAAACACTAATAAGCCCAGCTGCTCTGCTCAGAGTTCACTCGGTCCACTGGCTCCGGGCGAGCATGAAACTCGGATGCAGGTCCAAACTCAGTGGACGCATCCCCAGCGCTTATCTCCCTCGTGAAGGGTGAAAGGAAGCGGGAAACCAGCGCAGGCGAAGCGGAGGCGGGACTTTTCACATGGGGCGTCCGCGAAACGCTGGTCGGTCCCCTATGAGCTCACAAGCTTTCTCTCAGCCCAGCTCCGTCTATGCATGGCCTTAACCCAGAGCAACAGCGACACGTCGGTATATCCCAGCTATCTCGATCGGAAAAATTTTGATCGAGCGAGTCTGACGAGCAAAAAGTATTCGAGCAGTTTACATGGCGCATTTTCTTTCGATTGCTGCAAATCTGGCTCCATTTCGTCTTGCTTGGTGAAATCCTCCCGCCGTGTTCACCATCCGTTAGGCTCTCACCGACACATCTACTGGAAAGCATATTGGTACTGTTGTACTTTGACAAATTACTTTGCGGTATACACAACAATGTTGATGTCTTTAATCCTTGTTGAAACACCAAACGCCTCTCTTTTACCGAAATCCGCTCTATTTACTCAAAACTAGCAACTCAGCAAACTCCCCACAACAATAACCACGACCAACAGGAGGTTATTAGGCCCTCCTTTCAGCTACAGTTAACCGGAAGTTCTGTGGGTGCCGTGGGCTATTGCAGTGCTTAACATTGTGATCCTTAAATAATTTGACCATTTTATTACAGTGAAGACATTAAAATTCAGGTTGAGTTTTCAAGATATATTTAAAAAACAGAAAGAAAACATGTTTTGGTAAAATGTCGGGGATACTTATGGTAATGGGGATCGTGTTGTGTCATGAACTCTTGCAATACACACCCCTATTGGATACCTCTACACTCAGCCAGAATTCACTCAGTGTCTGTGACGTGAACCTCAGTCTCAGTGTGGAGTCAGATGTCATTTCTATGAACTGGTCCTCTTCTGCCAGAGCACAGAAACCAGTTGGAGCCTGATGCACTTAGCGGTCTCTTACCCAGTCATGCTGGGAACTGTTTTCAGGAAGTACTGTTTAAGGAATTCATCAGTGATGCAATATGCTGTAATGTGTGGAATCACTGGTGGGGTCATAATCAGTAGTGTCCACAAATTCATGCAGATTCTCAAATGAATCAGTGTTCCTTAAATGAGGCACCTGCCACATCGTAAACTACGAGTGAAGAGCTGATTTTGTCTGTGACCTGGGGAGGTGTTTATCTTTCCTTGAAACTGTAGATTTGGTTCATTTAGCTTTCCAAATATGTCACTGAGGTAGGCCAGTTTTCCCAGGAAGTTCTCATCACTAAATTTTTCTGCAACTTCATACTTGTGCTCCTGCTCCAAAAACACTCCTATTTCCTCTCTGAGCTCAAAAACACGGGACAAGACTTTTCCTCGTGACAACCACGTTGCGTCACTGTGATAGAGCACAGCTTGATGTTCAGCTCCCATCTCCTCACAGATAGCAGAATATAACTTGTTTTTAGTGTCTGGTCTTTATAAAATTGACTACACCTATAAAGTCAGTCAGAACCTTGATGCCAGTGCTTCTCTATGTATGACACAGTGTGTCCACTCAGCATTAGGTGAGGCCTTCTTGATGAGTGCCTGAAATCCTTTTCTCTTCCTTGCCATGGTTTATTTTCCTCACTGCAAACACCAACGCAGTTCTCCCACTTCAGCTCACTCTCAGTCAAGAAGCTGTCCAGCATTTTAAATAGCTCTTCAGCTGTGGCTCTGTCTCTGACATATTTACAAAAAAGTAGATCCTCACACAAGGAGTTCCTCAACTGCGCTTGAGCTGCTTGTTCGGGGAGCTGGGGGCGATGGCTTGGAAGGCGCGGTGCCAGGGTGGTCGGCGGGAGGCTAGTAACGCCGCGAGGATGTCGGGCGTGTGTCGAACATCGCAGCATGGCGGCAATCGAAGTCAAAGGTTCAACAGCGCTTCAAACTCCAATATTATATAGGACCAGAAACAAGATCCACACTGGCAACGACAACAAACTTTTCCTCAAACTTCACTCCACGGTCACTCAGTCACCATGGCAACGCACAATGTAAACAGAAAGCAACTGAATCCGGGGATCGCCATAAAACCGAAGAAAATGGTCATTCTTTCGAACTGTCAGTAACTCAAAAATAGTGTGGGATTCTAGATCTAAGCCCAGAGGGATTTTAGGTGGACATTTAAACATTAGAAGCATCATGTCCAAAACTGAACAGATAAAACACTTTGCTTGATTCAAATCTTGATTACCTCTGTCTGTCTGAGAGCTGTCTGAATGAAAATGCCCCCTCTGCAGCACTTACTATCCCAGGCTACAAACTGTTCAGGGAAAGAGACGGGGAGGTGCAAGGGTGGTGGAGTCATGGTTTATATTGAGACAGGTATTCAGTGCAGGAGTGCTTTTGGCCTGATGCCTGCACTGGAATGCCTAGGCCTTAATATTATACTCTCTCCACAAATGTCATTCACAATTGATTTACCGTCCCCCTCATCAGATAGTTGCATTTTATGAACAGTTTGAAAAGCCTACTCAAAATCTGTAACCTAAGTAAGGGAGAATTGTGATTTTGGGGGATTGTATAAACAGGAAGATACATCAGCAAAAAAAAAAAAAAAAACAAATATAAAGCGGGTGACCTGACAAAATTTGATCTTTTGCAATTAGTGAGGCCCAACAAAAAATTATCACCTCAAAGCAGCACTCAGATTGATTTGATTTTTAGCAACCGTCCAGAAAGAATAACTAAGACATACAACATGTTAGCTGGCCTCTCTGACCATAATCTCCTCCTGGTAGTTAAGCTATCAAAGAAAGATTTAATTTCTCTGCCACAGAACCGACTTCATTGGGATCCCAAAAAAATAAAGGAGGATTTTAAGAATGCTGTTGGTCAAACCGACTAGAATCAGATATTAAAAGCTGACTGTAGAAAGAGGACTGTGAATTATTACAAAAACACTTAAAGAAACAATTAAGCTTCAGTTCAGAATCAAAATCAAGCAAAATAAAAAACCAGCTACCCTGGATGAATTCTGAAATTACAAAATTGATGAAAGAGAGGTTGCACTAATCAAATCAAAAATTAAACCTCATAGTTCAGATATCTATTTACAACACATTGAGAAATAAAGTGGTAAAAGCATACGGAGGCAAGGCAGACTGTTCTTGACAATAGTGAAAGCAAGGGATTCAAAAAAACATGGAGCCAATTGAAAAAACTTGAAGGGAAGGACACAAAATGTAAAAAAGGTTTAGAAATAAAGTTAAATGTACAAACTACTAATGATCCAGATACAGTTGCCAGATGCGCTTCAACAGAGTTTCGTGAATCTGTTTCCTTAATTGCTGCTAAATTATTAAAAGCTAGCGTTTGCATGTTCCATAAATAAGACAGCCTATACTTAACTTAATGACTCTTACTGAAGCTAGAATACACACAAACAATCATGTCTCTTAAGTCAAGCAGAACAAAATGCATATTGATTATGGTGCTTTTGTGCTCAAAGAACTCTGCTCATCCTTAACATCTCCCTTAACCACTATTCTCAATCAATCCATCTCTGAATCATATTTCCAAGTGCGTGAGTCATCAGTGGTGATTCAATCTGCAAAAATGGCGACTCCCATGTTTGCTTTTTCAAATTACAGGCAGTATCATACCCACAGTGTCAGATCACAGAAAAACTTATTGCCCAACAAATCGTTGAACACCTCAACAATGCATCTTTTTTGACTTCATCAATACAGTTTGGTTTTAGAGCTCTGCACTCAACAGAGACAGCCAACTGCTTTTCTGAAAAACATAAAACAGTTGTTGAATGAGGGGTGTTGTTGGAGACTGTGTTCTTGATCTAAAAAAGCATTTGACACTATAAATGTAAAACACTGACTAAACTAACCATATCCAATTTCTCCTCTAGTACCATAAAATGGATAGAATCATATTTGTCAAATAGATCCCAGTCAGTTAGGATAAATCACTATCATTCCTCACCTCTCCCTATCTACAGGTGTCCATGAGTTCTATTCTAGGGCCTTTTACTTTTTCACTACATCAATGATCTGCCCTCTGTTTGCTCAAATGTCTTCACTCAGATGTATGCTGATGATCACTGTGTCATTTATTCATAGCAATAACACATCTGGTGTGAAAGCTGACTGAACGATGGGACATGTGGCAAAATGGTTGGAGCAGTCAAGTCTATGTCTCAATGTAAACAAAACATTGGCAATGTTCTTTTCCAAACAAACCGTAAAAAAATATTCTGGCTGATGTTTTTGTGGCAGGAAAAAATAGACATTGTTGAAGGATTTTGAATACCTTGGGATTTTGATTGATACAACATTCAATTTTAAATAACAAATTCAAAAAGTTTGTAACCGTGTGAGGTTTAATCTGTCCAATTTTAGATTTATTAGGGCAAATTTGTCACTGCAAGCTGCCACAATGTTCATGCATGCAATGATCTTATCACATGACATACTGTCTCACTACATAGTCACAGGCAAACAAATCAACATTAAAGCCTCTGAGTCTCTTTCAAACAAACAATTAAAAATTACTGGATAGAAAACCAATAAGACATCATCACTGTGACATTTACAAAAACACAAACTGTTGAGCTGGGAGAGAATTTCATCAAGTATACAAACCTATGCCTATTCTATAAAATCATTAGGTCTGTCATCCCCTCCCACTCCAGTCAGTTTGTTAAAAATAAGATCCTCCCAAGAAGAAGAGTGACTGAGGGTCGGTCAACAAGACTGTATAGTTCCTCTGAGGAGAAGTGCCTTCAGCCAAAGCGCCTTCTCTGTAACAGCAGCACAAGAATGGAACTCTGTCCCTCACATCATAAGACACATCACCACATACACTCTGTTTAAAAATAACCTAAAACTTGGCTCTTATCTGAGCAAACATGTTCACATTGAACTGGATTAACACCTGCCCTTCCTCCTCCCTCTATCACCTTTTTATTGTGTTTATAATTGTTTTTATGTTTTCTATGTGCATGTTTTTATTAGTATATGTATTTGAAGCGATAATTTAATTGTAAATGTATATTTTTAATTAATGTATTTAATTGATGTTTTTAGGTTGACAATTTTTAACACCTGTCGGGGATTACGGATGAAAAATAGCCTTTAGATTTAATTCTGGCGCATTGCAGTGATGCACCAATGCTGCTGTCTGCAACGCCCCCTGGCGGACGCCCCCCACTATTTGAGAAGCACTGCTCTAAGCGCACACAATATGAACGCTCACTCCTCCCTCCGCTCTCACACCCCTCTTTGTCGCTGCACGTGCGCTCCTCTCATCTCTTTTTCTTCCTCCTCTCACACACGCACGTGCGGTCCCCAACACACACACACACACACACACACACCCACTCTGCAAAACTAGACTTCCAAGAATGTGGAGAGTGGGGTTTAGTATTTGGAGAGTTCTGCCAACCAATCATGTTACTATTTTGAGATCATCCCAGAGAATCTCTGCTTCAACTCCTGCAGTGAAAGCTGCAACTAAATCTGACGCCGTGATTCAATCTCCTGACAGAGTTTGAAGCCAATGCCCCTTCCCCCCCTCTCTACCTGCTTTTCCTCTCTACCTGTTCACCTGTTCACGTCCTCTGCAGCTGAGAGTTGTTTCCCCCAGCGCTCCTCCAGAGAGCGCAAAATACGGACATCATAGGTTGACACGATAGTCGGGGCGCTCCTGCCTTACACACGGAAGAAAGAGCCACATATAGCGGGGATAGAGCGGGTTAAGAAAATGAATGAAAGAATGCTGGAACCGACCCATAAACCGCCCAAATTATGCAAACCTGGCCAAAGCCATTTTTACCTGCAAATTTAGAACCAAAACCGCCCAATCTGGCAACGCTGCTGCTAGCTTCTCTTGTAGAAAAATCATGCTCCCTCCACAGTTCACTGTGACGTTACCTTCTGTTAGCTAGTTAGACGCTCAGCCCGGTGGAAATTTCAGAATAAAAGCACTTCCATTGCTGCTTTACTTCCGTTGTGAGTGAAAGTGTTGTGAGGTAAGTTAATGTGTTGTGTTGTGAGTTATTGTGCTGTGTTGTGAGTTAATGTGCTGTGTTGAAAGTTAAGGTGTTGTGAGTTATTGTGTTGTGAGTTATTGTGTTGTGAGTTAATGTGTTGTGAGTTATTGTGTTGTGTTGTGAGTTAATGTGTTGTGTTGTGAGTTAATTGTGTTGTGTTATGAGTAATAGTGTTGTGTTGTGAGTTATGGTACTCTGTTGTGAGTTCTTGTGTTGTGACTTATTGTGTTGTGAGTTATTGTGTTGTGTTGTGAGTTAATGTGTTGTGTTGTGAGTTATTGTGTTGTGTTGTGAGTTAATGTGTTGTGTTGTGAGTTAATGTGTTGTGTTGTGAGTTAATGTGTTGTGTGTTAAGTTAATGTGTTATGTGTTAAGTTAATGTGTTGTGTGTAAAGTTAATGTGTTGTGTTGTGACCCTTCTGGGCCACCGTAGCAAAGCAGCTAAAATCAAACCATACAAAAATACAAAAAGTTTTGTATTTATTTATGTCATTGTGGTGACCTGGGGGGTATTCCAGGAAGCATGTTTAAACTAGCCTGACTTTGAGCCTGAACTCTGGCTGAAATTCACCTGAACTTGCTTATTCTGAGTATGTCGGTTCCAAAAGAGCGGATATGAGTTGGCGTAATTATGCTCGACTTGGTAACCCTGGGTTAATGGGCGTGCACAGCAGGTACATAAAGACATTCTCAATAGATCGCCGATTTCTGGAGTCACCATGGAAACGCGTGGTGGAAAAAAAAAGAAAACGCTACTTCAGTGAGACGGAATCTAAGATTTTAATGACGGTGTATGAAGATTAGGTCCATCAAAAAAGTAACACAGCTGCATCATCAAAAGAAAGAGTTTCTGCGCGTAGAAAAAGAGCAGACAAAGTAAACGCACGAGTTTCTGATCTTGTTTCCATTTTCCTTGTGACGCATATATATAACGTATCCAATTTTGCCAACTTAAATGAATTACTTCTATTGGGAACAAAAAATTGAGTTAAATTTATTCAACCTAATTTCTTACATCTATAAAACTCAATAATTGTTTATACAACTCAAATTTGTGTATTTATCTAACTAAATGTCATATTACTCCAATTCAATTAATCTTTTATCCATCTTAATTCATTATATTTCTTGAACTCTCAAATGTATAAGTTTGAGCCGGCAGATATGCTCATTTTAATAACAATAAAAAAGACGGGGGAAAAATGCACGGAGTGCAAGAATTCATTAAAGAATTTACCGTCATTGTCATTACAGCATCTCGCTGTAGGGGTGTTGTATAAACTAATCATCCTCTCCTTCACTCTCACTCATGGGGCAGAGACGTAAGCTCAGTAGGGAAAATAACTCGGCAAAACATGGCAAAACACAGTAAAACAGCTAAACAACTAAACACATTTGGTCAAAAACCCACACTTAAACCCAAATCCGTCCAGACAGGCAAAGGGAATGATATCCCACAATCCTTTGCGGTGCAGATCTAACAGCAGCACCAAAGTTACACCTACTCAATTGAATTGTTTGAATGAAAGTAAAATAACTGTCTGAAAACTACGCGTAATTTTTAAACTGACTTACAGATAAACAACACTCCTATACAGTTACAAACAATCAAAACACTCCAAACAGTTCCTGTTAAGAGCAGAGGACCAGTCAGTTCGAATCGATGGTTACGAACGCAAAAACGAATGTCGATCAGTTCGAATCGATGGTTACGAACGCAAGATTCAATTGAGTGGGAGGGAAACTCGACCACTCTCAGGTGGGATCAAAACTCCACCACCTGGATCCTTTCCTCTTCTGAACTCGACCTTGATTTCGTGGCTAAAGGTGGGAGGGAAACTCAACCCCCTGAGTTTCTCCTCTCTCTATAGTCCCACCACTAGAACGGCTCCAGCCCTATTCTTGAGGTGGGGGACTTTAGGAGCAAATGACTCCCGTGGCTAGCTAGGGGATTTTCTGCCCCTGTGTGGGTTGAGCCTCTGTGGGAAACCACTGGATAAGCTGCTGTCTGGAGGTCCTGCTGGACCCGTGTCAAAGGGTGCTGTGGTTCATCTGCTGCCGTGCACTGGCTCCAATGAAACCAGGTGCCACCTTGCCCTTGGACCCTCACTGCATGCAACGTTCTCTCCGCAACATGGAAGGGCCCCGTCCAACGTGCCCCCAACCATCTCAGTTTGATGACCCTCATCAGCACCCAGTCGGGACCTGCGTCATTCTCAGTGGTTACACCTTCTGGTCTCTTCGCCGCCTGTTTGGAGAAAACTGATACAAAACTATGGAGAGCATTTTAATTAACAGGGTGAGACATTGTGTTATTTGAGGTTCCCTGAGCATGGAAACCGTGACTGTGGCCCTGTAAAAAGTTCTGTCTGCTACTCATGTGGGTCAAACTAACTCTCTGAATAACTGAGCATCTGATTGACATCAGAGCATATGTTAGTGCGCCAATTCCTTTTAATTTGGTCCGTGCACAGATCTTGCCCAATTTAATTTGAATGTTTGATTTATTCTCGCCACCTTTCCTTGTGACAGTGGGCGTTATACTGTTTCAAGTGAATGTTTCAGGCCTAACAAACTTCTGCAGGTCCTGGTTTCTGAAATGGATTCCATTGTCAGACCTGACTTTTATGGGAAAATCATGCCGTTGAAAGTAGTGGTTAATAGACATTTTATTACTGATTTACTATTTCATAATTGATTTTAAACTGATTTGCTGTCTCCCTTCTTGGTGGGCCACGCCTCTGGCCACCCAGTAAATGTATCCAAGCACACCAAAAGAAGACTGTAACCTCTGATGGAGGTCACCATGTCTGGTAAATTAATTATGATTTCTCGCCCTGTCGCTGGTTCCTTGTTTTTGTTTGTTTTTCTTTTTTGTAATGTTACCACCTCATCGAAGCATGGCTCTGGCTCCCACTCTGTTTCTGAAAAGCTCTGCTCCTTCTGCTTCAGGTAATCCTGCTCGGCAACTTCTGTTTTCTGAGCTGGTCGGGGACCTGTTAGTCTTTCTGCCTTTCTGACCACATGCTGACCATTCTGATCTTCCACTGCTGCACATTCTGATCTCAATGCATCCTTGCCATGCCTGAAACAACAACCATCTGTATGCAACTCTTTGCTCCCTGTGGACTGCACATCTGACCTGATCTTTTCCTGTTTTTTCCACCTGTTCAGCACACACATGTGGTGTTCCTGTGGTCATGTGGTCTGTGATCCTTTGTGTGTGAATGTGATATTGGGTGCTTCTAAAATGTTGTTCAGAGAGAGAGTGAATTCCTGAAAGTTTACGTAAGCCACTCCTCCATATGTGGTCAGTATTTGTAATGGGTGTCCCGTGACTATGTGCTTGCGAGGTTTGGTTACTCCAAATGTATGTGTGATGCAGTTGGGATGTCTCTTATCCATGTTTTCTAACATAACACTTTGGTACATAAGTATTACTTCTCCTCCCCCTTTTCTCTGGAACAGAACACTTTTTGCAAGATCTTCTGTTCCAAAAACATCAAGGAAAAATGATCTATGATAATCTGGTATTGTCAGCTCAGAGGCCGCAGCCAGGGCCTATTTTAGTTTAATAAAAGTAGTTTCAGCCTCTGCAGCCCAGTGAAGGTCTGACTTAAGGTTCTTCCTATTTTGCTGTCTGACCATGTCATGGAGTGGATGGGTCAATCCTGTTTAATTGGGAACGTAATGTCTGCTGTATCCAGTCAGACCTAAAAATGACAACATCTTTGACTTTCATGTGCTTAGGCTGATCTGTGGGACTGGGAAATAATGTTCTAAGAAATCTACTTGTCTGCGGCACACCTACAATTTTTGCGAAACCTTAGACCCTGTGGCTGCTATACGGGTAAGAATTACGCCTGTGGCATGCCTTCACTGTTTGAGCTGTTACCAAAATGTCATCCACATACTGGATGAGAGTGACGTTGCCTGGCAGGCGACAGTCAGAAGCATCTCCTCCAATACCTGATTGAAAATTCCTAATTGAAAACACTGGGGTTCGTACATCCAGAGTACAAACCCCTGTTGAAAACGCGTGTAAAGCATCTACTGGGTGTCACACGTAAATGAGAATATGTCTACACTCAGGGTGTAGAGGCAGACCGGAAAAAGCATTAGTGAGGTCAACGCATGTAAACCAGAAGTGCGAGTGGTCAGTTTGGCCGGGGCTACGTATGGATTAGGATCAGAAACGGTTAAAGCACTCAAATGTTATATACAGCATGCAAATTGGTGGGCAATTTACCGGCCCATCATCCGTGGTGCCCTGAGCCCACAGATGACGTGGCTTTCAGTCAATTAAGGCCTTCGCCGAGGGATGGTCAGTCCGCTCATGACCATGACGGCACAGTCCCTGAGTGTGTTCTAGGATTGCTTTGTCCTCTCCGCAAGCATGATGCCATAAGTTTCTGCTATGGGAGAAAACCAGGCTTGGGAAACCCGAGTGGGAGTCTAATCCGATTGGGCCGAGGCGAGTTTTAACACTCCGCCTAATTCTTTAGTCTTATGTTTGGGATGCAATGTAAGGGAAACGTGGGGTGCACTATCAGAAACTACGCCTTGAGAGAGGGTGTGAGCAGAGCGTCTGCTACCAACCCCTCAGAGGCAACATAAATATTTAGTCTAGCGATGTGCTGTTACTGTCCTACTGTATGTCATTGGTACCTGGTTTTTCCCATTTCTATCTTTAAAAAAATATTGTGAGGGGGTCAGGCGGGGAGATGTAGGGCTCAAGGCTAGAGATCCAAAGTTTCTACACCAGAAAAGCTGACAGAATACCACCATGCGCTGTGGTTTCTGTATCAAGCAATCCCCAGCACCAGTCTGCCAGTGGCTCCTCCGTTGGACAAACAAGGTACTGTGCCTCATGAGTGAGTTCCTCCGCTCGGCAGTGAAGTATAGTTCCATCTGGTAGAATGACCTGTAACCCATCCGGGCTGCACAGAGTGGTGGCTCCCAGCTTCACCAGCAGGTGACAACCCAAAAATCGACTGGCACTGTCGGCAGGTGCACAAAGTGGTGGTTCAGTCTGTTTGCTGACCTTAGAAAGCAAAGAAGGCGGAAGGGAAAAAAAGATCCTTCCAGGAAACCGGTGCCCCAGAATCCGCAACCAAAAGGACCTGTGGAAGAGAAACTAGAACAGACATGAGGTGTCGAGGAGTTGGAGAAGCCGCCTCTAGAGGATGGAGCTGCTGCGGATCAAGAGGACAAGAAAGATGACGCATATCAGGACAACCTCGGGGTAGAGGAAGTTGGAAAGTGGTTGACATGTCTGACGAGCCAGACTTATTGTGAAGATGTGTCACCCTTTGGTGTGCCTGTCTACACGACCCTCATAAACCACAAGCACAAATTCAACGTGACCCCAGGTTCTCAAAAGAACAACGACACCGTCAGGTTTCCAGCAGAGCTGCTGCTTCAAAGCACAGACTTGGCTTCCACACTCACATACGCAGCCGTGCACTCCATTCACACCAAAACCACATAGCAGAACAAACAACACTGTAGAACATATACTAGCCTATACGCGTTTATTTACAACACCATGGTATTTTTGTCGCTCAGTCCTACTGGCGATTTTGGTCCCTCACCAATCTTAAGTATCTTGAGACTGTCCAATTCTGTACTTCGGGGGTCCTCAACTTCCCGGGACAACAAACCCAGCTACCAGCCTCCCGTCAGAGGTCTGTCGGAGGTACCAAGTTCAAGGACTGAATTCGGGGGTCCTAACCTCCCCTGGAATCATTCAAACTCAGTTAACCAGCTTCCCGTCAGAGAAATGTCGGAGTTACCACACTCTAGGACACTTAATCACTTTTTCCTTCATTTCTCTTATTCTGTAAACTTTATTTTCACTTTTCGTAAATACTCTAATTTTCCCAAATGCACAATTCTACAATTTACTGAGTTACTCACTTTGAGGACACTTGATTTGGCTACGCCCAATGCAGAATTTCATTAACAGGTTTCTGCTTACTTTCGTAGGGTGCACCCGTGTCGTCAGTCCACTCGTGAGAAACCCTTCATCCAGGCCAAATTCCTCAGGAAAAACCGTCCTCAACCACCCCGTCCGTGCCTCCAAATTGTTGGCCTCCCATACAGCCTTCGCAGATTCAGGTGTCTCAGGACATCCAAAAATTAAATGTGCAGTTGGGAAATGAAAAGACAAGAGTCTGCATGAATTTTCAAACCTTTTGCAAAAGGGGAGAGGTGGAAAAACACGACCTGTTAGGCTCTGTGGCTGTCCGCTCTCTCCGTCCTCAAGGCAAAAAGGCTTTTTTTATTATTCAGTAACGGGAAGTTGAAAACATACAAAATACGTCATTGGAATGGTGTGTTTTTGTCTAGTCTGCATTTCAGTCAGACAACTCTTGCAGTAAGAAATATTTATTTGACATTTTCCACATTCTTTAAGTTGGCATTCACATCTTTTCGTTTGGCATAAGGCTCCGTTCAAATCCATGAGAAATTGATTGATTGATTGAAATAACAGTGCTTTTAAAGAACAAATCTGAGAAAGTGAAATTTAGTAGATAGTTAAGGTAAAGACCCATTGTGGATTTATCGCACCCTAGAAACCACCATAATTACAAATTCCAACAGGGAAATGATAGTGAAATATATAACCTGCACGAAGTCTTAACACCAAATGTTTATATACTCCAATGATAAGAAAAGTAACCTTTGACAGTTTCAGAGGGACGCACCTTCAGGAGGCCATCGAGGAGTAGGTGATGGGAAGAGTAGCCAAGGAGATTTGTAGATGAGTAAGGTCAACATCCCACGTAGCAAAGGATTACAGCTCGGCTGGATTTGATATTAGTGGTTCTTAAATTGGTGGAGAACAAAGTACAGACTACTGAAATTTTAATTAGCCAAGGGCGTCAATAGGTTTTGATAGTATCTTTGCTAGACTGAACCTTAAGCATTTAGAGGCGGAGTATAACAAGCCTCTAAATGGGGAAGCATCTAGCAGAGTGTCATCTGCTTAAGCAAGGCAGATAGAAGACTGACTTGTGGACACAAGATTTAACTCTTGAACTAAGCTTGAGAGCGCAAGCGATATATTTCCTACAGTCAGGGTAGAAATTGCTCAAGGTGTTATTTAAACATTAACCAAGACAACTGATGACACAATACTATCATTCACTATTGAAACAGCCTTAATATAATCTCCAAGGATGAAATAATTGGACGACCCCTTAAAAACCATCAGAGCTGTAGATTCTGGCGGCCGGACAAACACAAACCACTCTTCTTAAATCCTTTTCCCCCAAACCAGAAGGCGCAGACTCAGAAGAACAAGTGGAGGGAGCCTGAAAACACAACAGTCATCATAACAAAACCACTCCAAGCATACAGAGGGAAAGATCGAACGCAAAACACGAAAATCCAGAACAGGAACACGGGGCCCAGGATCGAACTACCCAGAACAAGAACACAAGATGAACGGATGGCCATAGGACCAAAGCCACACCAAATGTCAGGTGGTCCAATCATTGACAAATCATATTCAACCCAAAAAAAAAAATGAATAAACGACACACTGCACAAAAGCTAGAGATGACATAATGGGGAGAGACAAGCATCAATAAACCATCCATATCCATAGAAGAAAAGTAAATCCGGATGGGTGGAGGACCATACATTATAGACAACGTGGAAACCCAGATTCGAAAAATTTGTTTTTATTTTTATTTTTTTCACAGAGATTCAAAAGACCAGGGATACAGAGGTAAGTTGGCCACCAAGAAATCATCAATAACTTGTAAAATGAAGGGCACCCATCGCCTACAAATATCCAGTACAGGGCTTCTGATAATAAAGTCGATATTATGAGGACTGCCACGACAGCGGAAAGGTAAACCGACAAACACTTTGAGCGCCAACTGAATGCCAACTGACGCCACTGAGAGGCATAGAGGCAGAACAGTGAGACCATCAGTGACAACAGACATCCTTAGCCTTATATCGCGTTCGGAGGAAAATCGTGGAGACAGCATGGGGAACTGAAGAAAATGTATACCAATCCTGAAGGCGCATGGGGAACCAGGCCACTGATGCCCAGAAGATGAACTGTGAAGCGCTAACAGGTCCAGATCAAGTCACGTCAACCTGAACACTTCCCAGGGGCCACCCTCAGTGGCGGCTTTGAAAACGATGCCCCGGAAGAATCCATCACATAGCCCCCACAAACCTCCAAACCAAACCAGAGAGAGAATAACAAATTAACTGTCCAGCCGAGAAAACAAGGCCGCAACGAGACTAACACATTGACTAATGCGGCCGACGCAAGTCCCTGAAGCCAGGGCAGGACCCACTGGGGTACACAGAGTGGGAAAAAACAGGCGGAGCAGAACCAGATGCAGAAGGTGCGGGGGCAACGAACGAGGATCGCTGAGTGAATAAAATGAGCCATAGACGCTGCATAAGAGAGACCAATCATAGGGACAGAGAGCAGAGACGGGTCCAAGAGACACTGATTCACCTTCTGACTAGCCAGCAGCTACAATACGTAGAAAATAAACAGAAGAACCGCCATAATAATAAAGCCAGCATCGAATTAAAGATAATCAAGATTCACATTCAGCTCCCAAAGAACAAAAACAGCAACAGAAAACAAATGCTAAAAGCCACAAAAAATTCAGCCAGCATGAGAAACCTGTCCAAACGAGGACCGCCAGCCTTCACAACCACAGAAAACACCCCACAACCCCAGAAACAATAACCGGATGATGCAGAACTACGCAGCAGAAAAAGAATCACAGTGCATCATGAAGGACCATGACACAAAACTACAATTGCCAGGGTCCTTAGGGGCGTGACGTCACCGAAGTAAACAGGAAGCAAGAACGCAGCCTTAGAAAACTACATGGGAAAAGAACCGCATGCCGCTCACCGTAGAAATTCGGCTGACCACGGCAGACGAGAAGACCCAAACTGCTCCTGATCGTGGGCCACGGACATCCCGAACATCACGGGAAGCACACCCCCTGCAGATGCACGCGACTGCGGCGAAACGAACGCGCTGTGCGCCGTTAGCCGCCCGCTGATCGCCGCAAAAGGAGAGCAGACGCGGCGAAACGAAAACCCCACATCAGAAAAATGGGGATCATCCATCCGAAGGACGGGGGGAACATAGCAAGACGCTGAAAGAGAAGGAGACCCGCGGGCACGGAGACCGGCGAAGAATGAGCCTTGAAGGTAAGAAAGAGAATGAACAACTGCGCACCTGGGCTTAAATAGGACGCTGAGCACGTGAGTTAATTGACTGAACCGCCCTAGGGTATTTACCTGTAAAACACTGCAGCGAGTATCTGCCTGAAATACGATAAATCGTCGTTGCAGGTGTTGTGGCTCCATAAACATTCCAGTACAGAAAGAAAACAGAGACCAAAAGTAAAAAAACAGGCCTACTGGTGACCTCGTCACATATTATCTGCTACTGAGGGCAGGAGTCAAGCATATGTCTGGAGTACAATATACATGCATAAATAGAATCCATTAAATGCCTAATAACAAGAACATAGAAAATACAATAGAACCCCTGTAATGCATAATGAAAAGATCATAGAAAATAATATGGAACCCCTGTTCACCTCAACAACACACATGTCCAAAAATGTCACTCAAAGCCTCTAACGATTGTGTGGGAGGAGCTACTGCCAAAAGTTTTAAGCCTGGTTGCTATATGGAAGCATTGGGTTGTTAATGCAGCTTTAAGCTTTTATAAATCACTGCTCTCCATTATAAAGAAGGTTTTTGTAAAAATAAATTAATCAACGTGTTCGTGTTGTGTTCAGGTACCGAACTACAGAGTGTTCAGTGTTTCACCTCCAGGTAGACGCCAAGGCCAGCAAGGTAACTTGTCTCCTGATCAGTTATTTGTCTAGAGCTATTTAAAAAAACAAAAAATGCAATAGTTTGTGTAGTGCAATAAATGTTTTGATCAGAATATAATTGAAACCTTTTTTTTAACATTGAAAAATCTCATTTGGACTTTTTCAGATACTGAACTTCAAAGAGTACACCAGAAAGTCACCATTTCACCAGGAAAGAGGTGTCAGTGGGTTAGTTTTATACTTATTTAATATATTCATTCTGAACTATTACCATTATTAGATTTATACGGCAGCATGGAAACATTTATGCCCATTTTAACTAGCCAAAGGTCTAAATAGAGTTGAAATTATTTACAATTTAACTAAACATATTTAGATTGCAGGCTGAAGGTGGCACAATGGAATGGAGGTGTAAGTTGTGTTCTGTTACTTTGGCACTATGCAGTACTACATATAATACTGCAGTACTACATAGCCAATATTCCAAAGTGTTTTCACTGCCATGTATGTGGAGACACTTTGGAATATTGTCATGTCTCTATGACAATATATTACAATAATACAATAATGTTGCATTAGCACCATTCCATCATTTGAAACCATGAAAACTCATCTGTCGAGATCTGAAATGGATTTATGTAGAGTAGATGCAGTCAGAGGAAATTGTGCAGTTTTTACATGTTTGTGTAACTTAAAGCTGCCTTTGAGACCAAGTCCACCAAAACAGACAGGAACTGGCCAGCTTGGTTAGGATTTATGACCTCCAGGTGAATTTCTAATGAGCATAATTCAAAAACGGATAACAAATCAAAAACAGCAGTAAGAAGCCATGATGTAACTTGCCTTAAAAATGACTTTGGGTCTTTGACCTGAAGTGGATCATGCAATGAACACAGTATTGTACTCTCACTAGAAATAGACATCTAGAAAAGGTATCATTTTATTATTTATTTAAGTTCCTTAAATAAATATTGGAAGTGTTTGCTTTACTGGTAATGGATATTTCTTTTTATTATTTTAGGACCAGCGTGATGTGAACATGAGACGGGCACGTGTCCTCCATGCACTTCCTGTTTATCTGCATTAGGGTTGTGCCGATGGACGATATCATCGTGATGGGTGACTGACATCCCGATGGAGAGACACCATCGTGATGCCACGCCCCCGCCACGTTGCGAGTGGACCCCACATGTACAAAATATCTTGATGGGATCAATGGTCGGATTAGAATCCAACCGTGTACACGGGCCCAGAATATAAAAACGTTCACTAAGGTCACACTTTCCGTGTACATGGGCCCCGAATATAAAAACGTTCACTAAGGTCACACTTTCCGTCGGAATAAATCATTCGCACATGCGCAATAGGGTTTGAAAACCGGAAGGATATAAATTCCGCCGAGCGGCTTTTTTTTTCAAACTTTATTGAATGTAACAATTCAATACAAAACGATGTTAAACAGCGCCGAGCGGCTATATACATTGACATGTCAGCTGGGTAAAATACGAGATGATCTTCTAAACGTGCTTTTAATAATGTTACGGTTATTATGAAACACCTGTTCGCTCATCATTTGAATTTTAATCCGTGTGGTCAGTGCTTTTTCTGAACGAGGCCAGGATTAGCAGTATGCCAACACAGGCTAACAACATGAGCTTTGGGTGGCGCTGCATGCTGGCTGCACGTTAAACATGTAAGAATAACATCAGCCTTTTTTTTAGTCGGGACACGACTGGAAACACAAATCCACGTGATTGTTTGAATGTTTTCTAAGGACTGAGCGACATTTCTGCTTTGAAGCTCAAACCGCTGTGTGTCTGCTGACGATCCGAGCTGTGCTCAGACACACATTTTAGACCTGGTTCTGAGTTCGGTTGCTTGTACCCCTAGAGCTGCGGGACGGATCGCAGTCTTAAATCGCCCACACATACCGCTCATGTACCCCCCCCCCCCTTCCCATCAAACACAAAGCTGTAAATCCGCACTCCGGCTGTCCACTTTGCTAGTTAAGTGCGGGAGCGGACTACTTCTTTTCAATTTTGTTTGTTACTTTTTTTGTTAAAGTCCCTCCCCTCAGTTTATACTGGATCATTGCGGATTACTCATTAGTTGGGAAATAAAATGAAAAAAGCAAAATAACGAATAGCAGTTATATAAGAACGAAAAATGTAAAAATACCCCCCCCCCCCCCCCGACAATGTCATCCTCCATCCCGATGGTTGACAGCAAACATCGTCAACGGCCAATTTAAGGGACATCGCCCAACCCTAATCTGCATGAAGATGCCTCCAACTTCTTCAAGACCTGTACTGTAAGTGCACATGACTCCCTGTCAATGCTTTTCTCTAATCCTTTAATATTGATTGAGATTTTATCGAGTGACATAATAAATAGGCAATTGTTTGTAGTTTGCAAACTGAGTGATATTTTTAAATGGTTTTAAGAATAAGACGGAAGATGAAAGGTGAACTCCTAATTGGAGGGAACAGGAACCTTTTCGTTTACCTTTTCTGCTCCTGATCCATCATTATTTGAATAAAGAAAAATGAAGCTTTATTCTTAAATTATTTTATAAATGTCCTCCATTTTCAGAAAAATGCTAAAGAACTTTTTAAAAACAATTTAATTGGAGTTGGTCCTTAAAGCATCACAGCCAGTTGATTAAAAGCTAACAGAATGTTAGCATGAAAAGATTCACATTGACAGGAGGCAGGAATGTCAGTTTTGGACATTAGTGTGATGAATATCTTTGAGGGTCTGAACTCATCTGTGTTTTTTGTTTTGTATTTTCCAGAATACCAGACCTCACAGACACTGCTGTGGGTATCTTCTCAGTTGTCGTGGTGACACTCCTGATACTGCCGTCAGTGGTCCCACAGATCTGGCTGACTAATCTCTTCTACTCTTCGGGACATCTATGCTCTGGATCTACAGCACCCCAAAAAACTTGAACTTGCCTTCACATTTATTCAGAACGCTGTCATGAGCCTTGAGGACAACAAAACACTGAAAGAACGTTTATTGGCGCTGAAGAATGTTTCGTTGTTGTTATGTATCTAATGTTTTTGTTGTGATCATTTGCTTTTTCTGCCGTACAATACAAAAACAACACTTTTTGTGTGGCACTCTTATAATGCAGTTTTATTTCACTGATTGTTTCTTCATCCTCTTGAGATTTGTGCTTTTTTTTAAAAGAGCAATTAAAAAAGTCTATTAAGCAATCACTATTGTGTGGCTTTCATGTTTGTTGTTTTTTATCAATGTTAGCTTTTAAAATGTTGTAGTGGGGAAGTATCAATACCTCTGTTTAGAATACCTTTCAAGTCCAAACATTTTAAGCTGAAGAATTTTAAATATTTTCAATGCTACACATTTAATGTGTTAGAGAATTTATAAAACATTTGAGTGAATTTTACATATTTTATGAGTTGAGTAATATTATAAAAATATAGTTAGTTAAAGTGTTTTTTTAGTTAGACAATATTAAAAACTTTGCGTAAATAATCTCTCTTTTATAAGTTGAGGAATCTTAATATTTTTAATATGAAATAATACAAATTTAAGCCAACTGACAATATAAATTTTAATAAATGTTAACTTAAAAGTTTTAATAATATAACTTAAAAACTATTGCGTAATCTGTTACAAAATAATTTTTAGGTTCAGTCAACTCGTTAGGGTTTACAGTGTACATTTTACATATTATTTATAATAAGTACATTTTAATACTAGAATACTGCACAGGTTTCCTAAGCAACTTTGGAGCCACATTCCTCCCCCAGCGCTCTTACTGAGGACAGCATGACCCCTCCGGATCACCTCTCCCACACCGCTGTTTTTTCGATGACAGAAGAGGAGGTGCTCAAGGTTTTCCCTAAACAAAACCCATGGAAGGCTCCCGGCCCAGATGGCATCCCCCTGCAACCCTGAAACACTGTGCAGGGGAACTGGCAGCGGTCTTCACAGACAAGTTTAACACCTCCCTAGAGTCCTGCCACGTCCCGGCCTGCTTTAAGCTGTCCACCATCTTCCCTGTCCCCAAGAAGCCCCATATAACTGGTCTTAATGACTACAGGCCTGTGGCACTCACGTCTGTAGTCATTAAGTCATTTGAGCGCCTGGTCCTTCCCCACCTCAAGTCCTTCACTTCCCCCCTCTTGGACCCTCTGCAGTTCGCCTATAGAGCCAACAGGTCTGTAGACGATGCTATCAACCTGGCCCTCCACTTCATCCTGCAGCATCTGGACTCCCAGGGAACCAATGCAAGGATCCTGTTTGTGGACTTCAGCTATGCGTTCAACACCATCCTCCCCTATCTGCTCCAGGAAAAGCTTCTCCAGTTAAACGTGTCTCACTCCATCTGCAGGTGGATAACTGACTTCCTAATGGAGCGTAGGAAGTGTGTGTAGCTGGGGAAGACAGTGGAGATGATCGTAGACTTCAGGAAAGTCACAGCAGCTCCCTCACCCCCTCTCATCCTGACAGATTCTCCCATCACCACAGTGGACTCTGTCCGTTTCCTCGGCACCATCATCACTCAGGACCTCAAGTGGGAGCCGTCCATCAGCTCTCTGCTCAAAAAGGCCCAGCACAGGATGTATTTCCTGCGGCAGTTGAAGATAGCCAGGCTGCCAGCCCAGATGATGGTGCAGTTCTACCATCACCTCCTCCATCACCATGTGGTACGCTGAAGCCACAACCAGGGACAGAAACAGACTGCAGCGTATTGTGTACTCAGCTGAGAAGGTGATATTATTTCATAGCCTTATGAAATAATATCCACAATTGCATAGGCTGTTAAAGTCCCAGATGCCATAGTTTTAATTTAATCAATACTTTTGCAAAGACAGTTGAAAACATAGTCAATGATAATTAAATTAAGTCAAAAAATATTTAATAGCAATTCATTTAATTACTTCAGCTAGGCTCCTGATGTTAAATCCTTCCAAGAATTTAAAATGATTTAATAAACAACAGATCATTGTAGGCTATTTCAGATTTTGAAAGCAGGGAACTTCAAACAAACGTGAGCAAGGAATGAACATGGCCGTGGTGCAGCAGTAGGGCAGTCGACCCATGACTGTAAGATTTCAGGTTCAATTCCCGCCTTGCACACCCATGAGTTGATGCGTCCTTGGGCAAGACACTGAACTCCACCTTGCCTCTGGTGGTAGGCAGGCGCCTGTGTTCAGCAGCAGAGCCACCACCAGTGTGTGACTGGGTGAGTGGGACTGTGACTGTAAAGCAATTTGGGCCTTGAAGAAGGTAGAAAAGCACTATATAAGTACACGGCATTTACCATACATTCATTTTAAAGTATTAAGATTATTTTCTTGAAAATGTTTTTTTTTAATATAATGAAACTAGTCCATACTCTTTTCCATTTTGAGATATGAAAAAAAACATTTTGAGATTAACAGTAGATTGCTCTAGACATAGTCCATGTCTGAGTCCTCCCAATGTCAAAGTGCCTAGGATAGCACAATAAATCAGTTTTTGCATGTGGAACAGAGAGGGAGTGAGATCAAAGAAGTGATGAACATGAGAGAAGAAAGAAAAAGGATGAACCTATAACTTTCAAAGGTGGAAGAGTAAAGAAGAAAGGAGAAGAGGGGAACAAAGAGCTGAGCCACTGAGCCGATTGCTTTTTCCAATTCCACCCGTTTATTTAGAAGTTTCAGAAATTCAGACTTCTGCTTTCTAAACCACTGAACTATAATGTATAAAATTGTATTAATTATGCTATCCTAGGCCCTTTAACGTTGGGAGTTGGGTCATCTAGACCCATTAGACAGTGCTTTGAACCTTTTTTCTTCAATGATTTGTGATCTTCACTGGTGTCCATGGATTACATGAAATCTTCCCACCTTTATCCACCTTTGTCATGGTAGGGAGAACACCTCAATGGAAGGGTGGGGTCATCTAAGATAGCACAAGGGTTACAATGGTTCAGGGTTGGGAAGTGTTTGACACATGAAACTAGTGACATCTATTGGTCAGACTAGAAAATGGCTTCAGAATGGAACATAAAAGACCAGCATGTCATGAAAGAGTCATTATGTGTGTTCGGTCACAATCACAATCTCTTCAATCAGGACAAAAACTGGAAACATCACCCATGACCCAGAGGAAATAAATAACACATTTACAGAAATAAATTTTGGGCTATACAAATAACATTGAATTGAATTGAATTCAATAGGAATTTATACTCATCACAAATGGACCCATCACAACAGAGTATTAAATCATTTCCTGTTAACTTACCAAAACTACATAAAGAACAAATTATAACCTTAGACTCATCTATCTCAGTGGAAGAACTTCGTGAGTCTCTGCTGCAGATCCCCAATAACTAAAGCTCTGGGGCCGGATGGGTTTCCTGTAGAGTTCCTCTAGAATTCTGGAACTGTCTGGCACCAGTTTTTTAATTCTATTCTATTCTATTTACCAAGGCTGTGTCCCACCAAGGTGGGGTAGCCTAGACAGGGCACACAATTTTAATGCCCTCCGTCTCTTTCCCAAACCGTCCTCCTTCATTGTATGAGGGTGTGTGTGTGTGTGTGTGTGTGTGTGTGTGTGTGTGTGTGTGTGTGTGTGTGTGTGTGTGTGTGTGTGACTGGTCTAAGGCCTGGTCTAAGCCACACCCCACTGCACTAGGGTCAGCTGCACACTCCAGTGTGGGGGCACCTCCACCGCAGGGCCTCAGCCAAGGCTGGTTTCCCCTTGCCGCTTCATCCCAAGACCAGACCTCTACCACACCCATCCATTCATTCATACACAAACTCTATCCACCCATCCCTGTCCTGAGCAGCCTCTCTCCCCTGCACCACAGTCATCCCTCTTGCATTCAATGCTCTCCTTACCCCCTCCGTCCATCCCATTCGTGGTCTTCCTCTCATTCTCACTCCAATCACATCAGATTCGTTTACCCTTTTCACCAAACTCTCCCTTTCCATTCTTTCAACATGTCCAAACCATCCCAGTGCCTTTTGCTCTGCTCTATAAGCCAACTCTCGCATCACACCAGTTCTCTCTCGGATAACTTCATTTCTCACACGATCCATACGCGTCACACCACACATACTCCTCAAACATCTCATCTCAACTACATTTAGCTTCCTCTTTTCCGCCACTTTCATACTTCATGTTTCAGCCCCATATAACGCTGCAGGCACCACCACACCCTCATACAATCTCCTTTTCGCATCCTTTCCCAGTGACCTACATTCAAACACTCTTGTCATTCCCCCCCATATCTTTCGTAATTTGTTCATTCTAAACTCTATCTCTCCCCCTATTCCACCATCCACACAGACACACAACCCCAAATACTGAAAACACTTTAGCTCTTCCAACAACTCCCCATTTAATGCCACATTCAATCTACGTTCACCTTTTGACCTCGTACACCTCATCACCTTACTCTTTTCCACATTCACTCTCAACTTCCTTCTGTCGCGCACCCTTCCAAACTCCTCAACCAGACGTGCCAAGCTCTCTTCTGAGTAAGCCACTAGTGCAGTATCACCTGCAAACAGCAATTGATTCACACTCCATTCGCTGCCGTCTGTATTCACCATGTTCACACCCGTACGTAACACCCTGTCATTCACCTCTTTTACCACACCATCCATATACACGTTAAACAACCACGGAGACATCACACATCCCTGACGCAGACCAACCCTCACAGGAAACCACTCACTTCATGCTATTTCCTACTCTCACAAACACTCTACTGTTTCTATTAAAACTCTTCACAACTTTCAATAACCTACCATCAATACCATACATACTCAACACAACCCACAACGCCTCTCTATCAATCCTATCATACGCCTTCTCTAAATCCATGAATGCCCAAGACACCTCCCTCCCCTTAGCCAAATACTTTTCACACACCTGTCTCACAACAAACACCTGATCCACACACCCTCTACCTCTCCTGAAACGACACTGCTTTTCACCAATCATACACTCAGTACCCTCCACTGCCCTATTTATCAGGACTCTCCCATACACTTTGCCTACAACACTCAACAGACTAATACCCCTAAAACTACCACATTCATACTTATCATCCTTACCCTTGTACAGGGGAACCACACACGCACTGATCCTATCAAGCGGCACCTGCCCATTTGCAAAACACACATTCAACAATCTCACTATCCACTCAATCACGATCACTCCACCACACTTCAGGCATTCCACAGCACACCCATCCACACCTGCAGCCTTTCCCACAGCTTGCTCAACTTCCTCTCTGGTAATCAACTTATTCAACTCTCCCAATACATTCAGTCTACTTTCCCTTCCATCCATCCCAATCACAGCATCCCGATCTTCCTCCACATTCAGCAGCCTCTCGAAATACTCTGCCCATCTTTTTCTTATTGCATTCCCCTCATTCAACATCTTTCCATCCTCTGTTTTTACTTCTCACCATTTTTACTTTAATAAAATGGTTATATTTATTAAGAAACGTAACTCCTTACCAGCTAAAATGAACTCAGCTGATATTATTATTTTCTTAATAACCAGAGAAATACCCCACCCTGTTATCCAGCTGCTGTCACATCTCTCTGATCAATGCTGATCTAAGAATAGTATAAAACACTTGTTAGAAGACTAGAAAAGATCACTCCCCACATAATCCACTCTGATCAAACTGGATTAATTAAAAGAAGGCAGTCAAATGAAAATAGTTCAGTTTTTCAATTTCATTAAATGCTGAAAAAGCATTTGACAGGATGAATTGGGAGTTTCTTTTTGAAGCGGATAACCTCAGCTTTAGGTTCCAAAAACAGGGGTATGTTTCAGGGTAGGTCAAATTGCCATAGCAACTCATGCTCTGAACATAACCTGGTCTGGAGCAGGTTTAGTTGAAAGTTAGTTTCTTTTCAGAGAGGTGAAGCAGCATGGCGTGTCCATTTAAAGATGATTTAGTGGATGAAGAAGCTCAGATAATACTTTTTCCACCATGAGAGGGTGATTAAACCACATATGGATATTGGAAAGATAAACCTTATACTTTGATTGTAGTAGGTTCAGGGGATGTCATCTGGACTTGGTTTTAAAGTTGGAAGACGTTTCGCCTCTTATCCAAGAGGCTTTGTCAATTCTGAAATAGCTGGTCTAAGAGCTGGTATATATGCGCTCATGGGGGAGGAGTCAGACCTGAAACTGGAGGTGTTGTCCACTTAGCCTATATGGTTTTGGGTCGTTAATAGTCCTTTGTCCTCAGCTGGGGGTTGGGGAGTCAGTGACTCCCTCTCCAAATTGGTCGTCTCTTTCAGCGGTTAACGACTCAGGTGGAACTGGTTTGATTTGTTTAGGTTTCAAAACACTGCCGTAGATGGATGGAAGAATAAACCCGAGACCACCATTCTTATTAAGAGAAGGTTTATCCTTCTTGACAAAGATGGTTTCTTTCACTCCTCGCTCAAACCATCCTTTCTCTCTGGCTAGAATTCGGACTTCACTGTCCTCGAAAGAGTGGTTTGTGGCCTTCAGGTGGAGATGTACTGCAGACTCAGGTCCACTTGGGTTGGCTCTGTCTAATGTTGGTAAAGCCGCTTGTGTAGAGGTTGTTTGGTTTCTCCTATATACTGTTCATTGCAGTTCTCTTTGCAGTGGATAGAGTACACAACATTACTCTGTTTGTAGCTGGGAATTTTGTCCTTTGGATGAACCAGTTTTTGTCTGAGGGTATTGACTGGTTTGAGATGAACTGGGATGTTATGTTGTCTGAAAATCCTTTTAAGTTTTTCAGACAAGCCTGAGATATATGGAATTGAAATACTGTTCCGTTTCGGCTCTTGTTCCTTCTTGTCTTGTTTTCCTGTATGTTGGGATCTGGTGAATGCCCACTTGGGATATCCACAGGTTCGGAGGGCTTGGTGGATATGTTGCTCTTCCTTCTTCTTTCCGTCAGAGCTTGTGGGGACCTCCTGGGCTCTGTGTTGTAATGTCCTGATGACCCCTAGTTTGTGCTGTAAAGGGTGGTTTGAGTCAAATAACAGGTACTGATCTGTGTGAGTAGGCTTTCTGTACACTTCAACCTGGAGCTGTCTGTCATCTCCAATGATCACAGCACAGTCTAGAAAGGCTAGGGCGTTGTCCTTTGTGTCTTCCCTGGTGAACTTGATGTTCTTGTCTACTGCGTTGATATGATCTGTGAAAGTCTCCACTTCCTGGCTTTTGATCTTGACCCAAGTGTCGTCCACATATCTGAACCAGTGGCTTGGAGTTGTACCTGGGAAGGAGTCCAGGGCTCTTCTCTCGACTTCTTCCATGTACAAATTGGCCACAATGGGTGAGATTGGAGAGCCCATAGCACAGCCGTGCCTCTGCCTGTAGAAGTTTCCCCTGAATTGGAAAAATGTGGAGTTGAGGATCACTTCCAGCAGTTCGCAGATGTGGTCTGGTGTCAGATTTGTTCTGTCTTGTAGCTGAGAATCCTGTAGTAATCTCTTCCTCACTGAAATCACTGCCTCTGTGGTGGGAATGCAGGTGAAGAGGGAAGTTACGTCATAAGACACCATCGTCTCGTCAGAATCCAGCTGAAGATGTTTGACTTTGTTTGCAAAATCTTGTGAATTCCTAACATGATGCTCTGTGTTGCCAACTAGAGGGGCCAAAAGGGCTTTCCTCCTCAGGACTTTTATAAGTCCCTCCTAATGAGGAGCAGGTGTGGTGGATCGGCGCGCTATGTTACAAGGGGGGTGTGTCCATAGAAAGCATGCAACAAACAGGTAGCACCACAAACATGCAAACATGCAGAAGAAAAACACCCTAAAACATGCAATCCCCCCACATCATCACAATTGATTTAAAAATAAAGGAAGGAAAGGAAAGAAAAGTGCAGATAGGACCTTTCAGTCATATACACGGCTAAACAGAAATGTTTTAAGTCTAGATTTGAACATGAACACAGAAGAGGCCTGTCTTACGACTTCAGGGAGGCTGTTCCAGATTTTAGCTGCAGAATATTGAAATGCTGATTCCCCTTATTTAGTTCTGACTGTGGGAATCAACAAGAAAATGTTCAGATACAGAGGAGCACATACTAGACTAATGTCTGTGCATGCATTTGTGATATCATTTGTCTTGATCATTACTCACATTTTGAACTTGTTCACATTGCAGATGAAGAGACTGTACCTCAACCCCCCAAAAAACCTCGTTTGTCGACTGACATGACAGACACAGCAAAAGATGGCACAGTATGGCTAAAGAACAGGTGGTGGACCATCTTCATTTCACCCCTTTCGAAGCGTACACCGGAGATGGAGAGCCAACAGATAAGGCCAGGAGTAGTATCTCAAGTCGCCTTCAGGGCCTCCTCTGTTTTATCAGTCTTGAAATGCTTCACAGCATTCAAGAATGGACCATTCAACATGCAGAGCACACAGAGCATGATGATTGGTTCATGGGCCTCCCTGAACTAATGGCATTTGTTGCAATTGTCCTCTTGCGGGGGCTTGCCAAGGTTCCATCACTATGTGACTGCTGGTCAGCAAACCTGGGAAACCCACAGATCATTAGAACTATGTCCCTTGACCGCTTCCAAGACATCATGCGACACCTACGCTTTGATGACAGGTCCACCCGCAGTGACCGAGCAAAGACTGATAAGTTTGCTGCAATTTCCGGTGTGTGAGTATCATTCGTCACCAACTGCATAACGTCCTACAACCCCGGTCGACAGATCATTGTTGGTGAACAGCTTTTCCCGTCAAAGACTTGCTGCCGTTTCCTGCAATATGTTGCAACTAAGCCTGACAAGTTTGGGATCAAGTTTTGGCTGGCTTATGACTTGAAATCCAAGTACATTTGCAATGTCCTCCCATATCTTAGCAGGGACCCCATTCATCCCAGTAAGGAGCGACTGTCTGAAAATGTTGTGATGACGTTGATGGACCCATTCCTGGACAAAGGCAGAAACGTTACCAAGGACAATTTCTTCACATCACTGTCACTTTTGCAACAACTGCTTAGCCGGAAGACCACCATCCTCGGCTCAGTCAACAAGACTCGCCGGGAAATTCCACAATCTGATAGGCAGACAGACCGCGATGAATACACCACTCAGGTTTGTGGCAGGTCTCTCGTTGCTCTATGTCAGGGGTCGGGAACCTATGGCTCGCGAGCCATATATGGCTCTTTTGATGGTCACATGTGGCTCGCAGACAAATCTTTAATTATACTTTTTTTTTTCATTAGACCAGTCCTTCTCGGGGGCGATGCGATGCCAGAGGCGCGCAGTAGTAGCGGTGCTTGGAGTGCTTGCAGTTTACTATTATCTATTATTTCACTGTGTTTGTACCACCCGGACACCTGTGAATTGCCGTGCCTAAAACTGCGCGCTCCCGTCTCTGAGGAAGAGCGCGCAGTTTCGGGGACTGGATGTGTGAGGAAGAAAGCCGAGGGCGGGGGG